>CM030363.1:132950234-133414666 GCA_017893485.1 Hemerocallis citrina
CCTCTTGCATCTGGTTTGAGCTGCAATTCAGTTTATTTTCATAAATATTATTATTTCATATACCAAATTATCTGAAACTACGTGAAGATGACAACGAAAAGTTAAGCCAACCTTGCGAACAGCTAAATACTCAATAATTCTCTGCTTTACTTTATCCAACCCATAATGGTCATTGTCAAGCCTCTCCTTGGCAGCTCTTAGATCAAGTTCTTGTTCTTCACTGACTTTTTGCCAAGGAAGATCAGCAAGAAGCTCCAGGTAAACACGTGAACTACTGTATCCAGGTTGCTGGGGTTGCATTTTTCTCAGTCTCCTGTGGATACATAAACTTTAAGTGAGATCTCGCTAAAAATTTAAGAGTGTTTTCCTTGTTACTCAATTACAAGATAGCCCCTAGATTAATGGAAACCAAACCCATCACAACAAAGTATGTACCATCCATATAGTCAATTTTTTGAAACAAGAGGTCTGACGAAGCATCCATTCACAAGAAAGCAAATGCAATTAAAGATGAAACTAGAAAGTGCATGAAAGTAAGTGCAAAACTAAAATATAAATTTATTTAGGTAGGTCTTCTTGGAGTATTTGTACATAAACATGTTATAAAATGACTGCACCTTAAGATCAGGCAATGCAACGAGACACCATAGCATGGAATTTGACTTGAACTAACCAAAATTGTCACAGGGGAAATCAAATAAGCCAACCCAACTAATATGTTTGGAAAAACACAGTTGTGCAAGAAACTTTTCAAATTTTTATATTATTCCCAATGACCATGTCAACCTTTAATAATTTAGAGCAGCAGGACGGACTCTGCTGTTACAATGAAATTCCAACACGTAGACATAAAAAAACTTTGGATGTTACTTTATGTCTGTGATCCATTCTTTCTGATTTTATCCATTCTTTCTCATTTCTGCACTAGTTACTTTTTCTCAATCATATAGACCATATTTGAAATAGAAACTTAATGGTACTGTTTTTTAATTGGCACAAAATGATCTACAAATCAATAATCATAAGAATCTGTTGCCATGGTATGTACTATATTATCTAGATATGTGGAAGAATCTAAATGTTTGGAGGTGAAGGTTTCTTTAATTTTTGTTAATAAGAGATCATATGTAATTGACTTCGGTGGCCCATTGATTCACTTTTTGCTTGAATCAGTATTATACTCATATACTGTAAGCTGACTGAGAACTGAATTAGAAAAACATGAAGTAGTACGACTGGTTTTTCTTTCCTTAATTCTTGTGTCTTTCTTCCTGGTTCTTCCCAGCCTTTTAAACCACCTTCACCTCCTAAGTTAGCACAGAGGATCAATATTGATTCTACCAATGCCTACATCAGCAAGTAAGAAAGATAAATCCTAGACTGCAACTAGTTTTTACCAACTTTCCATGATATTTTATAGATAATAACCACATAAGTCCAAGCAGCCTTTTCCCTGTCTTCATAGGGAAAGCTTCGGTTGTGCACTCCTCTAGTGCACACGGCGTGTGCACTAGGCCTTCGTGCGTTCATATCAACGATCCGAACCGTTCACATTGATCTACACATCTAAATTAGTCTAAATATGTAAAATCAAATCATTTGAAATTCATTTGTCCATCCATCATGTGACTATAAAAACAATGATTTTCAGCCATACAATTTTGTAACACTTCAATGGATGGGTAAATGAATTTCAAATGATTTAATTTTACATATTTAGACTAATTTAGATGTGTAGATCAATGTGAACGGTTCGGATCGTCGATATGAACGCCCTAAGGCCTAGTGCACACGCCGTGTGCACTAAAGGTAATGCACAACCGAAGCTTTCCCTATATATATATATATATATATATATATATATATATATATATATATATATATATATATATATATATATATATAGGGAAGTCTTCCGTTGTGCACCACCTATGGTGCACACGGCGTGTGCACTCGGCCTTCCCGCCTTCGTATCGACAATCCGAACCGTTCACATTGATCTACACATCTAAATTAGTCTAAATATGTAAAATCAAATCATTGGAAATTTATTTGTCCATCCATTGAAGTGTTACAAAATTGTATGGCTGAAAATCATTGTTTTTTATAGTCACATGATTATGGGAAAATGAATTTCAAATGATTTGATTTTACATATTTAGACTAATTTAGATGTGTAGATCAATGTGAACGGTTTGGATCGTCGATACGAAGACAGAAAGGTCAAGTGCACACGAGTGCACACGGAGGGATGGTGCACAATGGAAGATTTATATATAGGGTAACGATCGGGTGAGAACTATTCTCACGATAACCTTCGTGAGAACTCCACGCCTATCATGCATAATCCAAACCGTTCACATTGTTTAACATAACCAAATTAGTCTAGAAATATAAAATCAAGTCATTTGAAATTCATTTGTCCATTTATCATGTCATTATAAAAAATAACAAATTTTCAGCCATACAATTTGTAACACTTCAATGCATGAGCAAACGAATCTCAAACGACTTGATTTATCATCCATAGACTAATTTATTTATGTAGATCAAAATGAACAGTTTGGATATTTCAACTAATGCCCCAAATAAAAGTTCTCCCGTAGGTCTCACCAAAAGAGTTCTCACTCGATCATGGCCATATATATATATATAGAGAGAGAGAGAGAGAGAAAGAGATAGAGAGAGTCCCCTTCCGTTGTGCACTCGGCCTTCCCGCCTTCGTATTGACAATCCGAACCGTTCACATTGATCTACACATCTAAATTAGTCTAAATATGTAAAATCAAATCATTTAAATTCATTTGCCCATCCATCATGTGACTATAAAAAATAACGATTTTCAGTGATACAATTTTGTAACACTTCAATGGATGGTCAAATGAATTTCAAATGATTTGATTTTACATATTTAGACTAATTTAGATGTGTAGATTAATGTGAACGGTTCAGATCGTCAATACGAAGGCAGAAAGGCCGAGTGCACACGAGTGCACACGGCAGCCTAGTGCACAACGGAAGGGGCAATCTTCCATTGCAAACACTACCGTAGCGTTTACAAACGTGCAAACTACTTAACCCGTCATTCGCAACAACGGGATCATCATAACTTAACTCATCGTTGCTAATGACGGGTTAAGTGGTTTGCATGTTTGCAAATGGTACAGTATGTTTGCAATGAAAGATTTGTATATATATATATATATGGATAAAAATGATATGAGCAACTTGCTTACTTAGTAAATGAGCAATTGATGAAGTGACATGCATATGATACATTGGGCAATTAACCATTTTAAAGATTTCTCCATCACATACATGTCACCTCATCAATTGCTCATTTACTAAATGAGCAAGTTGCTTATACCCCTTTTTTCCTATATATATATATATATATATATATATATATATATATAATAAAACACAAAGAAAGCTATCAAGTGGCTCACCTTCAATCCCCCCAAATTCAAAGGCCCAGATCTAACCTCACAAAACACATTTTCCCTCCCAAAATTTCAAACCCCAAAACCAAAATTTTTCCCCCCAAAACTAAAAAACTCATTACTTTATTACTCTCTCTCTCTTCTCTCTTCACTTTTTCATATTTTTCTCTTTCTCTCTCTCCCTATCTCTCTCCCATTCTTCCTTTATTTACTTAGGAATTTAGATTTTAAGATTTTAGGATTGTAAATTTTCAGAATTTTTATGTTTTTTTTTATTGCACAAGTTATATTGAAAATAACAAATATATCTCTCCAACTGTTAAATTTTATTATTTTCCACACTTAAAGTTCTAAGAAGTTAGATTTTACACCCCATTTATAATTTTTTTCAACATATATTAATGGAAACATTGACTTTTATTTACAACTGATTATTGTCATACTATTCAAACTTGAGTTATATAATTGTTGTTTATTCTGTTTACAGGGCTTTTCGTGTTTTGTATCGTTCCGAAGACGTGCCGTAGGCACGTGCCCACGGGCAAATCTAGTCTATATAATAAATTACAAAGAAAGCTATCAAGTGGCTCTCATTCAATCTCCTCTAAAATTAATGGCCCCAGATTTAACCTCACAAAACACATTTTTCCTCCAAAAGATCCCCCCCAAAACTCAAATTCAAATTCCCCCTCCAAAACAACTCATTTATTTATTTAATTATCTCTCTCTCTCTCTCTCTCTCTCTCTCTCTCTCTCTCTCTCTATATATATATATATATATGGAAACATGAACTTTTATATCCCAATTTATAATTATTTTTCACCATATACTAATGGAAACATGGACCTTTATTTACAACTAATTATTGTCATACTATTCAAACTTCAGCTACATAATTGTTGATTTACTGTTTGCAAGACTTTTCATGTACTGTATCGTTCTGAAGACGTGTCGTAGGCACGTGGCCACGGGCAAATCTAGTCTATATAATAAAACACAAAGAAAGCTATCAAGTGGCTCACCTTCAATCCCCCAAAATCAAAGGCCTAGATCCAACTTCACAAAACACATTTTTCCTCCAAAATTTCAAACCCCAAAATCAAAATATTCCCCCAAAACTAAAAAACTCATTACTTTATTACTATCTCTCTCCTCTCTTCTCTCTTCACTTTTTCATATTTCTCTCTCCCATTCTTTCTTTATTTACTTAGAAATTTAGATTTTAAGATTTCGGGTTTGTAAAATTTTCAGAATTTTTATACTTTTTTATTGCACATGTTGAAAATAGCAAATATCTCTTCAACAGTTAAATTTCATTATTTTCTACCCTTAAAGTTCTAAAAAGTTGGATTTTACAGCCTCAGTTATAATTATTTTTCAACATATACTAATAGAAATATGGACTTTTATTTACAACTAATTATTGTCATACTATTCAAACTTGAACTACATAATTGTTGTTTTCCTTTTTACAGAGCTTTTCGTGTGTTGTATCGTTCCGAAGACGTGCCGTAGGCACGTACCCACGGGCAAATCTAGTATATATATATATTAGAAAATTGATGTGATAAACCAAGAGTTTTTCCGGAAGGTTATCAATTTAAATTTGCTTGTTATAATTCGCTAAAAATATTTCAAGCTGACCGCAGTTCTCGCTGAGCATGTTTCCAAATATTTGATGGCATCCCTGCAGACTGCATCTTTCTTTCTAGAGCAACAATGTCATCCTCATCATCGTCATTATCACCAAGCTCCTCTTTTATAGCTCGCATCTGCATATTACCAAGACTTAGCATGAGAGAGAAACAGTATCAGAGAGAGAGAGAGAGAGAGAGAAACAAACCTGCTGACGAAGAAGAAATTCTTTCTGTGACTTTGACAACTGCCCCTCAACTTTTTGAGTTATTTTCTCAGCTACACGAATTGACTGCAAAGAAAAATATTTAATGTTTATCAAATGTGGATAATAATAAAAGTGATATGCACAGGTCCAATATTACATCAAACTATATTTCACTCTCTATTCTATCATTTTTCCTTAAGATACTAACCTGTAAATGTCTATCCACCAGCTCAGTTGCCTTCGAGAGCCTGACTTTTAAGTCAACTGAATCTAACATTGAAAGCTGCTCCTCGAAGCTTATCTCAAAACTAGCAACAAAAATATCTGCTAGCCTGTGTATAGGGACAGTATCAAGAAGAACCTTTGTCCTCCCAACAGTTTTTTGCTTCTGCAACAACAAAGTGAAATTGGAACAAGTCAGTACACTTAAGGATGAAACCTATCAGTGAGGTATTATAAATTTCATTGAAAATACGAGTTCAGTATGCCCGAGAGTAATCATTATGTAATTATGAATATCAAAAGATGTAATGTGTAGAATAAGTTGATACACGAACAGAAATTAGAAAAGCCTACATTTAAATACAAAGGGGTAACTCAAAGAAGCAACTTTTCAAAAATGACACCTGGTAGTTAATACACTTTCTTTTTCTTTTTTCTTTTTGTGTTCCTTTCATGCTTCATGTAAGCTTTCAACAAAATAAAGATATTATTCAAATAATGTAAGCATGGGTCGTGTTCTACCTGCTCAAGGACAGAAATCAGCTCCATGGCAGTTGCTTTAAATTGGCGAGACAGCAAGATAATATCGGGGTCCCGTTCTGCCTGCTCTAATTCTGATAGAAGAGAAAAGGAAAAAGGATTTAAAACTCTGATATTAAAATTGATATAAGCGAATAAATAAACCATGCACTGAATATGATAGAAAATATGCACAAAAGGTATCCACATCCTTAAAACCAATACCCCAATTGAAATAAACTAATAGATTGTAGAAAAAAAGAGTATCCCCAATGTTTAACATTCATTAAGTACAGAATAATTCTTCCAAATAAAACCTCTTGATGGGGATTTCAATCATAAGGCTAGCAACATTGAGAGGTACAGTTCAAGCAAAATTAATCATACTAAGTGAAACGCAAGTTTGTAACCTATGCAGAGGGCATTGCTACCAGTATTTTGTTATATAAACTCCTCCACACATATTCTAACCATCTTCAGTTACAGAACAAAATGTCAAATTGCTACCAATTATTTTTAATACTTTCTTTTTGATTAATTATCTAAAAAGCTCATGCAAAAAAAGACAGTATTCACAATTGTTACCACTAACCCAGATTGCTTTAAATCGACATATATCAATATGAGAACTGTGATTTCAAGGTTCAAGTATTCGTTATTTTTAGTAGTAAAGATGAAACAGAAAAAAAATTCCTTAACAGAACACAATTCAAATAATAATTAAAAAGAAAAAATATCAGCATCTCCAACTTCCATATACTGAATCCCCAAAAATTAATGGTTGTAGAGAGGCACTATTGATTTGACAATTAGAACACAATCCCAATAAAATGTTATTAAGAAAATGTCAAGCAAATCTTACCAGTCTTTGTCAAATCAAGACGTGAAATACGTGCAACATAATAAGTTCCTCTCGCACTGAGTTCTTGAACACTAAACCGGCATAAACCTTCAAGAACAACCATGTATGTTACTCTCCCACTTGGTTTCTCTACCCCTCTAGACAGATGCAATGCTCTGGCAGCAACACCCCTGGCAATAGAAGGCTGATAAATTGAAAATCAAAATTGACATGCACTACGTTTCAGTGCTTATCTTCAAAGTAACGAAAATTAATAAATAAATTTTTTTTTCTTGTATTTCTCTCTTATTATGTGAACATGTGAGTGGGGGTGTGGAAATGTGTGGTTGGGGTGTTTAGAGATAGTAGCTCATGGTGCAATAGTAAACTTTTTAATTTCATAAGCTTAAATAATCACAAGCGAAAACATTCTTGTTTGATTATAAGTTATAACATTTTTGTTGCTCATGTCGCCAGTCACACAAGAAACTGGGAGAATATATAAACCAAAATCGACACCTAGAATAATAGTTCACACTAAAAAGTAAATGATCTTTAACATGTTTGAATAACAAAATTGCATTCAGACAACATTACCTGTTGTGCCAGTGAATTAGTTCCTGCTGATCCTTTCCCTCCTGCTTTGGAGAATCCCCTAATGAATCAACTGGAGGCTTCAAGCTCTTCTCTCCTGAATCACTTCCCCCACCTTCAACACAAAAAAATTCCACTAATTAGCTTGATCTGTATATTTATGCATTGAAATAGCACCGGAAACGACCCTTCTATTGTATTACCTTGACATAGCATTGAACCCACTGCTGCAGCTTCAGTGTCCCTAACTGGAAGTACACCAATCAAACCCTTTTCCTCCCTCTGCCATAATTCTTGCTCAACCAGTTTCACGCTACAATAAATTTGCAGCTTAAGTTCATTTGATTAACCAAACTCAACAAGTCAAAAATCTCATAATAAGGGGCACTTCTCTTCTGTCCAGAACATCCAAAAGAGTTACTTATTCCATCTAAGCACGGCCAAAAAGATCAAAATTAGATTCTCTCTCATGGTCCGCCATATTTAAATAGTCCACGATTCAAGTTTTATTGTCTTCTATCAAAAACTCATAATAGTTAGGCTTCGTTTGGCATTGCTTTTGGACAGTCTTTTTGGGTGTGAAACTCTTCGAAGCTCAAAATAGGTGTTTGGAAAACTTAATCAAAATAATGTTTAGCCAAAAGTACTTTTTCTAAAGCTGCTATTTTTAGCATTTTTCTCAAGGCACCTAAAGTGCTGCAATGAGCTTTTCAAAAGATGCTTTTTTACTTACTAGGAAAAAAATTTGAAGTTAAACATAATTCTTTCTAACAACATTTTTAAGCTCGGTTTGGCATTACTTTTGGGGAGCACTTTTGGGTTTAAATGCTATATAAGGCTCAAAATAGGTGTGCAACAAACTTAATTAAAAGTATGTTTAATCAAAAATATTTTTGTAAAACTATTAATTTTAGCATTTTTCTCAAAGCATCTAAAGTGGTGCGTTTAACTTTTCAAAAAGTGTTTCTGCTTGTTAGGAAATTTCTGAAGTTAAATATAATTCTTTCTAATAGTACTTTTGATATAGCAAAAGCACTTTTCATTCACAACAATACCAAACAGAGCCTTGGTAACAACACTTTTCAGCTAAATCACTTTTGGTTGACAGAAAATTCCAAGCAGAGCCTAAGTCAAGTCCCCGAGTATTATCCAGTACAATCAAACACCCAAAGTCAATCTTTTCGATTACAAATTTTCAAGAAACTCGTAACGATTTCAAAAACTTCAAAATCATCACCACTTAAACATAAGCCCCAACCCATCAAGCTAACAAAGATACCAACCAAGAACCAAAATTTACATATCTCCTAAACCATAAACCCCCAAAAACCCCAAATTCTAGGGTTCCGACATCAAATCGGAGAGGGGCACTTGGGTAATTGTACCTGCTGGGGGAGGTGCAACGGATTCGGATGATGGCACCGGGAAGGAGTACCTTGCTGCGGAAGGGGAGGATAGCGAGGCGGTTCGGGAGATCGACGGGTTCCACCATTAGCGAGGAGATAGAGAGGTAGGAGTTTTGGGGATGAAATTAAAAAGGAGATTTTTATTGGGGGTGGAAAGTGGGAAAATGGGAGGTACAGATAACAAGGGAGAGGGGATAGAGGAGGGGGTCATTCGACGATGACGTGCATCATCATCTTCTGATTTGTTTTTTTTTTTTGTTTTTTTTTTTTGTTTTTTATTTCTATGTTATTATTTTATTTTTGGATAAATTTTGGATAATCCTATGGAGTTTTAGCAGAAAATCTTACCAAACTTTGTTTTTCCTTAGGAGTCCCTAATGTCGTTCACTTTAGTATGAAATGTCCAAAATAACTCTGTGATTGTGTTAACCCGTAAAATTATAAATTTTAAAAAAAAGATTAAAAATCTTTTTCCCTCTTCGGAACTCACCTTCCTTCTCTTTAGAGCTGGTATCGGGTCCTATCGGGTTGGGCCTCCACTACCCGGATCCTGACCCGGTACCTCACGAGTCCAAAAATTAGACCCAGACCCGGACTTGCAAGTACCAGGTCCGGGCCCAAGTTAAAAAAAAATTACCCGTCGGGTCCGGTAGTAGAGAATAAATATTTGCTTTTAAGTATTTTTGCCTCCGATACCCTACGATTCTAACAATTTTTGGACTTAAGTACATGAATTAATATTATATTTATATATCTATCTTCAACAATTACTTTTATATGTATATTCATATAACCCTATTATTCAAATTCTATAAGTTTGGGGGTATTTTTTAACGAGTTCGGGTCCGGGTCGGTTCTATTTTGAGCAGACCCGGACCCGAAAGTGCATCGGGTCTTATTTTAGGACCCAGATCCAGATCTGGTCGGTTCCGGTCCAATGTCGGGTCCGGGTATCGGGTAAATGTGACAGTGCTACTCCTCTTCCTCTCCTCACAGTCAGCCAAAAAATCCTAATCTCCAAAATCGACGACGCTGCTTTCCACTCTTCAATTCGCTTCATATTCGGCGGCGGCGCTCTCCGCTCCGATTTCGGATCTTCCGGAATCAACCCCACCTTCACCCCGTCGTATGGAATTAAGCATCTTTCTAGAATTTTCTCACTCTCTCTTGTGAACTGCAATTCAGGAACGTGTTTCAAAATCCTAAGTGTGAATTCTACGAGGTGTAGTCGCTCTCAACTGCTGCTTACCCCATTCTCTTTTTGTAATTATGAGGTAGGTTTTTCTTCATTCTCTTTTTGTGAATCATGTGCTAGTTTTGCAATTTTGAATTGGGTATCAATTCCTTATGTTATTTGTTTTCTGTTTCTTTAATATTGGGTGGATAGTGTTGATTGCAATTGAGCTTACAGAGTGAGTGGTTGTGATGAAAGGGAATGGAGTGAAACAGGAACTGGGGATGAGATATTGATATTCATCCTTTTTAGGTTGTTTAGTATGTAAATATATGATTAGATCTCGTATAATAGTTGTAATAATCTTAAGTATATAAACCATTAGTGAGCTGGTGGGTCTTGATTTTTTAGTTCCAATTTTTATTATAGAATTGTTGTTTTCTAATATAGTTATTAATGTCAAAATTCTATTATCTACACATGTATGAATGATTGTTTTGGAGGACTGTTTGTGAGTAGGACATATATTTTATTTTATATTAACAATTTGGAGTATTTTTGTTTAGCAGATTTTGTTATGTTTTTGTTCCCATGATCAAAGTTTGTGGCATAGTGATGAAAGTCATTGTATGATACTTTCATCTTTCATAAGATATTTGTAACTATTAAATATCCTGAACATACCTAAGAATATATAACTTTGATATTTTTCTCACAATATTTTTCCACTAAAGCTTTGAATCTAATAAACACTGCTTTTGTATCATATTTGTTTTTAAGATGATAGAACCAAATGTACTTTGTGAAGTGATCAACAAAAATGACATAACATTTGTAACCATCAATAGAGTGTAATGGAGAAATCCATAAACCAGTGTAAATAAGATTAAGGGGAGCATTTGATATCAAGGTTGATTAACTAAATGGGAGCTTATGACTCTTATTACATTGACATGAATTGCAATTAAAGGAGAAATCTATAGAAACATCAAACCTAAAATTTGAAACTATACTTTTGAAGATGGATAAAGAGGGATGGCCAAGATGATGATGTCAATTTATAGCCGACACTTTGATACTAGAAAGAGCTAGAATATGTGCAAGAGATGGCCACTCATAAATGTCGTGCCTAGTTGGACCTTGAATGAGTTGTGCCCCCGTGAGACGATCCTTCAGAACAAAAGAATTAGAAGTGAATTCAATGATGAGATTATTGCCTGAGCAAAGTTGTGAAATGGAAATAATATTACGTGTCATAGTGGGTGCACATAAAACATTAGACAAGAACAAAGATTTTGGAAGAGGAAGTAAGAAAGAAAAGTGAACCAGTATGAGTGATAGGAATACCTGTGTCGTCTCCAATGACAATCTCTTCAGTGCCATCGTAGGGGTGATGGAGGGATAGGTTTGCTAGGTCATGAGTAACATGATGGGATGCGTCGGTGTCCATGAGCCAATGAAAGGGATGGGAGGAGGCAAAAGCGGTGGCTACATGTGCTTGGGACTGCGATTGGTTGTAGGTGGGGCGAGGCGGTGGGCGAATAGCTGGGTATTTCTCCTAGAAGATGGGGCATAAATGGAGTGAATGCCCGGTTGTGTGGCACCATTGGCATTTGCCTTGGTAGCCACGATATCCAGTTTGGTTGGGACGTTTGGAGTTGTAGTGATTGATCTTATGGTTTAAGTTGGGGCAAAAGTTGTTGGTAAGGCGGGCTGGTTGTTGTAGTTGGAGCGGGTGGTGGTGGTGTGTGCGGAAACAGGTAAGGTTGGTAGAATGGGTTGTGACTTGGTTGTAAGTTCACGGTTGAGTAGCTTCTCATGAAGCTCATCGAATGATATGGGCGTATCGCGAGCATGAACAACGTCAACGACTCCTTGGAATGTGGAGTCAAGAGATTCGAGAACCTTGTCAGTGATGTCTTCGGGTTCTATGGGGTTACCAAGGAGAGCCAATTGGTCAGTACATGTTTTAATTGAGTGCATGTACTCGGTAATGGATTGAGGACCTTTTGTGAGAGCCTTAAAGGTGGTTTTCAACTGCTTGATATGACCAGGGGTGGGGTGAGCAAAGGTGTGAGCAAGGGTATTCCAGGCCTCTTTAGTGGTGCGAGATCGAGTGATGAGCGGAACAAGAGTAGGTTCCAAGGTACCAATGAGAGTGCCAAAGAGGAGTTTGTCTTGGCGAACCCATGTGAAGTAAGCCGGATTGGGTTGGGAGACTATTTCCTTAGTGATGGCGGTAGGAGGCGCAGGGTAGGTGTCATCCAAGAATTTGAAGAGACCATACCCGATAAGAGTGGCCTCAATTTGAAGCTTCCACGAGAGATAATTTGTGGAGGTGAGCTTGAGGATATTAGAGAGTGTAACAACGACGAGTGGGTATTTGGGATCGACGTCGTTAGGAATGGTGTGAGGGGAAGACGTGGTAGGCAATTAGTATGCCTGAAATATATATATATTGATGATGATCAAGCCTGCTCTGATACCATGAGAAGGTTTTAAAAAGGTTATGTTTTCATTAATGAGTAGTACAAGTATATATAATACAAGGAAAGCTGGAAGATAGTCTCAGGTTAACAAACTTAGTCTAAGAGATAAGGTAGAATAACAAAGAAATAAATATCCTAACTAAAGATAATAACTGCGAGAATATTGTTACAACAACCTACGAGATAATAGCAAGACTAAGTCTTGGCTTTATCTTCAACAATACCTGGTATTTCTTCTTCCACAAATCGTGAACCTTGAGGTTATTGGTGTTATATGTTTTGGATTGTTATGTTGAGAACCCTGGGCTCAAATACAAAACATATACTTAACATGCCAAGTTTATCTTCCTTGCACAGTGGTGTTGGCTAGGCCTAGGTATGTATTTGGAGGTTTCACATAAGGTAGATATCTGGTGCTAAAGTTGGTCATGGAGCCTCGATGCTTTTTAGATGACCCATTTGTGAAGAAATAATGCCACATTTGCATTATAGGTTATGTAACTACAGAAAAGTGCATGATATTTTTATTTCTTGAACATAAGCAGGTCGTTGCCACTTTGGCCACCTCTGCAAACATTAGCTTAATGCAATGTCTTAGTCCATTAATGTTATGCATAGGTTATCCACTTCTTAGGGCAGTTCGACCTGCTTAAGTTCAAGTGAAGGGGTTAGGCTTCACTGTAATCCCTTTTTCTCCCTTTCATTGCAAGGTGGATGCAGTCAAGGAAGCAAAGTGATGGTTAGTGGCAACAATCTGTGCCAAGAACAGCAGGTACAGGTGAGTCAAATATTGGTTCATGTGCCAAAGAAGTAATACTCAGTAGGGTTACCTGAAATTTACCCTTTGATTTTTGTTGTTGCTTTCTTATTAGTTTCCATGTAGATTGTTTTGAGTTTGGGGGAGTCTTTGAATAGAAATACGCCAGCATGTGGAGTACATGTAAATAAAAGTCAAAAAATAAAAAAATGGAAATACTAGCACTGTTTGGTAACAAAGGTTATATATATATATATATATATATATATATATATATATATATATATATATATATATATATTTTCTATCCTTTAAATGAAGATAGAGGTGGAGATGCAATTTATATATATTCTATCCTTTAAATGAAGATAGAGGTGTAGATGCAATTTAAAGTGCTATGATTGGATATAGAGGTTAGTGGAAGTGTGCATACTTTAAGTTATCAAATTTTCGGTCTGTTTGAATCTTGTTTTGGAGTAATGTTTAATATGTTTTTGTTTCAATTCAAAGTTATGATAAACGTAGGCCGGTAGATATATAATATCAAATTCAATTTAATTTATTTCTTAAGTGAATTTTTTTTTTTTTTTTTTTTGAGGAGAAGGTGGAATAATGCCACCCTGTTTCATTAATAAGTGATTAATAAACAATCCTGAAGCCACGGGAAAGTAAAAGTGCAGTGCAGGAAATAAAACATAACCCCCAACAAAGCCCTGGGGGGTAGGTTACATCATCCAGCCTAAAGGCAACCAAAATACAGAAACAAAATACAAGGCCTGATACAAAAAATGTAATAGTGAGGCGAGAGTCCACTCATCGGTCTAGAGTTGGCCCGATCTCTATCTCCTCGTCATCAAAATCATCCACCTGGAATACCCTTGCAATCCTCCCTCTTGCTCCTGAAGCAGCAGCTCCATCGACGTTTTTAGCCGCTTTGTTGGACGCTGCTCTCTCCAGAAAATCATCCAAGGACTCCGCATGAGCCCTCTTAGGCGACCTCTGCACTCTGATACCCACCGCCCTGGTAGACGAACCAATACTGACTCCTGGAGCCGACTCTGGTATAGTAGACAGAACCAACTCTGGAGAGATTTCCCTTTGAGTGTCTGCAATAAAATCGAAATCTTTTGAGTCCTCGTCTGAGACAGAGAAGTCAACTTCCAGGTTCAGGCGCCCTTCTTGGTCCTCTTCACAATCAGCATGTTGACTGTGGCACATAACATCGTCCTAGCTCACAGTGGTCTCCTCATTGAGCCCAGAGTCCGCCATCGAGAATCCAAGAGTAGATGCAATAACTTTGTTGGTCCCCACATCGGGCCCACACTCAGATTGCTTAACGAGCGTTGAAATATCACTGTCGAGAGGAACGGAACAGACCTTAGTGGGCCCCTCTATGGGCCCAACCACTTCGCTGATGCTGACTCCAACCCCACCCGAATAGGGTAAACTAGTCTCAACACAATAAATTCGGCCACGTTCCTTCAAAGTGCTGGATCCACACAATAAATTTTCTTAAGTGAAAATTGGAAGCAAAGTTATGCAATGTACATGTTGCGCTCCTCTGGCTCCAGTTAAAAATTACTTGTAGGTGTATCCCACCTTTCTAATCGGTGTCTAGAAAGTTCTGTTCTATATTTGGAAAATTTGGTTGCTAGTAGATAGTTTCTTAAAAGAGCATTTGGCTTTGAATGTAAGATAATGTTGTTGGGGGTGTGAAATGCCAATATGTATCACAACTTTTTGGCCCCAAGACTCAAAATGTAATGCCCCGACACGAAAAAATACACAGGTAAGAGCACGCTGGTAATGTTCCATCAAATTAAATATAAATCCAATAAATGTATTATCAAATATTTTGTACAGCGGGTATAACAATACAATAAACTACTCTTTTAAAAATAAGTCCAGAACCTATAACATAATTATCACATAATATCCTTGAATCATCCTATAAATTTATCAAGTCTCATATCTGCAAGACAGTACAGTGGAAGCAATTATGCATCAAATTGTCTTTTACAAATACGTCCAATATAAAATACATCGTCAACAAAATTAATATTCGAATCACCTCGAGTCATTACTCATAATTCTACAATTATATCACTTTCATCTCTGCAAAAACATATAATAATGAATGATGAACAACCACCAGTAAGTTTTAAAAGTGCTTAAATAGTGGATAAGATAAGTTGACAAATATGCAGCAAATGTACTTTTGATTTGCAAGTAAAATCTATCAACAAATTGCATCGCTTTTCCATGTTCTTTTTTATAACAGACCGGAAGTAACCCCCACGAAATCTATTGGTGCCCCCTGCATACTATAGTGTTACCCACATCCATCTAGCAATGTGACACTTACCTATGTATGGCACTTAGGTTCATGTACACATACTCAGCTCTTTTATCCACAACAACAACGTAAATTTCTTCATCATATTTGTATCGATCACTTTACCAACTCAAACTACATTATCAAATCTATATGCATGTGTTACCGCTGGATCTGGTGTGAGGGTAAACAGATGAGATTTGTGAGTTCAGGGAAAAACCTGAATAGCGGATCTAAGCCTTCTGATTCCTGCCGCTAACCTGCAAGGAAGTGCGATACACCGGGGTTGATTCCGGCGACGCACCCTCCGACGCTCTTGTCAGTAACCAGTGATGATTAAGAAAGAGCTTAAGCTGGCAAAAGAGTGATTACCTTGTCACAGTGGTAGGTGGGAGGTATTTATAGTCACCATGGAAGTGATTAGGGATCCGATTTCCTGTGTAACTGTCAGGAGTAAAATCCTCACAGTTTGTTTAGGAAACTGACCCCTGATTCCCGGTGAGAGGGTAGCTGCAAATCAGGCCCGTTGATTTGGTCAAATCAGTGACCCTGATTTCCTCTTGCTGGTCTGGGTCTGTCTCGGGTCGGGACCCGTACCCAGCCGGAGTGGATCCGTTCGCGGGTTATTGGATCTGTGAGAAGGAGATCCAGTACCCGTTTCGGACCTGTTTGTTTGTGAAATTACCGTTTTACCCCTGAGCTTCAAGATTCGTGCCCAATCTGGACGGTTCCGATTTAACCCCATTTTTAGCCATATCACGAGCCCCCACTCCTAAAGACTGAGTGTGATCAGCCTTTGAGGAGTAGTTTAACTTTTTTAGTGGCTAGTGGAGTTGTATCGGAGTCCGAATGGAGGGTTTTGAATCTCGAAGGGGGTAGTGAGGTGATTTTTGAAGCCGTGAGTTGTTCTGAAGCCTTGTTGAGTATTTGACGGTTTTTATCTATTTTTTTCGGACTATTTATTTAATTTTGCGATGTGTTAACTAATCGTTCGGGGGCCTTAACGGTGCATTCTAGGCAATAATTGTTTGTTCAGGGGCTCAAAAATATCCCCCCGGATTTTTAATTATTTCCTAGAATTTTTAGTTAATTTTCCCGAATTTTTAGCAATTTTTTGCAATTTTTAAATAAATAAAACGATTTAAATAAATAAAAATTGATTTTTAAATACTGATTTATGGCGTGGCCAGATCTGGACCGTTGATCTTGGGCGAGCGCGAATTTCTGAGAGATCTGACGGTTGTAGTCGCTCGGCGTTCATTTTCTCGCTTTTGACGCTCGGATGGGCACTTGCTCGGTTGGCCGACCGGAGGTGTAAGGGTTCGGCCGTCCGAGCGACGTAGCGCAATCTGAGCCATCGGATGGCAGCGCGAATCTTGAGACGGGCACGTTTCCCAAGAGAACGCTATCTTGTCGTTTAGCCCACATGGCAAGATCTGGACCGTTCATCATCAGGAGCACGAATTTCTGGAAGATCCAACGGTTGTGATGGTTCGGGTGCTTTTTTCTCCGTTTTGACGCTCGGATAGGCACTTGCTCGGTTGGCCAACCGGGGATCTGAGAGTTCGGTTGGCCGAGCGACATTCTGGGCCGCCGGATGGGCACTGGCTCGGTTGGCCGACCGGAGATCTGAGGGCACGGTTGGCTGAGCGACGTTCTGGGCCGCCGGATGGGCACTTACTCGGTTGGCCGACCGGAGATCTGAGGGCACGGTTGGCCGAGCGACGTTCTGGGCCGCCGGATGGGCACTTGCTCGGTTGGCCGACCGGAGATCTGAGGGCACGGTTGGCCGAGCAACGTTCTGGGCTGCCGGATGGGCACTTGCTCGGTTGGCCGATCGGAGATCTGATGCCTCGGTTGTCCGAGCGGCGTGGCGCAATCTGAGCCGTTGGATGGTGGTGCGAATCTCGAGACGGGCCCAGTTTCCAAGAAAATGCTATCTTGTCGTTTAGCGTCGCTTGCAAGACCTGGGCCGTCTGATCGAGATCTTGCACGAAAGTTGAGGAGAAGGTGAGTTTTCTCCGTTTTGACGCTCGGATGGGCACTTGCTCGGTTAGCCGACCGGATGTCTAAGGGTTCGGTAATCCGAGCGTGGTAGTGCGATCCGGGCCGTTGAATGGCTGAACGAATCTCGAGACGGTTCAGTTCCCAAGAGCATTAATGGCGCCCCAGTATTTGTGCGGCGTTCCAACTTCCCGAGGTCATTAAGAATGGCGCCCTCCAATTAATGCGCGACGTTTTAGCTCTCGAGGGTCATAATGGCTGGTTCTTGGAGGGGAGGTTATAAATACCCCACTCCCCTTGTAGTTTCAATCACAACAATATTGAGTTTTAGCCATCGGAGGTGTCTGCCTTGGGTGGTTGCTCTTCGGCCATGGTCTTCTCCTGATTCTGACGGCCCCGATGCGGATGTCAGGGTCGGGGGAGATCAAAGCAGAAGAGGTGACGGCCGGAGTCAAGGCGGATGCCTGCCTGTGGTTCTGACGGCCCCGCGGTCGTCGGGCGAGTGGTCACTCTTCCGCCGTGATCTTGTCCCGATTCTGACGGTCCCGATGCGGATGTCAGAGTCGGGGGAGATCAGGGCAGAAGGGTTGATGACCGAACTCTGGACCCGGGGGACAAGGTGCTTCGGAAGGATGGGTGGTATCCTTCCGCCATGATCTTCTCCCGATTCTGACGGTCCCGATGCGGATGTTAGGGTCGGAAGAGATCAGGGCAGAAGGGGTGACGACCGGAGTCCGGACCCGAGGGACAAGTTGCTTCGGAAGGATGGGTGGTCATTCTTCTGCCATGATCTTCTCCTGACTCTGATGGCCCCGATGCGGGTGTCAGGATTGGCGGAGATCATGGCAGAAGAGGTGACGACCGAAGTTCGGAGCCGAGGGACAAGCTGCTTCGGAATGATGGGTGGTCATTCTTCCGCCATGATCTTCTCCTGACTCTGATGACCCCGATGCGGGTGTCAGGGTTGGTGGAGATCATGGCAGAAGAGGTGACAACCGAAGTTCGGAGCCGAGGGACAAGCTGCTTCGGAATGATTGGTCTCTTCCGATCTCTGTCTTTCTTCCGGGCTGACGGCTTCTGATGGTTGTCAGCCCGAAGGAGTTAGAGATGGGAGGTGTGCCGATCTGCTTTTTGACCGGGCCCCGCGAGACGGTGGTTTCTCTCCAATCCTTGAACGATTCGTGGTTTCGGCTCCGAGGCCGTAGGCTTCGAGTTGCTCACGGGTGAGAGGTTAACCGACCGAGACCTAGGGCCCGGGGGGCTCGCCGAGGGCGGTGCCTTAAAACTTTTAATCAAAATTTTCTCTGGCTTCTTCAGACAGAGGTGGAGTGTCTGGGTCCGAAGTGCTTCGTCCGGGCGATGTGGCGCGATCTGAGTCGTCAAATGGTGGCGCGAATCTCGAGATGGGCCCAGTTCCCAAGAAAATGCTATCTTGTCGTTTAGTGTCGCTGGCAAGATCTGGGCCGTCTGATCGAGATCTTACACGAAAGTTGAGGAGAAAGTGAATTTTCTCCGTTTTGACACTCGGATAGGCACTTGCTCGGTTAGCCGACCGGGGATCTGAGAGTTCGGTTGATCGAGCGACGTTCTGGGCCGTCGGATGGGCACTTGCTCGGCTAGCCGACCGGTCCCTTTGCTGTTGGGTTCGGATCGCACGTTGCTCGGATTTCGAGCCTGTTGTGCCGAGCCAATTGACTTGGTGAAAAGCCAAAGCCATTTTGGGCCTTCGTGACGTTTCGAGAGCGGCCCAAAAGTCGCGCCCTTACGTTAGGAAGCCCAAGAGACTTTTCTTTTTACTATAAATCTTCACCCCCCCCTCCCCAGATCTCATTATTCACTTTCACTTTCTCTCTCAAGTTTTTACTTTTCATCATCGAAGTTTTTAGCTCCCGGGTGGTGCTGTTGGCTGTCGCGGCTAGGTGTTTCTTTGCTCCGGCAAACTTTTCCGACCGTTGCAGTCACTTCAAGGTCAGTTTCTCTCCTTTCTTTTTAGAAAAATGGTTAAGATTACTTCTTCGGATGAGACCCCCGCCTCGGACCAAGTCGTCGGCCGAGCGGGTAAAGGAAAGGAGGTGATACAACCGACCGAGCAGACCGTTGTTCGGCCGAGTAAGAGTGGCGAAGTAGCCGAGCCACTCCAGGAGGTTGTGGCGAAGTCCCAGAAGGGTAAGGGAGTGGTTACAATCATTGAGCAGCCAAAGACGGCAGGGGAGTTCGGTCGGCAACCGATCGTTCTGTCGAGTGTGGGGGGGCGTTCGGAGCTATTCCGAAGAGATGTTGGAGAAGGTGACTTAGGGCACTGCCAATTCGGTAGAGGAGAATGAGCCGAGAGAGTTGTCTGAGGTGGACCACACCATTTCGTCTCTCACGGAGGCTGATCTGCATCGGATCCGGACCGGATTCCAGATCCCTGCCGAGTACGGGCTACTTCTCCCTGGACCGGGTTTCCGAGCCTGCACATTGTCTTCGGCTGACGCGTGCGTATTTCCCCTCGACTCCTTGGCCGCCGGGCTCCGTTTTCCGCTCCATCCATTATCGTCGAGGTTCTTATTTGGTACGGTTTGTGCCCTGCCCAGTTGATGCCGAACACTTGGAGGCACGCCTTGGCATTTGTTCTCCGGTGTCAAGAGATCGGTGCCGAGCCGAGCATGTTTCTCCTTCGGAGCCTCTACCGCCCTTGCCAGCCGAACATGAACGAGCAGAGGTTCTACCTTTCGCCGCGGACAGGCGTGAAGTTGATCGAGAACCCGGACTCGATCAAGCATTGGAAGGAAAAGTACTTCATTGTCCGAGCTCCCGAACCCTGGGCAATTCCGATAGCTTGGTCGAGGGATGGCCTGCCCAAGCGAGCGAAGAAGGAGCCGGTACTGAGTGATGAGGAGGCGGAAGTCCCCAAGAAGCTCCTCGCTTTGCCGACGCTAAGTTGGAAAGACATTACCGAGGAAGCTTTGTTTCGGGGGGGGTCTCAGTCCGATCGACCATAGTACGCTTCTGGTATTTTTACTCTTTGCATGAATTTCTTGAAAAATTTATCTAAGTGTTTTCATTCGGCTTGTGCAGAGTCTTCTAAGATGGACTATAGGGCATTGATGGCGAAGGCCAAGGCGAAGGAGCAGGGGACGAGAAAGAAGAGACCCTCGACAGGGCCTCAGGGCGGCCGAGGGCCGAAGATACCTTCGGTCCCGAAGACCGTTGACCTGCAGAAGGTTGTCGTTCCGGAGGCTGGTCCCGAGCAGGAGAAGACCGCGGCCTCCGATCCTCCTGTTTCAGATGCGCCGACTCCAACGGCGAAGGGGGATGCTCCCGGCTCGTCGAGCGGCGCGTTCGACGTGAGCCAGGTGTTATCCCTCCAAGTTCCGCCCCTCACTGCCATTGCGGAGAAGATTCTGACCGAGGGGCACAACCAGATCTTCGTCCCCGACTGGCAAGTGATGAAAGTCGACGGCTTTTTGGGTGACGGCAACATTTGCATGCAGGCGTTGAAGCACCTGCCGACCCCGAAGGACCGAGCGGCCCTTAAGGCTGGTCAAGTCGGGGACGCGACGATGCAAATCGCTCGGAACACGATGTCGGTGAGTAGGCCGAACACGTTCTTATTGAAGCATTCTTTCTGAAATTTTCTAAGTTTTTAGGTTCGGACCCTGACGATTTGTTCTCTTTTCAGACCCTCTGCCACTTCAACTTCTTGCTCGAGGAGTTCGCGAGCAAAGAACAAGAGCTGACGGTGCAGTACGACCGGGAGAGGTCAGAGCGCGCGAAAGCAGTTAAGCTGCTCGATGCTGAGCTACTCCTCTCGGCAAAGCGTGGAGCCGAAGTGGCGGGGTTGGAGGCGCAGCTGGACGACGCCGTTCAGCGGTCGAAGGACACGGCAGCCAAGCTCGAGGCCTCGGAGAAGGAGAATGCCGAGCTGAAGGAGGAGTTGGCCAATGCTCGGTCGGAGGCGGAGAGGGCTCGGAAGAGGGCCGAGAAGATTATGGCCAAGCACCGGTCTAAGGTGGCAAAGGCGAAGAAGGCTGTCCAGGACGGGAGGCCGAGCATCACATGTTCAAGAACATGGAGGACGCGTACGGCCGAGCCCTTCTTCATATCGCCGCTCGGAACCCGGGGTTCGACACGTCCTCCTACCGCTTCTACGACCCTGTGGAGGGAGAGGAGGAGCTTCCCCCGGCGATGCTCGGCCCCGAGGGACAGACCGACGGTGTCGAAGGCCCGGGCAAAACTGAGGCCGAGGGTGAGGAGGAGGACGACTCTGAGGAGGAGAGCGAGAGCGGGGACGAGGACGAGGACGAGGTCGAGGGCGAGGATAGGGCCGAGGGGTCGACAGACCCGAACGACAAAAAGGTCGACCCCTGACTTGGTTGCGTCTTTTAGTCTTTTGTTTTTTTTTTGTAAGCCTAACTGCGGACTGGCCACCGCTCTTGTAACGCTTTTTTGGGTTTTGAATGAAAACATTCTTTGTTTGGCCAAAAAATTCTCCAAGTGTTAGTCTCCGGATTTTGTGTTTGAGTAGGCTTAAAATTCTCCAAGTGTTGGGCGTCGGATTTATCTCTGCTTTTCAGGTGAAGTTTGGTCCGATCACGGAGGTTTCGTACCTTCGTAAGGAGCTGACCAAAACGAAGCGAGAGCTTTCACTTAGCCGAGAGAAGCGGTTTTATATGTTCTTGAAGCTGGAGGAGATAAAGGTAGCTACGAGGGGGTATTGTCGCGAGTTGAAGCAACTGCGGAAGCAACTCCTAGCTCCTTATCCCGAAGGTGAGACTGAGCGGCTTCGTAGGGAGCTTTCCGTCGTCGAGCAGAAGAACAACAAGCTCTTGGCCGAGATCCAACACTTAGAGTTAGTGGAGAAAGAACGTTCGGCAGAAGAAGAGAAGTTGGCTTCCGAGTTGGGGAAGGTGTCAACCGAGCGCAAAAATTTGTTGGCCGAGGTCGACAAGCTTAGGAGGATTACGATAGAGCGAGGTCACCCATTATCGACGGCTCGCGACCGATAGCGCCAATGCCTCGGGCTCGTCAAGACCTCCTCGTTTGAAGATGTCAGCGAAGGATGATGCTCTGAGAGATAGGATTATCTAGTTGGAGGAAGAGGTCGCGTCGCTCAAGCCTCTGCCTGAGAGGGCCAACGTTCACAGTACGTCATGTACTCGCGAAGAGAGCAAGAGAGGGATTACCTTCTACGAACTTGCGACTCGTTTGCCTGCGGCTAGGCGGAGTCCTGCTGACGCTCAGAGTAGTGTAGCTGTCTCGTCTAGCGGTGCCTTGGTTGGCGCCACAGTTGGGGTTAGTGGAGAAGGGTGATCTCGCTTCGCCGGTTTGGAATCGAGCTCGGAGGTTAGGCATCGCTGCCCCCGCGTTTCCTTGAACCGAAGCGTACCCCTTCCGAAAAGGCACTGAACATGTCGTCTTATATTGTAAAACTCTTGTTGTAGCGTCAGTCTTGTTGTATGTAGAGTTACCTTATTGGAATAAAAGCTTGATAGTTTGTTTTGAAAAATTCTTCAAGTGTTGGACTTCGGCATTGTTTGAAATTTTGTTGTTCGTCTCTTCCTCTTTTCAGCTCGTGGTGGGAGCTCCCGAAGCCGACCCCAATCGCTCGGATAACAACGCCCGAACCGAGGCTGGCCTGGGGGTGACAAGGTTGTGCTCGGCGGGGTGCCGAGAGCGGCTCTATGAGGTCGAGCTGGAATTATGCCGAGCTGAAAGCGAGCGGGGCCACCTTCAGCTCATCCTGGGTCAACGAGACGCCGAGATCCGGTGCTTGGAGAGTAGGATCACCGAGATGACCCCTGCAGGAGAGGACGAAGGTTCGCCAACCGCCTTTAGCAATGCCCTTCGGGTCCAGTGCGTTCGGCACAATTTATCGAAAATAATAGCCGAGAGGGACGATCTGCTCTCGGAGATCCGTCACTTGCGGACTGTAGAGGCGGAGCTTCGAAAGGAGGAAGAGGAACTGGCGGCCGAGGCTGCCAAAATGACGACCGAACGGGACGGTGATGATTTTTCGTTTAAAAACCAAGT
The DNA here is from genome assembly GCA_017893485.1 of Hemerocallis citrina. Lineage (NCBI taxonomy): Eukaryota > Viridiplantae > Streptophyta > Magnoliopsida > Asparagales > Asphodelaceae > Hemerocallis > Hemerocallis citrina. Next base: position 132,973,878 of record CM030363.1, read on the forward strand.
GTAGTGGGTCGGCGTTGTAACTTTTGTTCTTTAAGGCTTTGTGGCCTCGTTGTATGGAAGAGTTGTTTTGTACTGTGTTCCAATTATTAATAATATTTCTTTCACGAACTAGCACGTCCTTTGTAGCTCTGCGTAGTTGTTTTGGTTCTGACTATGTTCGTCGCGCCGAGGTTTCCGACCCGGCCTCTCTCCTGTTCGCGGTTCGACGCTGTAGCGCGATCTGAACCGTTGAATCGTGGCACGAATCTCGAGATGGACCCAGTTCCCAAGAAAATGCTATCTTGTTGTTTAGCGTCGCTGGCGAGATCTGGGCCGTCTGATCGAGATCTTACACGAAAGTTGAGGAGAAAGTGAGTTTTCTCCGTTTTGACGCTCGGATGGGCACTTGGTCGGTTAGCCGACCGGAGGTCTAGGAGTTCGAGCGACGTGGTGCAATCCGAGCATACCTCTCGCTTGTTCGTGGTTTGGCGACAGGAGCGTTCGGCCGAGGTGCCAAGCGGTGGTTCTGTCTCCTCTTATCGCGAAGTTGCGAGGCGAGTCGAGCCTTACCCTATGGTGGGTTCGCCGATCCTCGTGAGAGCTCGACGGTCGTGGGAGCAATTCCGAATGGCGACCCACTCCTAGTCCGCTGAGAAGCGAGCTTGCGGAGTAGAATCAAACCAAGTGTTGGACTCCAGAACCATCGTTAGAGTTCAACGGTTGTGGGAGCAATTCCGAATGGCGACCCGCTCCTAGCCCACTGAGAAGCGAACTTGCGGAGTAGAATCGAACCAAGTGTTGGACTCCGGAACCATCGTTAGAGCTCAACGGTTGTGGGAGCAGTTCCAAACGGCGATCTACTTCTGGCTTGCCTAAGGGCGAGCCGGGGAAGTAAAGTCGAGCCGAGTGTTGGACTCCGAACCATTGGTGTAGTTCAACGGTTGTGGGAGCAGTTCCGAACGGCGATCTACTTCTGGCTCGCCTAAGGGCGAGCTGGGGAAGTAAAGCCGAGCCGGACATTGGACTCCGAACCATTGGTTGAAACAAAAAATAAAAGCGGAGAGATGCAAGCAATTTTATAAGTATGAAAGAGCATTCTTCATTGATAATTGACGGCGAGCCGTTTTTACATATAACAACTTAAGAAATGAATTACAAGTTAGAGGAGAGAAATGGTTCGACATCCTATGATACTTAGAGAGGCGCCGGGGCGCTTTCTTGGTATTTTAACAGGTGGTCGGCATTCCAGGTCCTCAGAATCTCTCTGCCCTCTCGGTCTTCAAGACGATAAGCTCCGGGCCGAACGACCCTTGTGATCTTGTAGGGTCCTTCCCAATTCGGAGCTAGTTTGATCTTCTGATTGGGGAAGGAGATGGCTAGCTTTCTGAGGACCAAGTCTCCCTCCTTGAGATCGGTGGGTCGGACCTTCTTGTTGTATGCCAGTTCAACCCTCCTCCGGTAGTTCTGCTGGCGTATTGATGCTCTCTCCCTAAGCTCGTCCACCAGGTCTAAGTTCGCCCGGAGGTCTCTGGCGTTCTGTTCCTCGTTGTAGGCTACGAGGCTAGGAGAAGGTATTCCGACTTCGAGAGGTATCACTGCCTCGGACCCATAGGTGAGGTTGAACGGGGACTCTCCTGTAGGGGTCCGTTTGTTTGTGCGATAGTTCTACAGCACGTTGGGGAGTTGGTCGACCTGTAGGCCTTTGGAACATTTGTCCAACCTCTTCTTGATACCAGAGAGGATTTGCCGGTTAGCGTTCTCCGCCTGTCCGTTCGACTGAGGGTGGGAGACGGAAGAGAAGCACTGTTGGATGGCAAGGTCTTCACACAGAGCTCGGAATGCAGCACCAGTGAACTGAGTCCCGTTGTCCGTTACGAGGACACGGGGGACGCCGAATCTGCAGATGATGTTCTTCCAGAAGAATTGAAGCACCTTGTTCTTGGTTATAGTGGCGAGGGGCTCGGCCTCAATCCACTTCGAGAAATAGTCGATGGCTACGACCAAGAACTTGAACTGGCCCGGAGCTGGAGGGAAAGGCCCTAGTAAATCCATCCCCCACATTGCGAAGGGGATAGGACTTGATAGGGAGGCGAGGTTGGCTTGGGGGAGGCGACGAATGTTGGAATGTCTCTGACAAGAGGCACATTGCCGAACGTGTCGCTCGGCGTCTTGGAAGAGAGTCGGCCAAAAGTATCCGTAATTCAGGGCCTTCCGAGCCAAAGACCTAGCCCCTGAATGTGCTCTGCCGATGCCTTTGTGGAGCTCCTGTAAGGCATAGTCGGCCTGTTCTGGGGAGAGGCACCTCAGGTACGGTCGACCGTCAATCTGCGAGAAGGAGCGCTTGTACAAGATTCCCTCGATCAGGACGTACCGCTCGACGCGCTTCCTTGGGGTCCTCGGGGAGGAGTCCGTCCCTTAAGAACTCTACTAACGGCTTCATCCAATTATCTTGCAGTAGGACCGGCAATGACTCCACTGAGCCGGGGGTCTCGTCTTCTATGCTCGGCTTTGAGAGGACCTCGATCAAAACGGTCTGCTCAAGACCTTGGAGGGAGGAGGAGGCCAACTTGGAGAGGGCATCGGCTTGCGAATTCTCTTCTCGAGGGACTCGTTGGATGAGTGCCTCTTCGAACCGGCTCATGAGGGTTCGGACCTTGGCGAGGTACTTTGCCATCCGTTCGTTTCGTGCCTCGTACTCGCCCAAGACTTGGTTCACAACCAGCTGAGAGTCACCATGGATTCGGAGGCGCTGCGCCCCGACACTTCGGGCAAGACCGAGGCCCGCGATTAGTGCCTCATACCCCGCCTCGTTGTTTGAGGCTTTGAAATTCATGCGGAGGGCATACTGGAGGACGAAGTCATCAGGGCCGTTCAGGATGATACCGGCGCCGCTACCCTTGTTGCAGGAGGATCCGTCCAAGAAAACCGTCCAAATGGGGGGTCCGTTCGGGACATGGCTAACCTCGGGAATGGTGGACTCGACGATGAAGTCGGCGAGGGCCTGAGCTTTGATCGCAGTCCAAGGCTGGTTGGAGATGTCATGTTGGCTCAGCTCTATGGACCACTTCATAAACCAGCCCGAGGTTTCGGGCTTGTGGAGGATCTGCTTCAGTAGTTGGTCGGTGAGGACCACAACCGAGTGGGATTGAAAGTATGGACGGAGCTTCCTTGCCGCCATGATCAGGGTGTAGGCCATCTTTTCTATCTTCGGATAGCGGAGCTCGGCATCCCGAAGCACCTTGCTCACATAGTAAATGGGCCTCTGAGCCCGGTCTTCTTCCCTCACCAAAACCACACTTAAGGTCTGCTCAGAAGCAGCTAAGTAGATGAAGAGGGTTTCCCCTGGAACGGGTTTGCTGAGCAGAGGAGGGTTCACCAAGTAGGCTGCGGTTGGCCCCATTCGAAACCCTTAGCCCCCCTGAGAGCCTTGAAGAAGGGGAGGCACTTTTCCCTAGACTTCGAAAGGAACCGGCCAATAGCGGCGAGGCGACCCGTAAGCTTCTGCACTTCCTTGACGTTCCGGGGCGGGGCCATGTCCAGTATGGCCTTGATTTTCTCAGGATTTGCTTCGATCCCTCGCTGGCTCACCATGAAGCCGAGGAACTTTCCCGACGAGACCCCGAACGCACACTTGTTCGGATTAAGCCTCATGTTGTGCCTTCTTAATACGCCGAATGCCTCCTGGAGGTCGGCCACGTGGTCGGTACCTCGGATGCTCTTCACGAGCATGTCGTCGACGTATACTTCCATGTTGCGGCCTATTTGGCTTTGGAAGACTTTGTTGACGAGGCGCTGGTAGGTGGCTCCAGCGTTCTTCAATCCGAACGGCATGACTCTATAGCAGTAGAGGCCCTGGTCGGTAATGAAGAAAGTCTTCAGAATGTCCGGGGAGAACATTCGGATCTGATTATAGCCGGAGAAGGCGTCCATGAAGCTGAGGAGCTCATGGCCTGAGGTGGCATCGATGAGGGTGTCGATATTTGGTAGAGGGAACAGATCCTTCGGACACGCCTTATTCAGGTCGGTAAAGTCAATGCATATCCTCCAAGAACCATTGGACTTCTTAACCATGACGACATTGGAGAGCCACTCGGGATAGTTCACCTCCTGTATGAACCGAGCTTTTAATAGCTTGTCCACCTCTTCCTTGATGGCTTGTTGTCGCTCGGGGGCGAACTTACGCCTCTTCTGCTGAACCGGTCTGCACCCCGGTTCGACGCTGAGGCAGTGCACTAGAAGGTCCTCGGAAATCCCGGGCATATCCGCGGCGGACCAAGCAAATAGGTCGCGGTTCTCCCGGATGCACTGCACCATGTCGGAGCATAGGGCGGTCGGCAAGGACTTGCTGATGAGGAACTTTCGACTCGGGTCCTCGTCCGAGAAGAGTACTTCTTCCAGTTCGTCCGCCGGCTCGGACGTGGGTCAGACATTCAGCTCGGGGATTTCTAGAGTCTCGAGGGAGAGCACCGGACCCCCGGTGGAAGTCATATAGCGCTTCCGAGCCGTCTCTTGGCTGCCCCTGACTTCTCCCACTCCCGACCGAGTGGGGAACTTCATTTTAAGGTGGTACGCCGAAGGAACGGCTTCCAGGGCAGCTAGGCCAGGTCGGCCTAAGATGACATTGTATGCAGTTGGGACATCGACGACCATGAAGTCCATCGGCTCAGTTCGGGTGGTAGGGGTCTTCCCAGCAGTTACGTCCAGGGTGATAACCCCTTCGACAGTTACTGGTACCCCCGTGAACCCGTGGAGCTTGTAGCCGGCCGGTTTAAGACGGTCCCGGGACAGCTGCAGCCCTCGGAAGGCGTAGAGAAAGAGGATGTTCACCGAGCTCCCGATGTCTACCAGGACCCTTTGCACTTTGAAGTTCGCCATGCGAAGGTCGATGACAAGTGCGTCGCAGTGGGGAGTTCGGACCCCCTCGAGGTCCTCATCGGAGAAAGTCACTGGGATGCCGAGGCCTTTGGGGGGAGGGGCGCTGTGAACTGAGTTGACCTCTCGGACGAAGGCCTTCCGAGAGGAGTTGGAAGAGCCCCCCATTGGGCCCCCGTGAATAACGTGCAGAACCCGTTCTTCCTCGAACTCGGGGGTTTGATCGCGTCGCTCGGAACGCTTGTTAGCCCCCCGAGGCAGAGGAGTGGTGCGATCCGCCCGATCGTTTGCCTTCACAAATTTGGCCAACTGCCCCCTCTGGATGAGAGCCTCTATCTCATTTTTCAACGCCCGACAGTCGTTGGTGTCGTGGCCGTGGTCCCGGTGGTAACGGCACCATTTCTCCTTGTTCCTCCTCTTGACCGGGGTGTTCATCCTCGGAGAAGGAGGTATAACTCCTTCCTTCTCCACTTCTATCAGGATGGTGGAGACATTGGTGGTGAGGGGAGTGAACTTCTCGAACCTGGGGGGAGGACGGCGCTGACCGCTATTGTCCTTCTACAGCTTCTTGGATCTTCCTCCTCTGCCGTCTTCCTCTTCGAGCCGGAGGCAGGTCCTCCGAAACTCGGGAGGCACTCGGCCTCTTCCGCCCGAATGTACTTCTCGCATCTTAGGAGAAGATCGGCAAAGTTGTGCGGGGGCTTCTTGGCGAGGGACGACCGGAGGTTGGAGTTGAGGACGTTCGACTGGAACACGACGGTCGCCACTGACTGGTCGAGGGAGGCGATCGACCTGACCTCCGCGGTAAATCTCCTAATGTAGTCCCTCAACTTTTCTCCCCTCTCCTGTCGGAGGTGGAGTAGGGAGAGGCTAGTCTTCTCCGTTCGCCTGCTACTCACAAAGTGAGTTATGAAGAGCGTTTTGAACTGCTCGAACGAGAAGATGGAAGAGGGAGCGAGCCGGGAGTACCATTCCCGTGCCGACCCCTTGAGAGTGGCGGGGAAGGTCTTGCAGAGCATGGCGTCGGAAGCTTGATGGATCAGCATTAAGGTCTTGAAGTTTTCGACATGATCAACAGGGTCTGACTCCCCTGAGTACGTTTCAAACTGCGGAGGTTTGAAACCCCTCGGGATGGGAGCCTCCATGATTGTCCGAGAGAAGGGGGGTCTGCTGGGGCGGACGGTCCCCGCTCTCGACTCCTCCTCTTTGTCCATGCGACCGATGCGCCTCTCCATCTCGTGGAGACGACGGTAGAGGGCATCGTCCCTCCGTTGGTAATCAAACGATCCCCTGGACTCTTCTTCATAGGAAGGGGAGCGGGGACTGTGGCGTCGATAGTCCTGGGATCGGCGAGGACTATGATGGTGTTGCTGGCGACTAGGAGCTGGGAGAGGACTTCTGGATCGGTGGCGAGGACTTGGAACCCGTGGGGGTGTTGGAACCCTCTGGGCATTATGGTTGTTAGGGCGAAGGTTGAGGGCCTACAACACAGCCTCCTGGAATTGTAGGAACTCGGCACGAGTGATAGGTGCCTCATCGTTCCTCGGATGATGTCGATCAGCGGGGGAATGTGGCCTCCTCCTACGATGCTCAGGAGATTCTCCGCGGCCCCTTCGGTCCGGAGACCTCCTACCATCTCGGCGATGAGGAGATCGCCCACCTTGATGCTGGCTGGAGGCTCCCTCTCGGGCCCGTCTCTCATCTGGATGGTTGCGAAGGTTCTCATCCTTTTGGCGATTCAGAACGGTGTTGCGGAGATCGGAGGCTCGGGGGTTATGGGAAGCCATGGAGTCCGAGGAGGCATTGTGAATTGAGACATGGTCTGGGTGGAGAGGTTGCTTCTGCCTCCGCTGGTTCTGACCAGCAAGACCATTTGGGGGTTGTTGGTTCGGAAGAGGAGGCTGGTCCTGTAGGACCGGGGGAGGAAGTTGTTCGGGCTGCGGAGCAGGATGGATGGGGACTTCCTCTGGCTGATCGGCGGGATTGGGTCCGCGGTTGGACCCCCCAGACCTGACCTTTTTGGGAGGCATGGTTGGAGACGGGCTAGTCGACGAGGAAGAGGCGGAGGCTATACGTGTGGTTTCCCACAGACGGCGCCAATCTGTTACCACTGGATCTGGTGTGGGGGTAAACAGATGAGATTTGTGAGTTCGGAGAAAAACCTGAATAGCGGATCCAAGCCTTCTAATTCCTGCCGCTAACCTGCAAGGAAGTGCGATACACCGGGGTTGATTCCGGCGACGCACCCTCCGACGCTCTTGTCAGTAACCAGTGATGATTAAGAAAGAGCTTAAGCTGGCAAAAGAGTGATTACCTTGTCACAGTGGTAGGGGGAGAGGTATTTATAGTCGCCATGGGAGTGATTAGGGACCCAATTTCCTGTGTAACTGTCAGGAGTAAAATCCTCATAGTTTGTTTAGGAAACTGACCCCTGATTCCCGGTGAGAGGGTAGCTGCAAATCAGGTCCGTTGATTTGGTCAAATCAGTGACCCTGATTTCCTCTTGCTGGTCTGGGTCTGTCTAGGGTCGGGACCCGTACCCAGTCTGTGTAGATCCGTTCGCGGGTTATTGGATCTGTGAGAAGGAGATCCAGTACCCGTTTCGGACCTGTTTGTATGTGAAATTACCGTTTTACCCCTGAGCTTCAAGATTCGTGCCCAATCTGGACGGTTCCGATTTAACCCCATTTTTAGCCATATCAGCATGCAAAATATATCATCTGACTTTCTAAAATGAGCACGTAATTAACATGAATAAATACTACTAATAGCTATTTAAGAAGAACCGAAAAACTCACAACCTATTTCATGAAACCATTGGTTTAAAATCCGGGTCACATAACCTCCCTCTCAGTGGCATAACCAGGATTTTGTAGTAGGAGGTATGACACTTACTATTAAAAAAAATTATAATAAACACATTTGCAATTCTCAAAATATCATGTATTAATACCAAATGTCACAAACTATTACAACCACTTGATAGCCCTTTTTTTAGCAATAAAACCCTTCGAGACTTCATATTTTGAAAATATTGAATGATATCTTCATAATCAATGACACTAATATGTCTCTTTCAATATATGCGACCAAACAATCATTCATCAGTTCATTGCCCAATCGGTTACGTAATGAAGTCTTGATGATTTTCACTGCAAAAAATACTCTCTACTGTTGCGGTTGCAACAGGTAATAGCATTGCCAACTTTAAAAGCAAATAGACCAATGAATATGCACGATGCTTTTTTAACTGAACCATCTTTCTAGTAAGCCCATTAACCCCCACAACTTCAGAAAACTGGTCATCAAAATGCACATCCAAAATATAGGTATCAAGTTGCCGGTCAAGGTGCATTAACTCAATGTTAGAGAAATCTGATGGATAAAATTCAGCAAAGCAAAGCAATTTTCTCTTTTCATAAGCAGAAAATGAATCGCTTGGATCACGACAAGCCATACACAACAACAACTTTGTATTTGCCTTATTAAAACAATTTTTCAACCCCTGAAGTTGCAAATCAATCACTTCATAAAACAATTCAATACGATAATGATGAAGATTTCTTTTTCCATCAAAGTTGCAACGCGATCTTCCCTGTGGTACAAATAATTCATCTATATGTGGGATTACTATCTTATGCTTAACACAAAATGAAGATACATATTCCAACAATAATTCTTATCCATCATCTCATGTTTTGCAATTGTTGCTTGGTTATCCTCACAAAAGTCATGTCATTTATTATATATTAGTCTTTTCTCTGTAAAGCTAGTGATAAATCATTTGTGATTCCCAATATATTCTTCATCAAATGTAAACGAAATGCAAACTCAAATTGTGCAATGATTCCCAATAGATTTTCTACTTGCCTCCTTATCTTCTTATCATTTGCATCATCCTCAACAATCACAATAATAACATCAATCACAGACGAGTACAAGAAAATCAAACTCATTAGTGTACCGTAATGCGAACCCCAACGGGTGCTTCCTACTCACTTCAGTATTATTTCTTGATTCTTACATTGCCTAGTCAAAACATCACCATTATAAACTCCTTCAACAACTTTCTCAAATTATTTTTCATGAAGAATGTCCCTATGCTTGCATGAGGCTCCAACAATATTTGATAATGTCACGTCCCACTTCCTAAAATACGGGAATACGAGCACGTGACATGGCCCAGCGTATGATTTTAACATCATACATAAGCTGTACCAGTTTTAACTCAACAACATGAAAAGAAATAATCACAACCACGCAGGAAACATAATTACATAAATGAGAATAAAATTCAATAACCAAATCTGGAATAAAGAACTTACCAAAAAGCTCGAGAATATGCAATGCGGTAACAGTTTGACGAGTTCCTTTCGGTTACCCATCACTATACCTGTATGACATAACTCAAAAGAAAGAGGAAGAGAACCCATTAAAGCAAGCTTCGGGCGACAAGTAGTAGGAAGCAGTAAAATAGGAAATAAAGAATTATATAACAAGAACAGAAATTGGAACGATATTGGAGTCAATAAATGATAAACGGTAACAAAATCAAAAGTTGATAATCAATAATTCAAAATCAGGAATCAATGTTTAATAACTAATATTCAGTATTAGAGTCAATGTTCAGTGTTCATTTATATCTATAAGTCTATTATTCATTTTAATTCTAACTAATGCTCGTACTATTGCATTCCATACTACAGGTTCCATGCATACAATCAATTTCGTTTACACTAAGGTGGTAGATTCTATAGTTCATGTACTGGGTATGATGACGATAATGGTAATAACACTGGACATGTGTAATTTCTTACACGATGCCGATAACGGTAAAACACTGGATATGTGTAATTTCTTACACAATGCCGATAACGGTAATAATCACTGGCCATCATCCGAGTACAGTCACTATATTATCAACTACCTTGGTCAACCCTTAACCCCGGCTTGATTTAACATTCTTTTATTAATAATCATTTATGAACATGATGTTATCAATGTGGATGATGGTATCAATACTCATGCAACAGGTACAATCGATGAGACCAATAGCTTTAGTACAATTTCGAGGTGATATCAATACTATACAATACATGAAATATACATGGTCCAATTTATTAAATATGGAAAACATGGTTCAAAACATGACAATATATGGACTAAGTGTACTATGATTTCTATGTGCAAGATTTTAAGTTTCTTTATCAGGAACCGGGTCGAAACCTCAGTACGAAGTCAAACAAATGACAAGGCAGTATATGTGAATATTCAATAGTACAATAAATTTACGGTTTGAGATTGAAGTTAGCAATAATAACACGATGAGAAGACTATGAATCAATAACATGGTACATTAAATAAACAATGAAGTTCAATTAAATATGATATTCAATTTGATTGCTACTTGCCGGATTTCAAAGAGTGTTTTCTTGAACTAGAAATAATAAAAAATAAGTTTAAGAGACGCTTGCCTGTTAGGAGACGATTCTGAATATAAAAGAATAATGGGATTAGGATCCCGACGGCGGCACTGCGCTCCACGTGCAAAACAGCGAACAGAAAAACGAAGCACACAAACAGCAACCACTACAACTAGGATCTCCCAAACAGCAAACTCCAATACACGACTAATTGCCTTCTCACAAAACACCAAACAGCACACCAAAACTCCAACTCTTCTCTTCCACACAATACAACATACGCCAAGCATAGACCCAAACACCAAACACCCAAAATAAAAATCCAATCACACACAAAATAGCACCAACCCAAAAACAGAACAGCGGATCCCCTACCCAACAAACACCAAACACCGGATCTCCTTTTTCACACAAAACAACAATACACCAAAAGCACTGTTGTGCTTCTCCTCGACTTCGACAGAGAGAAAGAGCGGGCGGGAGAGAGGAGCGACTGCGAACACAGAGGCAACTGGCACTAGCTTCGGTGCTAGCGCTGGCTGCTGTTAGACGCACGACAGACGACAAGGAGACAGAGCGGGAGGGAGATAGACATGAGGGAAAGAAAGAGATAGGCACTCGGGGATGCAGGGGTGATCGGGCTGTCGAGGAGGAGTGGTTAGGGATAAGGGAGAGGTGTGCGGTTCAGAGGTTCGGGAGCACAGGGATAAGACGAGGTCGGGGATGAAGTGGAGCAGGGTGTTTGGGATGGGTGCTGGCATAAAGGAAGGAGACGATCGGGAGGTAGGGGGTTGCACAGGAGCTTCGGTTCTTCGGTTTTAGGGGGGCTAGGGTTTCGGGAGTGATGGGTAAAGGTTGAGAGTTGAGAGAGGTAGAAGATGAAGTTGCGGCTGCTGTGGGAGGGTTAAACAGTGGAAATAGGGTTAGGGTTAAGGTAAGAATAGGGTTATATATATATAATTTAATGGGTTTTGGGTAAGCAGGTTGGAATCCAATAAGAAATAGGCTATAGGGTTTTTGGGTTTAAATCCAATAGGGGAATGGGTATAGGGTTTATGGGTTTATAAAATATATGTATACATATACAATAAATCAAGTAATGAAATATGTATAAATAAAATAGAGTAAGTTTGGTTTTACGAAAATAATAAAAATAATAATAATGAGGGTAACAATATCAATAATAATAATACTAATAACAAATGTACTAAAAATAATAATAATGATAATAATCAAATATAATCGTGATAACAACAACAATAACAATAATAATACTAATAATACTAATGATACTAATGTTAATAAAAAGAATTTAACACTATTAATAATAATAATATTAGTAGCAATAATAATAATAATAATAACAACAACCATAATAGTAATAAAAGTAATAATAATACTATATGTATATCAAAATGGAATTCGAGCTTAACAGATTTATTAAAATAATCCAAACAGTATAATATATAATATAAGTAGTCGATCAATTAGAAATAGAAGATAAAATTAGAATACACCATTATTCGAAATAAATATAATTTTCGAATAATAAAATGAAATAGGAATTTCTTAGAAACCAGAATAACATTTTGTTAAAATTCGATCAATCGAAAATGCAATTGTTGGAAAAAGAATTTAAAAGCGAGAAGAAGGTTATAAAATTTTAAATACAGAAAATACACGGAAAATACATATATACGGGAAGAGGGGTTACAGATAAACTTGTAATAATGTCAAAGAATACAAAAATCTTCCCGTGACCTTTTGCAACAGCTACAAGTGTTAACTGAAGTTGATGAGCAAAGCAATGAACATGATAAGCCTAATCATTCTCCATCACAATCAAGCTTTTTAATCCATTGAATTCTTCCCGCATGTTACTAGCACCATCGTACCCTTGCCCCATATACTCGATATACTTAACCCATTTTTAGACAACAGAGACCCAATAGATGCCTTAAGTGATAAGGCAGCAGTATCTGTAACACCCCAGATTTGTGTAGAGTACATAGGAGAAATATTCAGAGATATATATAGAATATTAGAGCGGGCCTATAGAAAGTGTATGTGCTATAGATTAATTGGATTAATAAAAGGAGCCTATAGAGTGTGATTATGAGGCTTATGGATTAAATGAAAGAAATGAAAGAAAGAGAAAAGAGAAGAAGTGGATGTGTGCTGTGCATGGGTGGTGACGTGGCATGGCTTGTGCATGGGTTTAGTCCCACATCGTTGGGGAGGAGAGAAAGTGGGAGAATATATAGTGTTGCCAAGGATCAAGAGGCACCGAATAGTCCGGATACCTTTTGTGAGGCCAACCATGGGCAGTGGATTAGGATTTATTTGTGTGCATACGAGTTGGGTACGGGGCGTTACAAATGGTATCAGAGCCAACTTTCGACACTAAATGTAGATCTTGTATTTGGTGCGTAAGACATTGATGACAGTGATGTGTATTAGATGCGTAAGACCTATATGGCAGCGATGTATAGTTGATCAAGGATATAGTCTACATTCGACTAGAAAGGTGATCATGTGCTAGATTGAGCGTCCCGTATTCAGCGAGAACGCTGAATTCTTAAGAGGGATGAATGTAACACCCCAGATTTGTGTCAAGTATATAGGAGAAATATTAAGAGATATATATAGAATATTAGAGTGGGCCTGTAGAAAGTCTATGGGCTATTGATTAATTGGATTAATGAAAGGAGCCTATAGAGTGTGATTATGGGGCTTATGCATTAAATGAAAGAAATGAAAGAAAGAGAAAAGAGAAGAAGTGGCTGTGTGCTGTGCATGGGTGGTGACGTGGCGTGGCTTGTGCATGGGTTTAGTCCCACATCGTTGGGGAGGAGAGAAAGTGATAGAATATATAGTGTTGCCAAGGATCAAGAGGTACCGAATAGTCCGGACACCTTTTGTGAGGCTAGCCTGTGGTGAGCAGTGGATTAGGATTTATTTGTGTACGTACGAGTTGGGTACGGGGCATTACAGTATCAGTAACATGAACAATGCCAATAAATCACTCCATAATATGCCCTCTTTCATCCACAAAATGTAAAACAACAACCATTTATTCTTTCACGGATATATCACATGCCTCATCAATCAAAATAGTGTTTCATCACCAAGATCGTTAATGATTGCAATGGAAGTAATAATCTCTTGTTGGATTTGAGGGGATGTCAATTTGTTTTTTTTTCTAGAGCCTTTTTCAATGCAACTCTATCAATATTCTCATAGTGGTCACACAAAAATTGTAAGAGTTCAAGAAAGTTTCCCTTATTCTGTGATTCTTTTGATTTATCATGACCACGAAAAGTCAATCCTTGACGCAACAACCATTTAATGCAATCAATTGATGCCGTCCAATGGAGATGATAGTCAGCTTGAGTTTGAATACACTGAGTAGCCAAAGAATGTTCAATGTGTTGCGATTGCTTCAAAAGATCATAGCTAGCCCTTACACATTTGTTATGCGTACTAGTGTGGTCTCCAATATGCCCATTTAACTTCATTTTCTTTCTCCAATTTTAAAGTCCCTCTCCACCAACAAATGAATCACCACCACCTTGGCCACCATGATCGGCTTTAAAAAGATAACAATACAAATAATAAACGGTATCTGTTGTAATGCTATATTCTAGCCAATTAGGGTGCTCTTGAACCACGAAGCCTGAAATCGACGCTACTCATTTGCACAATAATGCCAAGGAAAGTTGTGATATTTAGGCTGACAGGGTCCTTTTTGCAAGTTGTATCGTCGAACCTTCTCTCTTTCTTGAACATCATACTCATAAATATTGTTTCTTAAAGCGAGATCAGATAGATACTCATCTTATACATTGCACGTAGGCGGGGGCTGGACAATGGGCCGACATGGTGATGGGGGTGGCCTGGGTAGGGCTCTTGGATGCTTTGAAGTAGCTTGTTCTTGAGAGTTTTTAAAAAACTTGAATAGTGTAGTATTTTTCCATCTGAAATTATATCCAATTCCAATAAATCAATATCCCTAAAAAAAATAAATTACTATTCAAAATAATATCAAGATAATTACTATTCAAAAAGTGATTATACTATCACTCTTTTGATATAAAGAATTGGAGTATGCATTATGTTCCTTAAAACAATCTACTAAAAAAATTGGGTTGGCTAATAAAGTCTACTAAAAAAGCTCAAAAAACCTGCAAAATCTACTTGTAGACTCACATCAACTATACCAATTTGTATACTCACATCTATAGATCTACTTATTCTTCTTGGTAAATCACATCTACCAAACAATTTGTATACTCATAAAAATTCACAGTAAATCACATCAACCATACCCATCAAAATTCAGAAATTCTGCATAATCCATACCAATTTGTATACGACACATAGACTATAGATCAAGCAAATGCACATCAAATTGAAAGAAGAAGACGAAGAGAAGAAGAGTAGAATACCTTTTGATGGAGAGGAATGACCGAATGAGATTAGGGACTTACGGTTTCACTTAGGCTTAGGGATAGGGTTAGGGTGAAAGTAAGAGTCATTGGAGCCTCGGAGGAAAAGAAGTTACGATCGAAGACTCGGAGGTGGTGGAGGAGTTGGGGCAAAAGTGGAGGAATTTGGGTGTCGGGTTGGGGACGACTGGACAGGAGAAAGAGAAAGAAAAGAGAAAGATGGTCGGGAAGAGGAAGAGAAAGAGAAAGAGAGCAAATGGGCTGGGCTGGGCTATGGTGGAAATTTCTTTTAAAGTTATTTCAAACTTTACACATAAACCCTTAATAAAAGATGTTTTACCATATATATATATATATATAATTTTTATTTTTATTTTTTTATAAATTCCCAGGGGGCGCACACACGCCCCTGCTCCCTCTCTTCTCCCAGCTACTTTAATAGCTCTGGTCTGAAACCAAGCTCTCTCTCTCTCTCTCTCTCATTTCTAGTATGGGAACCTTCATCTGATGTAAAAGCACATACATAATTTAGTTTATATATATAACATCCTTTCTTAGCTATTAAGATTGCACAATGTAAGCTTAAAAGGGTGTTTGGATATCCAAATTTGAGAAAAAATGGATTTTATGCAAATTTGCAAATATAAAATTTCCAAAACTTCCTTGGCAATTGCATCCCAAATGCAAAAACTGGTGTGGGCAAATTTGCAGATGGACTGTAAATTTGGAATGTCGGAAATTGCGACCCAATATGGATTGTAATGTCTTATAGCCCAGATTGGCAGATGGACTATAATTTCTGACAACCCAGATTTGCAAAAAATTAATGGTGAGTGGGGGCCCATATCAGTTTTTGCAATTTGGGTTGTAATTGTCAAAGAAGTCGGGGAGATTTTACCTTTACAAATTTGAGTAAATTTGTACAAGAGGCAAAATCTCATCAAAATTGTATATCCAAATAGCCCATTATCCCCTAAGAGCATTTTCCCAACTCAAAATTGTGTATTTGACATTTAGAAATAGGAATTTGGGGTTGTAGCTATAGTTGTTGACCAAAATTTGTCTTTCTTCGAAAAAAAGTAACTGACGATAGATCATGTTTCGTTCCATTTAATTTTTTAGAAATTTAATCAAGTGTCGGACGGATGATGAACTCTCGTCCTACAATTGTGGCCCAAAACAGTGTAAATTTTCTTTCCCGCTCAATTATTAGATTCTAAAGTCAACTAACTGGTCATTTAATAACTAAACACAACCCTATAAAACCATGTTTAGATAAACATTCCATCTCAGCCCTTGAACCAAACACACACCAATCACAAAGCTAATATGTGCACATAACAATTTCTATAGGCCTAATTCCTTAGAACATCCACGTTAGAAATTTTTATAGGTATATCCTTTTAGAAATTTTATGAACGGGTGGAAGATTATATTTAAAGCAAATTTTGTGAACTGACGAAATTTTATGTATCACCAGTTGTAATTTCCAAATTCCTATTTCGCTTCCCAAATATAGGAGACTACTGTTTTTCTCATACCCAAATTTTGGGTATTTGGCCAACAACTATAGCAGTTTTTTACTTAAATTTTACAAAATTTGTCTTTTATGCCAACTCAATTGACTGCCACCTTCCTTTCTTTTTAACAACCACGTCTGGTGAAGGAAATTATCACTTAGCCCCTCAAAAATATTGGAACTTTTCCCAAACTAACCCAATTTTTTGAAACTACTTACCAAACTAACCCACTTTCCAAACTAATTCCTGTGTGGTAAACCAATATTGGTCAAGTCAGCATAAGCAGCAGTTGGGAACAACTACAACAATACAATTGCAACCACAGTTCCCAACTACGATTGCTTCACAATTTTTTTTGTATGTCGCAGCTGCCATCTGCGACAATAGTTTAAATCTTCGCCACAATTGGCAATTGCGATTGTGTCTCAAAGTTGTGAGACTCAAAAAGCTCGATAAAGAGCTCTGTGGAAAATTCTATTTAAACAGAGACCGCAATTAGTTGCGGCTTGCGGCCTCTATGGTATGGATGATGATTGAAAAGGACAACCACATCCCCATAATCAAAGACTCCAGAAGTATGGTGGACCTATTCACAGGATAATAATTTCATAACGATAATTAGAGATGGATCCCAGTGGGTAATAATACACCACCTAATGACGCATTAAGAAAAAGAAAGGATTAGAAGGCTCACCTAACTATCATCCATTACTAAAGAAAGATTCTTTCTTATCTTCGACCTTTTTGGATGTCACTGCATCCTTCTTTGTATTTATATATAAGGCCGAGAGGCCCTTGTATTAGATATCGAAGTTTAAGTTGTTTTTCATTTTTCATTTTGCACTCTTTTGAAGCTTTCTTTTGAAGTTTGAGGCTACACTCAATTTGTCTCTCATTCAGAAAGCCAAGTCAGAGAGCAGGAAAAACACTTTCAACTGAAGCCGCAGTAGGGAACTGTAGCTTCAGTTGAAACAGTGATATATGAAAATCAGATACCACAGTTTCCATGTTTACATCTCTGGATATTTAACAATTTTGTCTCAATTTCAAAACATCACGATATAATAAAGTTGAATCAATATCACAAATCACAATATATCACAAAATGCACCAAAATATCACAGTATCTCATGATCTATCACAATATATCACAATATATTCAAAATGAGTAACTAAGCTAGCGATTCATCAAGCTAACAATCCGACAAAATGTTCACAACATGAAATACAACAAATTTCAAACTAAGACTTGAAGCTATTTTAAATAAACACCCTCAATTGTTCTTTATAAGCATGCTAGACATCAACTTATTAACAAACACACAATTCTCAACATCCAACAAGTGCAAACTAAATAATACATACCTTAAACTTTGAAAAATTAGGTTGTGGAGGTGTCGTCGGAGGTGCTATCAGAGTGTCGAAAGTAATCAGTGAGGGGAAATCTCCAACTTAGGTTTTTCGGAGTTCGAAAGAGGGAGTTGAAGTTGGAAATCACGAAGAGCTTTGAGAGATTAGATGACAGAGGTGTTGTTGGATTGAAAATTGGTGGAGAGCGATGGAGAATTTGGAGAAATGTGGGAATTAGGGTTTTAAAGGTTGGGGAGGCCGCAGTTTCAAGTTAGGGGTTGGAAGAAGATGAAATAAAGTGGAGAAAGAGATGAGGGAGCTCGAGCTCAGAGGAGTTAGAGGAATTTGGGATCTAGGGTTTTCAGATTTTGGGTTTCGGAATTGAGGAGAGAGAGTTGGGATAGATGCAGTAAAGGGGAAAAAAGGGAGACTCGTGCACTTAACTGAGATATTAAAAGGGTCCCTCCATAGGCCAGTATAACATAGGCTGCAGTTGGAATCTGCGACATCTATTTAAAGTGGGCTATATGTAACACCTCGCAAAATTGAGTAATGACAATTTTGCCCTCGTGTGTTACGCATGTGTATTTTGTACCGTTACGAGTAATATTCGTAACTTATTTTTTATATAAATGTCATATTCTGATTATTTATATGTTTTCCGTTTTCTCAAAACTCATTTCAATCATATCTTTAGCCAACTCAAACATTTATTTTAATCCTTATGTTTTTACGTACATTGCATGTGTTTTCAATACACGTGTCGATTATGTATATTTTCTGTTACGTGAAATATCCGTAATATTATTAAATATACATGTTTTGTATTTTGACTGCTTTTCGTTGTCTCAAATTAATTTTTAATATTTAGAACGTGCATCACACAAAAAATTTTATGTGCATTTTTACTTATAAAATTTTCTAAGATGACAAGCACATTTTTGTTTTCATTTTATTTGTCACAAATTGTATTATTTATTTTCTAATTAAAAACCCATGGGCCTAAAGTCCATCTTAAAAGCTCATTAGAAAATTTATTTAAAAGAAAAAGCCCATAATTTTATTCTACATTTTAAATGTACACTTTTTAAACATATACACTTATGTAACAAATATATACAATTAGGCTATAAACAAATGAATGAGAGAGTGTGCACATGTGGGAAATCCAAAGGTTAGCCACGCATAAAAATATGAAGAGTTAGGAGTTTGTGGTAGTAATGGTGGTGGGTGTTTAATTTTGATAATGGGCATTTATATTTTGGGTAATGGGTATCTCTTCATTCACCCATTTAACCCTATAAATACCACCCCTTTTCTTCATGAAATCTTGCACAAAAAATCAAAAGAAATAAAAGATAAGAAAGATAAGAAAAGAAAGAGAAGGGAAAAAAAGAGTTGGTTGAGTTCTTTCTTGGAAAGCTTGCTAGGAGGAGAAGGGAGCCCCATTTTTGGAGCTAGGAGCAACTTCTAGGCGGTTTCTTCTACATTAGAATCTTCATTGAGGTGGGTGTTCTTTCTTGCTTTCTAAAGTAAAATAGATTGCATGTGTAGGCAAATTGATATTTAAAATTGTTTATACATATGAGTAGTGGTTAAATTGTAATGATGATATTTAGAATGACAATGCATATTAATATTGTCATGTAAATAAATTGAAATGCTGATTGTTTGATTGCATGGTAGTACATCATGATTAGATTAAATGATATGGATATAGTTTTTGTTGGATCTTGTATGCAAGGCAAATAACACTAGAGGGGGGTGAATTGTGTTATAAAAAAAACTTAAAAATTATTAAACTGAAACAACTGTTAAGTCGATTGGGACGAAAAACCAGTCGACTGAATCGACAGATAATTAAAAACAGAATTGATCAACTTTTAGAACAGCGAGTCTGTAAGTCGACATAATAGGAATACCAGTCGACTGATCAGACACAGACAAACTAAATAAAATGCAGCGAAATTAAATTTACAAGTTAGAAAGATCAAACCACAGCGAATCATCAATGCTATCACAGCGTTATATTCTGGTTCGGTCTTCCCGACCTACGTCCAGCCCCCAAGCAACCCACTTGAGATTTCTCACTATTCTTAAAAAGATTTACAAGAATACCCTACAACCTTTGGCAACAACTATGCCAAACCTATAGACCTCTCTCACCACTAGAGAGAGCAAGACCTCACTCTACAACTGTAATACCCTGAATTTTATTAAACGAGAAAATTGTTAATTTTACGTGTTGTGCACGTACAAATTCTTGTATAAATATTTTCTATAATATGAACAAACAATTATTTTCTTTCCTTCTCTTTATTTTGAAGCCCATTTTAAAAAGCCTAAACTTGTTTTTCTAATTTAAGCCCACCCTAATTAAATATTTTATTATTTGACCCATGAGTCTAAAGCCCACTATTTTGAACCCCACAAACTAATTAATCTTTTAAATTGTCATAACTTGTCATGTAGATACAATTAGTAGACAATTGATTAATTAATTTTGTACAACTTAATAGTGGGGGATACCAGGAGGCATGTGCATGCACTAGAGTGTGCACTGCACACCCTTGCTAGGAGTGGCCGGATTTGAGCAAAAGAGAAAGGGAGAGTGGATAAAGTTGTGGGGGGTGGTTATGTGATCATGGAAGTTGCCATAACTTCCCAATCCATCTTGATCCTTGATCTCTAACTCCTTGATTGAATCCTAGCCATCTATTATCATCCTAAAAGTGTATAAATACCCCTATATTTCTTCTCATTAGTTCACTAAATAATTCATTAAGAGAGAAAAAGATTAAGAGAGGAAAAGATTAAGTAATAATAGGGAGTAAAAGATTAGAGTGTAAAATTTGTGTGTGTTCCAACCAAGAGGAGGTCGGCCAACCATCCAAGGAGCATAAGAAATTCGGGTTCCAAGCTTTCAAGGAGGAAAGGCAATTGCAATACATTCTAGGAGGAGAAGGCCACTTTCTTGCATTCTAGAAACTTTCAATTGTTTGTCTCCGATAGGTGGGTGTTTCTCATGCTTCTAAATTTTAGATGCCATGCTAGGAATGATGTGATAAAAATAGTTAAAGAGAAATCAAGAAATTCTAGTCCCATGTTTGATAAATTAGAGATGGAATGATAATTTAGAGAATAATTGTGAAGATGATTGCTAATTGATAAATGTGTGAAATTGAAATGCTAGAATCTATCTTATTGTCATGCTTTATGTTTATAAATCATGCTATGTGAAGAAATTTGTGCGTATGAGACAAATAGTTGATTGAATGCATCATGTGTAGTTGATTGTTTAAAATGAAGTTTCATTATTGTAGAAAGATGAAAATTTGTGTTCTAAAAATGTTATTTTGGGGAAACCTTGATTATAAATAATATGAGAATGGTGATCTTATTTTCAATGCCAAAAATATATCTATGATCTACTCTAAATTGCAACCAGGTGCAATCGACAGTCGACCGAATTAGAGTCGACTTTCAGGTAATAGAATTCGGATTTTAGTTACAGAACAGTCGACCGACTATATTGTAATAGTCGACTGCCCTGATTATTTATTTTGAGTTTTAAAATCTTTACAGAATAGTCGACCAATTATAGTGTAACAGTCGACTGCCCTGATCATTTTATTTTCGAGTTTTAAATCTTTACATAACAGTCGACCGATTATAGTGTAACAACCGACTGCCCTGATCATTTTATTTTCGAGTTTTAAATCTTTAAGGAACAGCCGACTGGCCATGTTTTAACAGTCGACTGCCCTAAAGTTTCAAATAATATATGGATTTTCGTGAGATAATTTTTCTATGACCTGTGGCCTACTATAAATGAGAATTTGAGACTACTTTTGCAAGAAAGAACTTATTTTTAATTATTAACTTAAATTGTCTTTTAGATAAAGAAAATTAAATGGATTGTTTTAAGGAATTTTGTAATGAGAAATTTGAAAAGTGTAAATCGTGAAATTAAGTGAAATTGTGAATTGTGAAATTAGTATGGATCAAAATAAAAATTAAGAGAATTATGTGGAAATATGAACTAGTGAATGTGACATGTTAGAAGAATTGAATTTTAATTATTTACGCATGATATTGTACTTGAAAAATTGAAATTAGATGACATGATGAGTTATGAAGAGCATTATGAATATTAATACATGAATACTTTGAATATGAAATGTGAATTATGATTAATCATGAAAGAGGACTTTATGAGTATGAAAACTTGATGTTGTAATTATGAGTTGAAATTAAGAACTAGGGTGCAGCTAAACCTTATACCGGCAATAAAATAAATATTGAGATGAAATTTGAAATGAAAAGACCAAGAGTTGGGTCATGTGAAATGAATTAAAAAGACCGGTATAGTCGGAGCGCTAACCCCAAGTAATTGATTTTGTTCATGATTCAATTAAATTAAGGACTAGATACATAGTGAAGATGTGATGAAAGTAAGAGAAAAACATGAGTATGAGGGCCATTGGATTGGAGGCATGAGAGTTATCACAGGATGTCCCATGATGCGTCATGAGTAGAACGTGGATACTGCTCCAGAGTACCGTCCTGGTGGCGACGCTCGTGGGATGTTTGGTGACTGCGGGTGGTGTCATGTCTATGGTAGGAGGTGAATTACCACAGGATGCCTGCATGATGAGTCATGTGACAGTGCATTGGGATTCTTTCCAGGGCGCCTAGACATGAGTTCGTAGGTCATAGAACATCTAGGATACTTACCGTAGTTACAGTAGTAGATTAAGTCATGGCGAGGGATTGAACCATACAAGATGAAGAACGATTAAGGGCTTGTCCTCGAACCTATGTGGTATGGGCTGCATAGACTCTGAACAAGTGCGCATTAGTATCATATAACATAAATAATTGCATTAAGGACTAAGTGCACATTCACAACACGACATCAATAGGATAGTCCCTTTAGCTTTGTTTGTGAACAAGTTCGGGGTTTGTTAAGTGTTGAGAATCATTATACTGTTTCCGGCATAGAGAGGATGGTCGTGTATAATATTTCGTCAGTTGAATGAACTGACGTGCCCACAGTTTCTATGCAGGGTAAAGCACATCAAAAAGACAAAAGAGGAATTGATGCTTAAAGATTTTTCAACTGTTATTGTATTTCATTCATTGTTGTAAAATTTGCTTCCGCTGTATAAATTTTAATGTAAATGTAACTCTGATGTAAAGTAAAGTTTCATTTCCTTGTTAGATTGTACGAAGAGAAGTGAAAAGATCCTGTAGAACTCGAATTCAGTATGTTTTGAAATTCGGGGTGTTACAACAACCTAGAGTGAACACTGACTCTACACCAGAGCCCTTCTCTCCAACCGAGAGTACCACTCTCAAAACATGAGAGTGTACAATAAAGAAATCGAAAATTACAACACCTAGAGCCTTGATTTTTGAATGTTCCTTTTGTATTGAGGCTATTGGTCAACTTCTAATCACAGTCTTGAACTTAATCGTTGTTATACAAGACTGAGATTAGAGAACCAAGTCTAAGAAAGTGAGAGTTCTTTGAAAACTTTGAGTTCCTTTTCACAAAAACTTGAACAAAAGCAAAGTCTTGTTTAATGCATGGGGTAACCTTTTCCAAGTGAAATCTGGACTCTATTTATAGAGTAGAAACTCCAGAGTCGTTGGAAAACGGTTAGCCAACTGCCATCAAACGGCAGAAAAGATTTTGAATTCGAAAATCAAATTTAAACCCTCAGAAAACTGTCAAAACTACTCGAACAGTCTACTGGGTTGCCAAATGAGTCGACTGGTCAGAGCTTGAGTAAGTTCAGATTGTTTTGTACTTGAACAGTCAACTGCTTTAGCAAAGTAAGTCGACTAGTACTTGACAGCTAAACTCATACAAGCTTGAATTTTGATATTTTTGATTTTAATAAACTTTATTTTAGTCCTAGGAGATTGTGTGAGTGTGTGCATCAAGGCTATTACAAGATTTGTAAGCAGACATATCAAAGATTACGATTTTGTGCATCAATTTATATAAACACTCTTTGTTCTTAAGCTGATCACTTTGAGAATCTTTGAGGCTTTGAATGACACTTGTCTTGTAGCTTGATACATAAACACTCTTTTGTTCGTGAGCTGATCACTTTGAGAATCTTTGAAGCTTTGAGTACGCACTGCAAGAGACATGTTAAATAGAACATATGTGTATTGTGTTGTAGTCATCAAAATCAAGAATCTACATTCTTCCCCTTTTTGATAATGACAACACAATAACTAAACAATATAGAATAGTAACTTTAAGCAACATGCTTCTCCTGAACATAACACACATATAGATATGCAAAAAAATACAATTAAATTTGCTCCCCCTAAATAAGATAGAACATGCACACAACAATAAGATAGAATATGCACAAATCCAAAAATTCTCCCCCTTTGGCATCAACAAAAACAGAAAGTATAACAAGGGGCAATCCAAAGAGAGAACATAAAGTCATGTAGAAGCATCCAAATAGAGTACATAATCCAAAGTCAAAAGAGAAAGTTTAAAAAAACAAAATAGAAAAATAATGCAAAATAAAAGAAATGCAACATCAATCTTCACGTTCGTCATTGTCGGAGGCAGGAGTAGGCTGAGGAAATTGCCGAACAAACAACTGGGTGAGGTTGGCAAGACTAGCCTCTATAGAATCCTAACGACCCAGAATGAGATCCTGACGGTCCATAATGTAGTTACAGACGAATAGAGACTTTCAGGATGAGAAAAGCTTGCCCTAGGACGAAAAAGACTACCGGAAGACGAACTAGATGCCGAAGAACAATATGGAATGGAAGTGGCCAAAGGTATAGGTTGAGCATTACGGGTAGGTGAATGGGGAGGAGTATGTAGCTATTTCATATGGGCAGGATTGGCCCGATCAAAAGTTTCAAAGCGAGACACAATACTAGACTCCAAATCTAAATCTACCTTAAAGTGGTTAAAGATATGAGTGAGAATAGCACCATAAGAGCATCTGCAGTCGTTGTCTATATATCCAAAAAATGGATAAAAAGCTCTGTAGTCCTTGTCTATATACCCATTTTTTGGGTTTAAGATGAACAATAGACGATTATATCTGGTAGCGGAATTGGCAATATGCATTTAACAGTAGACGGAAGATGATTTATCGTCTATGTATCGGACGACATATGATATGCCATCTGAGAGGAATTTTTTAATAGCGAATTGAAGCGACGGAATATGATTTACCGTTTGAAAAAAAATATTAAAAAAAAAACATAGTCAACAACTCTGTTGACATTTGAAGAAAAAACAAAAAAAAGTTGGAGGAGGTTGTTGGACTCCCGTCCTTAGATTTTTTTTTATTTAAAAAAATTCATTCACACTGCACAATATTTAAAAAAAAAGGGTAAGACGGCAAATCATATGCCGTTTGAGAAAAAGGAAAAAAAAATATAATACATGTGTCGGCCGGGAGATGATCTGCCGTCCTTCATAAAATGTTTAAATATATATATTTTTTTCATCAGACGGCAGAACATCCGCCGTCTCACGAAATTTTTCTTCCTCTATTCACCGAAGGTAAATCATGCTCCGTTTCATTAAAAAAAAACCAACTTTTGGGTTTTGACGACTGCAGCGCTACCCCCTAATTCCTATTTGTATATTTATACCCATTTTTTAACAAAATGATTGGAGATGGTCTAAGGTAAAAAAGTAGTGTGAGCTTTGTGGATACGACTAAATATAACTTGACTCTAATTGATATGGATATTCCTAAAAATAGCATAAACGACCGCTTGTAATTCGTGCGAAAAGTTGATCGTAGCTCCCTGTTTTAGGTATAATATCATACGATAAAATTCTTGCAACAAGCTTCGCAAGCGGGGTGATGTTCTTATTGGTCATAGGAGGACCATGAAGCAAATCTTTGGGAAGAAATATTTTAGACAAAATGGAGGGATCATCAAGTTCAAGTTCCCCAACCTATCAAAAGGGATTTTTCAGAAGCTGTCCTAATTTCCTAACATCCAATTTTATACTCACATTTTTAACAGAGGTAGTGCTAATTATCTCACCACTATCAGCATTACTAGCAAGTTTCATATTAGCATAAAACAAATAAATAAGTTGCGGGTAGTAATGAGGTTGATTTACGAGAGATAAAAGATCAAACAATCCACACTGTTGAAATAGTGGAGCAATGGGATATTTCTCTAAATTGGGAAAGTTAATAAACCTACCAGGAAAAATAACTAGTTGGCAAATGGAAAATATTTTTGAACTAGGTTTGGATTCCTCAAATATTGAAGATAATTCGGATGGATTTGTTCATCCTCAGTAGGAGCAGAAGACCTAGATCTTTTGGATTTCGACAAGAATAGAACAACCTAAAAGACCTAAAGTGATAAGAAAAAAACACAGATAACAAACGTTACCCAACAACAAAGAGAGAAAATAAGACCAAATCAGAGAAACTCTGAGCAAAGAAGTAAGCTCTAATCAGCGATCTGGCAGCAAACTTCAATCAGCGATCTTGCAAGAAAAAGAAATCCAAGATACTTCAGCCGCCGTCTGGTTCTTAGGAAGAAGAAGAGTAAAAGGGTAAAGTGAAAAGAAGCTAGGGTTTTTACAAGATGAGATAAAAAATAAAAGGTGGAGATTAAAAGAAAGGAGTGATTGATGGTGGAGATCAAATAGATAGTAAAAGTAAAGCGGTTCGGGTCTAGGAAGAGCAAAAGAAACCCCAAACAAGTGACAATTCAGATAAAAAAATCGGAACACAGTCGCGACAGTTGACTGGTCATAGAGGAAAGTCGACTGAGGCGAGAACAAAATAAATCCACAAATAAACAGAGTGATTGTTTTTATAAAGCATCGTCAGTCGACTGTGAAAAAAAGAAAGTCGACTAACATTAAAAAAAAATTTCAAGAAAGAAAAAAATACATAAGCTAGATATCTGTCGACTGAATCAGTACAATAAATCGACTTAGACAACAAATTTTTAAGAAATATCATGATATAAATAGATTCCTAGTTCTCGTCTAAACTTTATGAAAATGCCTTCTTTCAACTGTTTGGTAAAAATATCTGCTATTTATTTATCAGTGGAAATAAACTCCAATAAGATATCTCTTTTTAAAACATGATCACATAGAAAATGATGTCGAATATCAATATGTTTTGTATGTGAATGTTGAACCGGATTTTAAGACAGATTAATGGCACTGGTATTGTCATACATTATAGAAGGTTTTGAAAAAGAAATATCATAATCTAAAAGGGTTTGTTTCATCCATAAGATTTGAGCATAAGCCAAACTTGCAGCAATATATTCAGCTTCTGTGATAGATAGAGATACAGAATTTTACTTTTTACTACACTAAGATACTAGGGAATGTTCCAAAAAGTGACAGGTTCCACTAGTTCTTTTGCGGTCAGTTTTACTTCCAGCAAAATCAACATCACTATAAGACAGTAATTGAAAATTATTGGTGCGAGGATAAAATAAACTATATTCAGATGTGCCTTTAATATATCTTAAAATCCGTTTCACGGCTTTTAAGCGAGATTCTTTTGGATCAGACTGATATCTAGCACAAAAACATACGCTAAACGTAATATCTGGTCTACTAGCAGTTATATATAAGAGTGAGCCAATCATACCTCGATAGAGCTTTTGATCGGCACTCTTACCTAATTCATCTTTGTCGAGTGTAGTAGTAGTAGCCATAGGTGTGGTCTTACTACTAGTGTCATCCATGCCAAATCGTTTGAGTAACTCCTTAGCATATTTTCCTTGATTAATAAATATGCCATTTTGAAACTGTTTTATTTGAAGTCGAAGGAAGTAATTGAGTTCACCCATGTGACTCATCTCAAACTCATTTTGCATGGTAGTAGCAAACTCTTGACATAGATTACTGTTAGTTGATCCAAAAATTATGTCATCTACGTAGATTTGTATGATTAATTAGTCTGAATTTATTTTCCTAAAAAACAATGTAGTGTCTACTTTACCAATTTCAAAACCTGTTTCTAAAAGAAAAGTTTTTAGACGATCATACCAAGCATGAGGTGCTTGTTTAAGACCATATAAAGTCTTTTTTAATTTAAAAACATGGCTAGGGAATTGTTCATGTTTGAAAGCTAGTGGTTGCTTAACATAAACATCCTCCTTAATGAAACCGTTTAAGAAAGCACTTTTAACATCCGTTTGGAAAAGTGTGAAATTCATAAAACATGCAAAAGATACCAAAATTCTAATTGATTCTAGTCTAGCAACAGGAGCATATGTTTCATCAAAATAAATATCTTCTTCTTGGTTATATCCTTGAGCAACTAGTCTAGCCTTGTTCCTAACAGCTTGTCCTGATTCATTTAACTTATTTTTAAATACCCATTTGGTACCAATATTAGTATGATAAGGGTGTTGTGGAACTAAATCCCATACATCATTCCTTACAAATTGGTTAAGTTCATCTTGCATAGCATTCAACCAAAATTCATTCTCACATGCTTCTTAGAATATTTTTTGGTTCAAAATCCGATCAGAAGGCAACATGAGAAATCATATTAAAGTGTGATCGTGTTTGAATGTCGTGTGAGATGTCACCAATAACTAAGTCATGAGGATGATCTCGAACTTCAACAAATGACTCTCGTAAAGTTAGAGTTATCTCTACAGGATCAGTAGTCTTAATGAACCAATCAGCTGACTGATTAAACACATCAGTCGACTTATGAAACCCATCAGTCGACTTATCTAGAGTAATTTGCTCAAGTGATTTAACAATGTTATCTAGTGGTGAAGAAACAATTTTATCATCTTGAATAACACTATATGAAGGTAATGATTCATCAAAAGAGACATGCATAGATTCTTCAATAGTCAAAGATGGCTCATCAAAAGAAACGTGCACATTCTTGCAAAGTCCTATTCTTTCTTTCAACCACTCCATTTTGTGGTGAAGCTGTAAGAAATGCAAAAGTATGTGTTATACCATTCTTGTTGTAATATTCAGAAAATGTTTCATTCTCAAATTCTCCACCATGATCATTTATAATAGTGACTATGGTTAGAGATTTTTAATTTTGAACACGTTTGCAGAAATTTGAAAATTCTTCAAAAGCTTCATTTTTATGTCTTAAGAAAAATACCCATGTAAACCTTAAATAATCATCGACTAAAACAAATACATATCTACTTTTATTTAAGGAAGCGACTCTAGTAGGACCAAATAAATCCATATGGATCAATTCGAGAGGCCTACTAGTAGAAATCATTTCCTTTATTTTTAAAAGTGGATTTTACTTGTTTCCCTAGTTGACATGCATCAAACATTTTATCTTTCTTAAAAGATAATTTTGGCAGTCCTTTAACTAGATCATTCTTAGAGATTTTAGCGATATTTTTCATGTTTACATATCCAAGTCTTTTATGCCAAAGCCAAGAATCGTTGTTCGAGGCAATTAAACAAAAATCATCCAAAAACTCATTTGTTTTTAAACAAAGTTCATATATGTTATTTTTTCTAATATCTTGAAAAATCACATTTTTCAAAGAAGAATCATAAATCAAGCATGCATCTTTTTCAAACACTATCTTGTAACCCTCATCACATAATTGAATAATGCTTAACAGGTTATACTTTAAACCACTAACTAAGAATTTATCTTCAATAATAGTAGTAGTATTCTTACAAATCATGCCTATTCCGATGAATTTTCCTTTGTTATTGTCACCAAAACTGACGGTTCCTCCATCTATATCTTGATCGGAAGAGAGCAAGTTTGCATGGCCAGTCATGTGTTTAGAAAAGTGTAATTTTGATGTAATCTCTGATGTATGATGAAAAGTTTTAATTTCCCTGTAAAATTGTACTAAAGAAAGTGAAAAGATCCTGTAGAACATCCCGAATTCAGTGTATTTGGGATTCGGGGCGTTACAGAGTGGTATCAGAGCCACGCTTTCTACACTTTCACACTTGTACAAATTTATAGGGAACGACACCCTAGATGTGGACATTAGAGTGTGTGTTTGAGTCTAGAGATTTAAATGTAAGTGACTTACATTTGTGTTGCTCTAAGATTTATGCTTCTTCCTCTCTATTTCTAAGATGGCTGATCACTTCGACTCTGCTGGAGGCGACGACTGGCATATCATTGAAGAAGAGTACCATCCTGGACAGGCTGATTCTGAGGACGAGTACTATCCAGGACAAGCTGATTCTGACGGTGAAGAATGGCCTGAATCCCGAGAGATCACCCCACCTCCGGATTCATCTGATGACTCTTCTTCTGACGAAGAAGAAGAACCAGTTCCAAGTGGTCTTGTGACTTCTCTTCAGAGGCGGGTGGAGACACTGCGAGAGAGAGTCGGATTGTTGGAGGCTCAGCTGGCGAAACGGAAGGACGACTATTCTGTTCTCAGTCATCGGGTTTGGGAACTCGAGAAGAGGAAGAACCTGACTGATGTGCTGAAGGATGAAGTTGAAGAACTGCGGGAAGAACTTCGAGCAGCGAAGAGGACCCGTAGGAGTTAGATTGTTGTAGCTTCTATTTCTTTCCGTTCTGATGTCAAAAATGTTTTTAAATTCGAATGTATAAACTTTGGAATTCAATGAAATGCAAGTTGGTTTAAATTCTTGTCATATACTTCGAATTTGACAGATCTTTTGCATCAGAATATGTCGAGAAGAGGAGCTAGGAATGGGGAAGGGTTGGATCTGGAGACTGAACTTGCAAGGGTCTACCAGACGCTTAATGCAGTGGCTCAGAACCAAGGAAGGGGGCCGGCGAATCCAGTGCCCGAGGCGATTAAGCTGGTGGAATCATTCAAGAGAATGAAACCACCTATATTCGAGGGAAAGTCAGACCCAGATGCGGCTGACAACTGGATCCGTCAAGTGGAGACGATCTTTGAGGTATTGGAGACCCCTGAGGGTAGCAAGGTCAAGTTGGCGACTTTGCAGCTGGAGAAGGATGCGGCGGTTTGGTGGCAATCCATGAAGAGGACCATGGGAGGCTTGTTGCTTGGCTGGGAGGAATTTCTGGAAGAATTCTGCAGTCATTATTTCCCCTCCGACGTCCAGGAGAAGAAGGCGATGGAATTTCTGTCACTTCAGCAAGGCAGCATGTCGGTGAGAGCGTATGAGATCAAGTTCACTCAGCTCTCCAGGTATGCTCCAGAACTGGTGATGGATGAGGCTAAGAAGGCTCGCAAGTTCGAGCATGGTCTGAGGCCGAGCTTGAGGTCTCGTATGATACCCCTTGGTATCAGGCGATTCGATAAGCTGGTCAAGAGGGCGGCAGCGACGGAGGCGGATATGGAGCAGTTCCATGTTGTTCAGAACCGGAAGAACAACTGGCAGTCTGGAAAGAGGCCTGCACATTCGGAGAGTTTCAAGGGGCAACCATCTGCACAGAGGTTCAAACCGACTGGGGCGAACGCTATTGATGTGGCTAGAGGACCTGGAAACAATGTGATGAGACCTCCTGCGGTGACTTGCTACAACTGTGGTGAAACGGGGACATTACAAATCTCACTGTCCCAAACTACAGGGTGGAAATAGCAACGCACCAACGCAGCAGACTGGAAAGAGGCCGTACCAATCAGGGCGAGTATTTGCCTTGACGGAAGCTGATGCTGATGAGGCAGATCAGGTCATCTCTGGTACGAGGGCTGGTGTTTAGAGTTTTTGTCATTTCTTTTCCCGTTGTTTAGTGAGACTGTTATGTAATGGTGTGTATTATGTAACAGGCGAACTCTATCTTAATGGAATGAAAGCTGTGGTATTGTTCGATACTGGATCCTCTCATACATTTGTGTCTCCTAAGTTTGCTAAATTGTTGGGAGTTGAACCGAAGATTTTTTCAGGCAAGATCTTAGCAGTAGCTACTCCATCAGGGGAAACTTTAACCACTGATCGGTATTATGCTGATTGCGAGATAGTGATTGGAGATCGAATCTTTGGCATTGATCTGATCGAGCTGACTATCTTGGGAGTCGATGTTATCATTGGCATTGATTGGATGTCGGTGTACAGTGCAAGCATCGAGTGTAAGACCAAGACGGTGACAGTGAAGGCTCCAGGTGGACCTGAAGTCATGTTCCAAGGGAAGAAGAAGTGTTCTAAGCTGGTGGCAACTATCCGCAAGGAAGGAACTCCTGTGGAAGTGCAAGGGATTCCTGTGGTTCGGGACTATCCGACTGTGTTCTTGGAAGATTTTCCTGGATTACCTCCACATCGTGATGTAGAGTTCAGCATCACTGTTCAACCGGGAAGTGCACCCATTTCTAAGGCACCGTATAGGATGGCTCCAGTGGAACAGGATGAGGTGAAACAGCAGATTGAGGAACTGTTGGAGAAATGCTTTATTCAACCTAGTGCGTCACCTTGGGGAGCACCAGTGCTTTTGGTAAAGAAGAAGGATGGATCGATGAGAATGTGTATCGATTACCGAGAGCTGAATAAGGTCACTGTTCAGAATAAGTATCCGATTCCTCGAATTGATGACTTGTTCGATCGTCTACAAGGAGCAGCTGTATTCTCCAAAATAGATCTTCGATCAGGATATCACCAAGTGCGAGTGAAAGCTGAAGATGTGCACAAAACTGCGTTTAGAACTCAGCATGGGCATTATGAATTCTTAGTTATGCCATTCGGAGTGACGAATGCACCCGCAATCTTCATGGACTTGATGAACAGAGTTCTGAGGCCGTTTATTGATTCTTTCTTCGTGGTGTTTATCGACGATATTCTCGTGTACTCCAAGTCAGAGGAGCAGCACACTGAGCATCTGGCAGCAGTTTTGCAGAAGTTGGAAGAGCAGAAGTTGTATGCCAAGTTATCCAAGTGTGATTTCTGGAAATCTGAAGTGGCATTCCTAGGTCACATCCTTTCTATGGAGGGAGTGGCAACTGACCCTCAGAAGATAGAGGCAGTGAGAGATTGGACAAGGCCTACTACAGTGAAGGAAGTCAGAAGTTTTCTTGGGATGACTGGATACTACAGGAGATTCATTCAAGGTTATGCTCAGATAGCTGTACCGCTTACTGGACTGACCAAGAAGAATGTGAGCTTCAAGTGGACCGAGCAATGTGAGGCGAGCTTTCAGGAGTTGAAAGATAGACTAACTACTGCACCTATTTTGGCTTTGCCTAGAGCAGGTGTTGAGTATGATGTTTATAGCGATGCTTTACATCGGGGGCTTGGTTGTGTCTTAATGCAAGAAGGAAGAGTAATCGCTTATGGGTCTAGGCAACTACGACCGCATGAGAAAAATTACCCGACTCATGATCTGGAGTTGGCTGCGATTATCTTTGCTCTGAAGCAATGGAGGCACTACGTGTACGGTGAGAAGTTGAACATGTACACGGACCATAAGAGCTTGAAGTATATATATCAACAGAGGGATCTCAATCTGAGGCAGCGGAGATGGTTGGAAGTGCTCGAGGATATGCGACCTGAGATCAAGTATCATCTGGAAAGGCTAATGTTGTTGCTGATGCACTTAGTCGCAAGAGCAGTTTGGCCAGTTTGATTACAACTCAAAGGCATCTGATTGAGGAGTTGGATCGAGCAGGTATTGAGGTTGTCTTGCAAGGATTGGGAGCATCTTTGGCTCAGTTGAGGTTTCAGCCTACACTGAATGGAAGGATCATTGCAAGTCAGGAAGTTGATGCTGAAATTTTGGAGATGAAGGAGCAGGTTGGTGCTGGCAGGTTGCCCAGATTTCAAATCAGGGATGGAGTGCTGTGGTTCGGAGATAGACTGTGCGTTCCAAATCAGGCGGACCTGAAAGAGAGTATTCTTCAGGAGGCACATGCTACTCTTTTGTCGGTACATCCTGGGAGTACTAAGATGTACAAAGACATCAAACAGCATTTCTGGTGGTCAGGTTTGAAGCGGGATGTGGCTGAATTTGTTGCGAAGTGTGAGGTTTGTCAGCAAGTCAAAGCCGAAAATCAGAGACCCGGAGGTCTATTACAGCCGTTACCTATTCCGGAATAGAAGTGGGATAATATCAGTATGGATTTCATCACGGGATTGCCTAAGAGTTCTAAAGGCAATGATGTAATTTGGGTTATAGTCGATCGACTAACCAAGTCCGCTCACTTTTTGGCGATGAAACTCACTGCTTCGATGGACAAGTTAGCTGAGATGTATGTTGGTGAGATTGTCAGACTTCATGGCGTTCCGTCAACCATTGTGTCTGATCGAGATGCGCGGTTTACTTCGCATTTCTGGAGGAGTCTTCAGACAGCTTTGGGTACCAAGACAGATTTCAGCACTGCTTTTCATCCGCAAACCGATGGGCAGACCGAGAGAGTCAACCGTATTCTTGAGGTTATGCTTCGGTGTTGTATACTAGACTTCGGAGGCAGTTGGGAAAGGCATTTACCTTTGGTGGAATTTGCCTACAACAACAGTTTTCAGGCTAGCATCGGGATGGCGCCGTACGAAGCTTTGTATGGCAAGAAGTGCAGGACTCCTATTTGTTGGTATGAAGTAGGGGAACGTCAGTTGTTTGGTCCTGAGCTGGTACAGCAAACTTCTGAGAAGATTGATCTGATCAGGAAAAGGTTGGTGGAAGCTCAGAGCAGGCAGAAAAGCTATGCAGACAACCGGAGGAGGGACCTTGAGTTTGAGGTTGGTGACTTCGTCTTTCTGAAGGTATCACCCAGTAAAGGTGTGGTTCGTTTTGGCAAAGGCGGGAAGTTAGCCCCGAGGTTTATAGGCCCGTACAAGATATTGAAAAGGATCGGGAAAACTGCTTACCGGCTTGAATTACCGGAAGAGTTGTCTCAGGTGCACAATGTCTTTCATGTGTCTATGCTGAGAGGTTATATTCCAGACCCGAGTCATCATTTGCCTGAAGTGCCGGAAGGTTTGCAGTTAGACCTGAATTACATCGAGTCTCCTGTTGAGATTGTTGATCGTCGAGAGAAAGGCTTGAGGAATAAGACGATACCGATGGTCAAGGTAGTCTGGAGAAACCACTTGGTTGAAGGCCTCTACTTGAGAATCTGAGGAGAGGATGTTGAAGGACTATCCTGAGCTTTTTGCTTGATTGTATTTTTGTATCTTTTGTTCTTGTTGTGGTGTGTATTGTATTTTGTTTCCTCGCTCTTGATTGTAGTTCCGGGGACGGAACTATTCTAAGGAGGGAGTGCTGTAATACCCTGATTTTTCAATTAATGGAAAATTATTTTATTTTGCATGTAGTGTGCACGTGCAATATTTTGTTATGATGTGTATAAATATTTAAATAGGTGTTCTCAAATTATTTTTGTACAAAAAGCCTTTCTTTAAACAAATAGAAAGCCTTATTTTAATTTAATTAAAAAAGCCCTTTTTCTTAAAAGCCCAAATGTATTTTATTTTATTTATTTTAATAAACTATTTTGGCCCAAAAATAAAGCCTATGAATTAATCTACTTTTAATTAAAACTTGTCATGTAGAAGACTAATTTATCATTATTTTATTTTTGTACAAATTAAAATGTACAAATTTGGCTTAGTTGCATGCACGTGCACTACACGTACACGTGCATTGCACACTTTCTTTCTTGGCCGGTTTGCTTCTTTTTTGGAGGGAGATTTGATTTTTTTTCATGGTGATCATGGAGGTGGTTGTATAGTTGTGGGTAGTTTTTATAACTCCTACTCTAATCTTGGCCCTCCATTCTACAACCAACCACTCAATCTTGGCCCTCCATTTCACCTATTCTCTAGTATAAATACCCCCCCTCTCATGGCTATTTTCATATGCAATTTCATATTTCCAAACTATAGTCTTATTTTAATATTAGTGTGAGTTATAAAAGATTGAGAGTTGTGTGCATTTTGCTTGGAGAGGCCGGCATCATTGAAGGAGAAGAAGCATTCGGTTTTTGCTTGGTGGCTTGTGTTGTGCAATCTAGATACCTAAATAAACAGATAAACTAGACACAAATTATAAACCTCGCAAGTGCACGAATCGTTTAGAAAAGCGTAGTGACGAGCAAGGGTCGATCCCACAGAGATTGTAGACTTTAACTTACTAATCAATAAAATAGAAAACAGAATCTTTAAAGAGTTGATCTAAAAGTCTAAGGAAATAAAAGGATAAAGATCTAAATTAAATAGCATCACAAGTTGAGTCACAAATCTCTATTAAAGTAGTTGGGTTTTGATTTCCACCAATAGTTAGTAATGCTAAGTCGTATACTACATCCATTACTCATGTTTGTTCTCTTCAAGGGCATGGTATCTACTCCTTAAAGTACTGTTTCCCTAAGCCAAGAATTAGGCATGGTATCTACTCTAATTCGTTTCTTTCCTTAAGTATTTAGCATGGTATCTACTAAGTTGCACTTAAAGAAAACATAAGAACAGTGGAAACGAACAAACACTTGAAGTTCTAGAAATTGGTATCAGATCTAGATCCTTCAAGTTGATTAAACCAAGAACTCCTAGAGATTCCCTTGTTACAAGTTATGAGCACGAGATACGGGTCGTCTCAATATGCCCATATAACAGATTCAGAGTTATAATACCCAAACTTGATAAACTCAGATTCCGTACGTCAGTCGACTGGCTGTCACCACAGTCGACTGCTCCTAAGAATTCTGAACAAGTTTGATTATCATAAATCCATCTCAATTCAATCAGGTTCAACCAATAAGTAATAGAGAAGACTATAGCATTACACAACTACGGTTTCAATCTACCCAACTATGAAATTAGTTCCACATAATAAAACTTTTATTAATTGATAAAATAGAATTCATGACTACAATAAAAATAAGACTCAAAGGAAGAACAGAAGAACACTGATTTTTATGATGTTGACGTTGAGCCCAATCAGTAGTCGTCTTGTTCTCCTTCTTGATGCTTGCTGTCGACGATCGGTTCTTGATGATGGATCCGGCCTTCTCGAGATAGAGAGATATCCTTTCGCTTCTTTCTTGATTGGTATTTATAGAACAAGAGAAGAGAATTAGGGTTTTCCACTTTTTGCAGAGAAGTCCTCTTCTTTTGTTATTTCTTTCCTTATCTTCATCAGCCGTTTATTTCTTTCTCTTTTTCTTCTTTCCTTCCTTATCTGCTCACCACGTGCTTCTTGCTTTGATTGTTTGAGAAGTTGTTATTCGCAGAAAATACCTGGGTTTGGATAACTTAATTTTGATTCGGATTTGGATGAGGATGCATCTGTTCTTATCTTCTGACTCGCCGCATACCAGTCGACTGGCTTGGGACACAGTCGACTGTGCCGAGACATCTGGAGATTCATAATTAATCAGTCCAGTCGACTGTCTTAGAGGACCAGTCGACTGTACTGAGCAGCTTCGGAATTTCATTCTCCTCTGTCTAGTCGCCTGTTGTGGGGGAATCAGTCGACTGATATCTGCAGTATTCTGTGTATCATCCTCAAAGTCTGTGTTAGTCTGGAATCTACTTCGTTTGGCTGTTTTAGGCTGTTTCCTATGGAAAAAGAGAAAAGAAGCGTAAATACCACATATAGAGCATTTAAATGTCTAATTGCCTTAAGATTATTGCTCCTAATAGTGAATAATATTTGGTTCATCAGCTTGGAGCTTGTGCGCGCTTTTGGCTAGGAGGAGGTGCATCTTGTTGCAAGGCTTGTGTTGCTAAATTTTGTTTAGTTCTCTCCATACAAGGTGGGTAAACAATTCATATTTCTAATATAGGAGTATATGCTAGATCTCATTAGCAAATTGCATGATAAATGATTAATAAGAATGCGCCTTTAATTGAATATATAATCTCTAGTTGATTGAATTAATGATATGTGAATTATATGTGATTGTATGCCATAAGAATGTGATTACAAAGTGAGTTGATTATCCTTGCTCCTAATTAGAAATAATTCATGAAAAATGTTAGTAAAATACATTTTTTATGGAAAGTTAGTTTACAACTTGATTAGCATGTTAATGAACAAATTGCATGTGCTTATTATGGTTAATTGAGTTGTAGATAAAATTTCTCCATGCCCATTAGAATAAATGGATGATGTTAGTATTGATGTTTGAGAATGCTAAATGATAGTTTAATTGAAAAATTTGAAGCATGCGAATTGATTAAGAAAGAGTACGCTTTTTAAAGGAGCAACTTTCTTGTATGATTGATGTGTGAACCTAATAATTGATAAGTGACTATATATATTTTTGTGATGCATATGATTGAACTAGAAGTATATGTTGATTTAAAGAAAACACATTTTTGCCATCACTAATTGTATGAAAAAGAAAATCTATACCTTGTTAGTGCTAATTTGTGAAGAGACCTCAATTATTGTGGGGATGGACAAATTAAAAAGAAGTAGATTTGTGTGTTAGATGAAAGATTAATATCAGCAAATTTGTATAAGAATTTTGGATGGAAGAGACATGGAGACTAATTGTAACCAATGTCGAAAATAAAGAATATAATGGTTTTGATGAACAATTCATGGATTTGTGTGGAAAAAATATATTTTTATTAGTGCAAAAATTATTTTAATCTTACTGACATGAAGATCATGTAAGAGAAAGATAATCTGGAATTTTTCAGTACCCTTCATAAAAGCAATATGAGACTAAGTTTATTTGAACATCGAGTTGTTTTAACCACAGTATCAAAATAACTTATATGGGCTTTAAACTAGCACTTGGACAACCTGAGCTAGTAGCTCAGGCGGTCACTGTTGGCGGTTGGCTTCTCAGGGTTGAACGGTTCGAACCCCAGCGTTTACAACATTTTTTCTACAAAATTTGAGAGCCTATAGCTCTCGGCCTGAAAAGAATATGTACCATTTGACCCCCCTTTATATCGCTAGCACAGTTTGGCCGGTTGGCGGGTGCTCTTGGCTTGTTTCCCGTTGTGCCTGGGTTCGATTCTTCCCTTCGGCACTTTGAAAAAAATATTTTTTTTAGGAGTTTTTGATGTCCAAAAAATGTGGAAAAAATATGGTAATTCTCATAAAAATGCAAGGAATTTTATAAGAGTGATTTGGGTATTATTTGAATGAAATACACTATGGTTTGTGAACAAAGGGCACAATTAGAACTATGGTTCTAAGATACACACTTGTGAAAATTGTAGTTATAAAGATAAAGTGAAATGGACTATTAGAAAGTAATTGGCAAAAGAACCCTGTTGTGTGATATAATATTATTGATTCTCACTTGAGAATATTGTGCAATTATGAAGTATGAATGTTCAATAGTGATGTGAAATTTCAAATGTGAAATTAATTAAGTGCATGCAAATTCATGTGCGATGATGAACTTGTGAACAAATAGAAATCATGAATTGAAAAGAGAATGTACATGTGAGTTTGAGAACTCAACATGGAAATTTTTATGAGTTGAAGATTGTGAAATGAAATTTGAAATAGAGTAGCTAAGTCTCCCCGGCATCGAGAAATGAAATGAGATGAAATTAGACCAAGGTTGGTCAAGATGAAATGAATGAATAAGTCCGGTTGATGGAGAGGCTAACTCTAGAGATTAATTTTGTTCATGATTTTTAATAAAACTAAGGACTAGTGCATAGTGAAGATGTGATGAAAGTAGGAGAAAAATACTGAGTATGAGGGCCATGGGTAGCGGCGAGAGCGTATCCCAGGAATTCCCATGACGAGTCTGGGTGAGGATACTGCTCCAGAGTACCGTCCCTAGTGGCGACGCTCGTAGGATGTTTGAAGACTACGGGTGGTGTCATGTTTATGGTGAGAGCGTATCCCAGGAATTCCCATGATGCGTCTGGGTGAGGATACTACTCCAGAGTGCCTAAACATGAGTTCGTAGGTCAGATAACATCTAGGATACTTACCGTAATTACAGTAGTAGATTAAATCATAACGGGGGATTGAACCCTATAAAGATGAAGAACGAATAAGGGCTTGCCCTCGGACCTATATAGTATGGGATGCATAGAATCCGAACAAGTGCGCATTAGTGTCATGTAATATAAATAAATGCATTAAGGATTAAGTGCACAATCACAACACGACATCAATAGGGTAGTCCCTTTAGCTTGAATGTGACAAGTTTGTGTTTGTTAAATATGGAAAGTTAAATTATACTATTTCCGACATAGAGAGGATGGCCGTGTATAATGTTCGTCGGTTGAATAAACTGACGTACCCACAGTCTTATATGCAGGTAAATGACTTGTTAAAGATTAAAGAAGAATGGATGCTTAAAGATTATATCATGCTGTTGTACTTTTATTCAATTGTTGTAAATTTTACTTCCGCTGTGCAAAAGAAAAGTGTAATTTTGATGTAATCTCTGATGTATGATGAAAAGTTTTAATTTCCCTGTAAAATTGTACTAAAGAAAGTGAAAAGATCCTGTAGAACATCCCGAATTCAGTGTATTTGGGATTCGGGGCGTTACAGGAAAACTTTCCATTTTCAAGATTAACAAGAATTTTTGGCTTTTCAAAGAAATCATAAAACTTATTCTTTACACTAGAAGCAGAATAAAGCTTATTATCACAATGTTATTAGAAGAATGACCTTTTTCAAGAATTTTTGAAAACCAAGTCCAAATTTTTTATGAGACTGAACTTGATTTTGAAGAACTTCATTTAAATTCTCTTTTCCCTTATTGAACTTAGATACATTCTTAGATATCTCTTCATACTTCTTTTTTTGAGATATAAGATCTATATCCAAGTTGGAAATACGAGAAGTTAATGACTTGACTTCAACTTGTAAATTAAGGTTTTTTTTGAGAAAGAGTTTGATTAACTTTCTCTAGATACTTACCTTTTATTTTCTCCTTTTTTAATTCTTGAAAAATTTCATTAAAGGCTTCTAACTAATCAGTAGAATCTATACTATCACTTACATCGCTTTGATTTGCCATGAAGCACACGTTTGCAACTTCATTAGATTCCTCATTTTCTTCTTCCGAAGATGACTCACTATCATCCCACGTTGTTTGGTAGGCCTTCTTATTTTTCATGTACTGGTTCTTGGTAAATTTGTCCTTCTTTAAGTTTGGGACTTTGCCTTTAGACTTTGCATTCTCCAATGGGTAGTCCTTCTTTATGTGACCTATCTTATTGCATTTGAAACAAGTAGGAGTTTCATTAGTATCCTTTAATCTTGAATTAAATTTACCTTTGCGAAGGAATTTTTTGAATTTCCTTGTGAACATAACCATTTCTTCTTCATCATCTTTAACATCTTCTGATTCAGAAATCCTTGAAAGTAAGAGTTTTCTTTTTGGCTTGTTGCGGTTCTAAGTCCTTCTTGTGCTCCTCCAATTGTACTTCATAAGCCATTATATTTCCAACAAGATTTTCAAGCGAAAGTTGTGTTAAATCGTTTGCTTCTTCAATTGCGGTAGTCTTCTTTTCCCATTCAGGGATAAGAGCGTGAAAAACCTTTCTCACCATCTCCGCTTGCGTATATGTTTTGCCAAGAGCCACAAGGGAGTTTGTGATGTCGGTGAATCTTGTTTTCATGTCCGATACGCTTTCATTCTCCTTCATTCGAAACATCTCGAACCTGTGAACAAGAACAGAAATTTTATATTCCTTGACCTTGTTTGTGTCTTCATGTGTTACCTCAAGAGTATACCATATTTGGAATGCCATTGTTGCGGTTGATACACGGTTGAATTCTTCTTTGGTAAGTGCAAAAAAGAGGGCATTCATCGCCTTTGCATTGTTCATGGTATTACTCTTCATATCGTCATTCCATTGAGCATAGAGAAGAGTAGGCAACGTATACTTCATCTCGGTCATGTTTCAAATCTCATAGTTGATGGATTGTAAGAAAATCTTCATTCTACATTTTCAGTAGTTGTAGTTTGTTCCATCAAAGAGAGGCGACCTTTGTGTAGATTGACCTTTGTGGTATTGATTTGCATTGGAATAAGAAGTAGATGCCATTGCGATTAACCAGGCTCTGGTATTGTGTTGGATCCTGTTTGTAAGGCAGATAACACTAGAGAGAGAGGGGGGGGGGGGGTGAATAGTGTTATTAAAAAAAAACTAAAAAATTATTAAACTAAAACACCTGTTAAGTCGACTGGGTCGAAAAACCAGTCGAATGAATCGAAAGATAATTAAAAACAAAATTGATCAACTTGAAGAACAACGAGTATGTAAGTCGACTTAAAAGGAATACCAGTCGACTGATCAGACACAGACAAACTAAATAAAATGCAGTGAAATTGAATTTACAAGTTAGAAAGATCAAACCACAGAGAATCAGCACTTCTAACAAAACAATATATCCTGGTTCGGTCTTCCCGACCTACATCCAGTCCCCAAGCAACCACTTGAGATTTCTCACTATTCTTGAAAAGATTTACAAGAATACCCTACGACCTTTGGCAACAACTATACCAAACCCGTAGACCTCTCTCACCACTACAGAAAGCAAGACACCACTCTACAACCTAGAGTGAACACTGACTCTACACCAAGAGCCCTTCTCTCCAACCGAGAGTACCACTCTCAAAACCCGAGAGTGAACAATAAAGAAATAAAAAATTACGACACCTAAAGCCTTGATTTTATAATGTGCTTTTTGTATTGAGGCTATAGGTCAACGTCTAATTGCAGTCATGAACTTAATCGTTGTTATACAAGACTGAGATTAGAGAACCAAGTATAAGAGAGTGACAGTTCTTTGAAAACTTTAAGTTCCTTTTCACAAATACTTGAACAAAAGCAAAGACTTGTTTAATGCATGGGGTAACCTTTTCCAAGTGAAATCTGGACTCTATTTATAGAGTAGAAACTCCAGAGTCATTGGAAAACGGTTAGCCAACTGCCATCAAATGGCAGAAAAGATTTTGAATTCGAAAATCAAATTTAAACCCTCAGAAAATTGTCAAAACTGCTCGAATAGTCCACTGGGTTG
The DNA here is from genome assembly GCA_017893485.1 of Hemerocallis citrina. Lineage (NCBI taxonomy): Eukaryota > Viridiplantae > Streptophyta > Magnoliopsida > Asparagales > Asphodelaceae > Hemerocallis > Hemerocallis citrina. Next base: position 133,016,333 of record CM030363.1, read on the forward strand.
CTAAAGGAGTGGACTGGTCAGAGCTTGAGTAAGTTCAGATTGTTTTGTACTTGAACAGTCGAGTACTTTAGCAAAGTAAGTCGACTGGTACTTGACAGCTGAACTCATACAAGCTTGAATTTTGATTTTTTTTTATTTTAATAAACTTTATTTTAGTCCTTGGGGATTGTGTGAGTGTGTGCTTCAAGGATATTACAAGATTTCTAAGTAGACATATCAAAGATTACAATTTTGTACATCAATTTATATAAACACTCTTTTATTCTTGAGCTGATCACTTTGAGAATCTTTGAAGCTTTGAATGACACTTGTCTTGTAGCTTGATATATAAACACTCTTTTGTTCTTGAGCTGATTACTTTGAGAATCTTTGAAGCTTTGAGTACGCACTACAAGAGACATGTTAAATAGAACATATGTGCAAGAATTTATAGATTTGTACTCAAAGTTACTAATTCATGCTAAGAAAAGTTACTGTTTTGAGTTTTGTCTGCCCATCAGAAAAATGTATTTAATAAAATAGTTAAAATCTAGAGCTAAATTTTTTTTGAGAGCATCTTGTATATGTCAGGAACATCCCTTTTAAATTTCATAAGATTTGGAGGTCGTTTACTATTTTAATAAAATCTAAACTCAGAACTTGTTAGTAGTTGACTGGTTGCTGGAAATCTGTATATATTTCGGTTTTTGATCAATTCAACATTGTAAATGAAATAATTTAATAAAATTCAGAACTAAGTTGTAGTAGACTCGTTAACCTTTCTGAAAAGTCTAAGAAATCAAAATTTCACAAATAATTGAATTTTATATGAATTTTACAAGACGGTACAATGGTAGTATTTCAGTATTTCGACCCTACTGTATATTTCAAAGAATTACAGGCTATAGAGACAGTATTTTGAGGAACTTATAACTAAGAAATTTTAGTAGACTTGTATACCTTTATTTTGATATAAATAATGCAAAGTTTCGTGAAGTATATGATTTTCTATGATTTCATTGTTTTCTTATTTTGAGCCAACTTTAATAATTTATTATTTTATTATTTGGCCCACAAGTCTAAGCCCACTATTTGTGAAGCCCACAAATTTAATTAATCCTTTAAATTGTCACACTTGTCATGTAGACACAATTTGTGAACAATTAATTAATTAAAATTGTACAAATTTCAAATGGGGGGTACTAGAGGGCACGTGCATGCACGTAGTGTGCATTGCACACCTAGGAGGCCGGTTGTGCTTAAGGAGAAGGTGGGAGTGTGTGTGTGCGCGCATGGGTAGTTATTTGATTATGGGTGGTTGCTACAACTTTCCCTCCTATCCTAGCCATCCATCTCTAACCATCTAATGAAATCCTAGCCCTCCAATCCATCCTAGAACTAGTATAAATACCCCCTACCTTCATGTATACTACACAAAAAAAATTATTGAAAGAAAGAAATTATATAGGAGAGAAATAAATAAGGGAGTATAAAGAGTGAGTGTGAGTTGTGTGTCCCAAGCTAGAGGCCGGCCCCATCATCAAGCATAAGGAAGCTTTCGATTTTTGCACAAGGAGCAAGAAGGAGAGCTTTTGCAACACAATTTAGGAGGAGAAGGCTACTTTCTCGCATTCTAGGAGACTCTAGGAGCTTTTATTTGGTTTTTCTCCAAAGAGGTGGGTATTTCTCATTGCTTCTAATATTCATGCTAGGTATGTTTTAATGAAACTATAGGAATTAACTAGTGAGAAATTGGAACCATGCTTGTTTGATTAAAGTAGAGTGGTAATATTAGAGATAATATGATGGAATGATTGCTAATGGATAATTGTTAATTTCTGTGTTAGAATTCTCCATTTTTGTATGTGCCACATGAATGTTAGAATAAATGAAAGAGATTGTATTTGCAATTAATTGAAAGATGATTTTTGTGTTCTAAAAATATGGTAGATTGTCAATAAGAAAGAGAACAATAACGTAGTGATTTTTGTGGAAACCTAACTTTAGTTATGAAGAGTTGTGCTATGGTTCTCAAATGTCGAATTTATGAACATGGAACACAAATTAGGACTAAAATACATGTTTTATAGAGCTAAAAATGCTTATAAAAATACTGGTTGCTGTAGATTTATGTGTATTTTAATTCTGGAAAAAAAGTTGCTTTCAAAAGAGAAGAAAAAGAAGCAAATTTTTTTTGAGAATTCATGAATTATAGATATGAACAGAAAACTAACACAAAACCCAACTAAATTACTTTCAAATCGATATGGCCACTTAGACCAATTGGTCAGTAGAGCTTTCGGTCGCTACAGAAGCGAGGGCTAGTCAGGGGTCTCGAGTTAGATACTGAGGCTTTTCGTTTTATTTTTTGTTAAAATCCGAATGCCGAGGGTTGATACATAGGAATTATAACCCCTAGTCATATCGCCTTGGGGTTTTGGCGTAGTGGTTTTGTGCGCTGTCTATTGGGCCGCTGGTTGTGGGTTCGAATCCGGTTGGGGGTTTGGATTTTTACAAAAAATATTTTTTTTGGGATTTTAATATTAATTCGAGTTTTAAAAATAGATTAAAAATTGGGAAAAATATGGAATAAATTACTGAAAATTATTTGGACTTTATGAGAAAAATTTGTATAACTTTTGATAAAGTGTAATTGAGAAATTGAGGCTTTTTGCACTGAAGGACTTCTTTTTAAAATTAAATTATCTTTTAAACAAAGGAAAAATAAATGAGAATTTTTTTAGAGTTATAAAGATGAAAATTAGTAATGAGGAATTTTTGAAAGTTGTGATTTGTGTGATTAATTGGACTTATAAATTGTGCTTGTAATATGAATTGAAATGAGAATAATAGATTCGAGGAATAAATGAATTATTGATTACTACTTGTTGAGACTTATTATTCTTACTCATAAATTGTACATGAAATTGAATTATTGAATATGATGAGTTGTGAAGGATATGGATACATGAATACTATGCATATGAATTGTGAATTTTGAATAATCATGAAAAGACCTTATGAGTATGAAAAGCTCGATGTTGTAATTATGAGTTGAAATTGAGAATCAGGGTGTAGCTAAGCCTTATACCGACAATAAAAGAAATGTGGAAATGATATTTGAGATGAAAAGACCAAGGTTTGGGGTCATATGAAATAAATGAATAAGACCGGTATAGTGGGAGTGCTAACCCTAAGGGATTGATTTTATTCATGATTTAATTAAACTAAGGATTAGATATATAGTGAAGATGTGATGAAAGTAAGAGAAAAACATTGAGTATGAGGGCCATTGGATTGGCGACATGAGAGTATTCACAGGATGTCCCATGATGTCATGATAGGGCATGGATACTGCTCCAGAGTACCGTCCCGGTGGTGACGCTCGTGGGGTGTTTGACGACTGTGGGTGGTGTCATGTCTATGGTAGGAGCTGAATAACCACGATGCCTGCATGATGTGTCATGTGTCAGTGCGTTGGGATTCCCTCCAGGGCTCCTAGACATGAGTTCGTAGGTCAGAAAATATCTAGGATACTTACCATAGTTACAGTAGTAGATTAAGTCATGACGAGGGATTGAACCCTACAAGATGAAGAACAGTTAAGGGCTTGCCCTCGGACCTATGTAGTATGGGGTGCATAGACTCTGAACAAGTACGTATTAGTGTCATATAATACAAATAATTGCATTAAGGACTAAGTACACTTTCACAACATGACATCAATAGGATAGTCTCTTTAGCTTTGTTTGTGAACAAGTTTGTGGTTTGCTGAGTATTGAGAATCGTTATACTATTTCCGGCATAGAGAGAATAGCCGTGTATAATATTTCGTCAGTTGAATAAACTGACGTGCCCATAGTTTTACATGCAGAGTAAAGATGCTTGACAAATTGAAGTATACATGCTGCTAAAGGATTGATTCAATTATTGTTTTATGTAATTACTGTAAAATTACTTCCGCTGTGATAATGTAAAGGTGTAATGTAACTCTAATGTAAGAAATATTTTTATTTACTTGTAAAATTGTACGAAAGAAGTGTAAAGATCCTGTAGAACTTCGAATTCAGTTGTATTTTGGAATTCGGGGTGTTACAGCGACAACCCCGTCAGCCTTCGTGATGTAGCAACAGTTCAGACACTAGCCGATAGCCCTGCAGTGCAGCTTCCCTGCGCTGTGCCTTCAACCGATCGCCGGCGCTCCCCCTGTGAGTCATCCATCAACAGCCAGGCCAGCCACCAGTCGAGCAGCCATGCCATGGGTTTCTTTGTGATCAAGTTTTGATCATGTTCAATCTCGGCCATTGATCGCATCATCATCATCAACATCATCTCATCTTGATCGTTCCGTTGATCATTGAGATCCATCCGATCGTGTCCGTGATCGATTGTTCTTTGGGTTCGTGATCTTGCTTGTAGTTGTTCGTTGAGTTCGTTGTCGGGATTCCGTTCCCGTTATTCTTGCTTGGTGTCGTTTTTGTCGTCAGGTTAAGGCAAGTAACTTGTATTCAATTCCTTTGTATGATACAAGTCATAAATTTCTCTTGTAGTGTAGTTGAGTTCTAGAGACAACTCGTGTATGATGTATTTTGATGAGTATTGTCTCTATAGTGCTATTGACCATAGTTTCCTCATGACACAAATTTGACATGAAATAACTTAGGTTTTGACCATTCTTGATGTGATTATATTTGTGGGATAATTATGAGAAATCATGTGTTTGTTTGGATCCATGTAATATACTTATTGTAGACATGCCATATACCATATTTCATGTTGTTTGGATACTTAGTAGACTCTATAACATGTTTGGTTGTGTTTGGGATGAGTTTCGTATGTTGTATGTTGATTTGTTGTTAAAAGGAAAATTTGTAGTTTGTCGATAATCAGTTTTGATTGCTATTTTAGACTATATTAAGATCAGTATCTTAACTTCAGCATTAAACTTGATTTTTAGAAAAATCCGTCTTCTTTCCAAAATCTCTGACCTTGATCGATTTCGTTTCCTGTATGTGTGAGATATGCTTGTTTTACTACAGAAGTGTATTATATTTCCAGATTTTGTTTCTTGATGATTTCGAGGACTAAACTATTTTGATATTAGTGCTAAACATATTATTTTAATCTGAAATTTTGGACAGTATTTCTATACTTGAACAGGGATTACCCAGAATTTTGGTAGATTTAATTGATAAGATTTACATACCATTTCATGCTTTCGAATAAAAACTATATTTGCTGGATTTTGCTCGCTGTTCTGTGAAGAAGTATATTTTCACCCTACTTCCTTTTCCTGTATGAAAAATATTTTTCGAATATGAAAGTTATCTTATTTTGTCTATTTTCTTCTCCCTTTGAAGGATTTGGATTTCTTTTCATGGTTTGCGAGATATTACAGTTTTCGTACAGAAGTGTTGGGAATTTCACATTTGCCAAACTATTGTTTCTTGATATTTTCTAATTTTTGTTGACTGAACTAATCTTACTGGAAAATTCTGAAACTTTATATTCTGATACTAGATATATAGGGGAATACCCAAGATTTTTCCTGGATTTATTTGAGGTGTTTTGGTATTGTTTTCCTGACTTTGAATACGATCTTCTGATTTCTAGCTGAACATATTTTCTGGATTCAAATTAGTTTTGAGTTATGTTTTTGTGAAATACTATATGACTTATATATGTTCGCTGGATTCGGTTGGGAGTCTATTTTCTAGACCTTTCGATGGATTCAAATTTTCATATTTGTAACACCAGAAATCACTGTTTTACTACAGTATGGTCTTGCTATCCTGAACTAGAAATTTGGTTATTTTATCCTTTTATGTGTTATCTTGCACCCGTACATGTTTATCTTGCAACTTGAACATGTTATTTATTTGTACCATGATATACTTGCCCTGTTTGTGATACATACATATTTGTTTGGCACTAATAATAAATAACCAAGCCGAGTTTTAAGGGAAAGATCTAGTAGTGGATAATACAGAAACGTGTACTCGGAAGGGGATCTATTAATCCTACGTGATATTTGGAGCTTGATATTTGGTTATTTGGAGCTTGACACGTGATTACTTGCACTTGCGCACTTGACACAGAGCTTGATATTTTGGGTATTTGGAGCTTGTTATTTGGTTATGTGGAGCTTGTTTGGAGCTTGTTATTTGGTTATGTGGAGCTTGTTTGGAGCTTGTTTATCTGGTTACTTGGAGCTTGATACTTGTTTTCTTGAGAGTATGTCCCTGAGTACACTGCCCTCTATGGTCCACTATGAAATCTAAAACAAAATTGAATTGACTGTAGCAACCATGTAGTAAAAGGATGGATGCATGAAGTGCTACCTAGATAGTAATAACACAAGACTTGAACATAATCACTTGACACTCGTTACTTGATTACTTGTACCTAATACATGATACCTAATACTTGTTTACTTGATACTTGTTCCATGCTACTTGTACTTGACCACTTGACACTTGTTACTTGTTACTTGATTTTGTGATACTTGATTCGTGACACTTGATACTTGTAGCTTGTTCACATGATACATGTTTACTTGACACTTGATACATGCTACTTGTACTTATTCATCTTACCATACTAGTTATTATATTTTATTATTATGCCTATTCCATGTTATTAGTTATCTTTTCCCATGTACTTGTATCCTGCACTACAAGCGGCCCGTAACTTGCATTGATGGGAGTTTGTTTTCTTTTTCCTATTCCTGCAATTGCTAAATTGCAGATTTTGGAGATCAGCTGCCAGATGGAATAGGCGAGATGAGATACTAGATGCTGGAGTTTTGCTATCATGTTTTTCCTGCTATTATTATTATTTCTTGTTGCTTATCTTGAATATTGTATCTTGTACTTGGATTTATTTGTATTTGGGCAATGTGACCCAGGATATTGACTTATTCATATCTGGATATATTTGAGATTAATATATTTTGGTTTCAAGTATTCTTGTTGGTATTTTGATTCATATGTGCATGCTTGGTTGATTTTTTTGCTTCCGACTCTGATTATTCTTGTGAAATGTTGTAAAGATTCTTGAATAGCTTATGGATGATGAAAATCATTTGCTGGGCTTAGTCACGTATCTGTATTCCATATTCTCTTTTAGGAAGAGGGGCGTGACAGGTGGATTCCGGGGATGTGGTTGCTTGCGATGGAGGCGAGCCTTAATTGAATCTGGGATTATGATTGATCGGGCGGTGGATTTCGGGATCATGATTAGTCGGGTGGATAGTAGGCTGTACTTCAGTGTATATGCGTATACCAGGGCTAGAGGGACACTTGCAGGATGTTCGCACGACGAGGATTCTGTATAGTCGGGCGGTGGATCTCCGGGAATGGAATCCGTACTCGTGGAATGTCTAAACTTTATTTTATTACTGGGTAGTTATCATGGTGAGGGATAAAACCCTTTAATGTGGAGTACGTAGGTGCTTGCCCTTGGTCCTATGTAGTATGAGATGCATAGAATCCAAACAAGTATGCATTAGTGTCATTGTAGTATAACATCTCCATTAGGCATTAAGTCATATCATACACTGACATGTTTAGGATAGTTACTCTTTACACTTTTATATGCATTCAAGTTTGTGTTTGTTAAAGTAAGAGATTTCGTCATAATATAGCATAGAAAAGATCGATGTTTATAACATTGCGTCGGTTGTAAGCAACTGCCGTGCCCACATATTTTCAATGCAGGGCTTGATTGGATTGGCAAGGACGTAAAGACGGTTGATGATAAAGATTATATTTAAGTTGCTGATATTAGAGTTGTACTTTTTGTTCTATTTTATTCCGCTGTGTAACGCTATAATAAATACTGTTATGTAATAAAAGTGTTAATTTCCTGGTAAAATTGTACGAAATGATGTAAAAGATCCTGTTGTACTATGAATTACATGTAAATGAAATTCGGGGTGTTACATTATAGCTCCCGTCTGCGACCTCACTTTAACAAATTTTAATTGGATATTTTCTGCACTTGACTCTCTGTGTCTCAGAACTTTGAGACACAATCGCAATTACCAACCGGTGCAAAGATTTACAGTATTGCCCCAATTGACAACTCCGGCTGTCACGCACCGCTTCCCCAAATACGGAAATACTGTCATGTGACTTAGGCCCATCGGATGATGTATACATCACCCTAGGGTTGGCAATCGGGTCGGGCTGACCCACGACCCACTCGCTAAAACCCGGCCCGTTAATATACGATTCGAGTCCGGGTCGAACCCGCGAGTCTAAGCGGGTCGACCCGGGTCATCTAATTTGGGTTTCCAACACGTTGAACCTGGCCCGTCAGCCCGGTGAACATTACCCAACCCGCCCACCAACCAGCCCAGCAACCCACGGGTTTCGAAACCGTTCGACCCATACGTTCGACCCGCAGGTCCAATGGCGAAAAAAAAACCAACAACTATTTTAGCCCCTTTTTTTTGTTTTTTTTTAAAAATCTTTTCCCTTAAAATACCCCTTAAACCACTCTAAAATTTCACACCTTATTCTCTTATTTTCTCTACTACTACTACTCAATTCAATCTCAATTCTTTGAAATTTTGTCAACAAAGAAGCTAGCAACATAGAAGCGACAAATTACGATCGTATCGAATTCAACATTCAACTACGTCTACTTCAAGTCTTCAACTCCTCTAAGGCTCCAACAAAGAAGCTATCTTTCTTTCTATATACGAGTCCGGATTTCTAATTCTACTTCTACTTTTATTTTCGCTCTCATTTTATATACGAGTATCTGCGAAGTACGATATCAAAATTTTACAACCCTCTTATTGTCTTGATATTTTTTTGTAGCGTAAATTTATTGTATCATATTTGTTTACATGTTTTTCGATCTTCTCTCACAACCCTCCTATTGTTTTCTAGATATTTTTAAAACAACTTATATCGCCTAGATTGTATTTAAAATTTTCACATACACTACTATATCAACATGTCTAGATCACGAGATAGCGGCCGTAGCCAAAGTGGACAAGATTCCACCGGCACTTCTCGTAGGCCTCCTATTGTCCCACAAAATGAGCCCACCAAAGAGTACCCTATGACCCAACACATTGGTACACACGATGTGTTTGTGGGAGACATAGACATAGAAGAAGAACAACAAACACAAGCAACCGAAACAATACAACCAGGTAGTAGTAGGAAAACTAGAGGGGAAACTAGTGATTGACAAAATTTTATGATTATGTTCCCGACGAAGAAAACCCGGGTGTAGGTATAAAAATTTGTTAAACTTGTTCGAAAGCATACAAATGGAAGAAGGGTGAGGAGACGAGTGCAATAAAATGACACATCCAAAATGTACACAAAGAACTTCTTGTAGACTTACCCGGCCAACAAAAAATCCACCCTAGGACTGGTCTAGTTGATAGCCACACTTATGATCCCGAACTTGTTCGTCGGGAAATGGCCCGACTAGTAATTAAGGAAGAATTACCATTTTCCTATTCCGAGAGTAGGAACTTAGAAACTTTTAATCAAACCGCATTAAACCTGCATTTTAAAAGAATCCCTAGGAATACATTGAAGTCTGATTGTTTTTAAAATGTACAATGAAATGAGAGAAGCTTTGATTGCCATTTTATGGAGTTTAACTTGTAGAGTTTCTTTAACTTCTGATTGTTGGATGGGTTGCAACAATATTCCAATGATGGGAATAACTTATCATTGGATCGACAGTGATTAGATTATTCAAAAAAGGATCATATCACTTGCCGCGTTGCCCTATCTCCGTAGTGGTAATGAAATTGCACATCGTATTTTAGAAATTTCTGATGTTTTATATATTCAAGATAAAATTATGTGTATATGTTTTGATAATGCATCGAACGACAATGCATCAATTAGTATATTAAAAACCGCATTAAAACCTCCATCTGATAATATTTTTCATATTAGATGTGAATGTCAAAATTTAAATTTATGTGTTCAAGATGCATTAAAAATAGTCAAACCATATATAGTTAACATTAGAAATTGTGTACATTTTATTGCATTAAGTGGCCCTATATTTTAAAAATGGAAAGCTTGGTGTATGCTTAAAAATGTATATTTTAGAAAATTTCCAAAGGATGTTAAACACCGATGGAACTCTACTTTTGATTTGCTACATGTTGTTACTGAATATAAAGCATGTATAAATGATTTTTGTATGACAAAAAATATGCCACATTTTGAAATGACTCTCCAAGCTTGGTTTTATGCTGAATCTTTGTTAAAATTTTTAGAACTTTAAAATCGCAACTTTAAAATTTTCAAAATCTTATAAATCTACTTCTAGTTGCATTTTTAGTTCAATAGTTACTATGATGCAAACTTTCAAAGAAATGATCGATAATGCTTTTATTGGTCATATTATGAAACCTGCATACTGTAATGCCCCGAATCCCAAATACACTGAATTCGAGATGTTCTACAGGATCTTTTCACTTCCTTTAGTACAATTTTACAAGGAGATTTAAGCTTTTCTCTTTACATCAGAGTTTACATCAATATTACACTTTACATTGCACAGCGAAAGTAAAATTTACAACAATGAAACAAATATACAACAACATTGAGTAATCTTTAAGCATTTGTTCCTCTTTAATCTTTATCAAGCCATTTACCTGCATATAAGACTGTGGGTACGTCAGTTTATTCAACCGACGATCATTATACATGACCATCCTCTCTATGCCGGAAATAGTATAACTTATTTTCCATATTTAGCAAACACAAACTTGTCACATTTCAAACTAAAGGGACTACCATATTGATGTCGTGTTGTGATTGTGCACTTAGTCCTTAATGCATTTATTTATATTACATGACACTAATGCGTACTTGTTCGGATTCTATGCATCCCATAATACATAGGTCCGAGGGCAAGCCCTTAATCGTTCTTCATCTTTGTAGGGTTCAATCCCTCGTTATGACTTAATCTACTACTGTAATTACGGTAGGTATCTTAGATGATCTATGAGTACAAGCTCGTGTACAGAAAATTCTGGAGGGGAATCCCACGCACTGACACGATGCATTGAGCAGGCAACCTATGGACAATTCAGCCTCACTTCATGGCACACGATCCTCTTGCAGTCACCAAATATTCCACAAGCGTCGCCACCGGGACGATAATTCTGGAGTAGTGCCCACGCCATGTCTTGACGCATCAAGCAGGCAGCCTGTGGATCACTCTCACACCGCCAATCCGATGGCCCTCATACTCGTATTTTTCTCCTACTTTCATCACGTCTCCACTATGTACTAATCCTTAGTTTTTATCAAAATCATGAACAAAAATCAAAGCTCTAGAGTTAGCCTATCCACTAAACCGGACTTATTCATTCATTCAAACACGACCAACCTTGGTCTTTCATTTCAATTTTCATTTCATTTATTTCCAAACGCCGGGGGAGACTTAGCTACTCTTTTTGTTTCAATTTTCAATTCACAATTTCCAAAATGAGCATTTCCAACTCATAAATTTCCATGTTGAGTCATTATACTCAAAAGTATTTTTCTTTTCAAATCATGATTTCTAATTTGTTCACATAGTCCATAACTATACATGAATTTCAACTATTCATCATGTAACTCATGAATTATTATTTTCACATTAAAAACCCACATCACTAGTATTCAATCAAGATGGATATTCACGCATCATAATTTGTCGCACTATTTTCCCACGAGAATAATTCACATTTCATAGTTGTCACATTATTCTCAAATGAGAAATACTTTACATCACTAACGAATATTCACAATTCATATTTTTTCATACTATTCTCAATTAGGAATAAATCACATCCATCACATAATATCACTTCAATCTTTACTATATCAATCTTCTAATCCTTCATTCCAAGTTCTTTTTGTAAGGTATAATTTTCCACAAAGTATACATATAGAACCATAGTTCTATTTATGGATTTTATTCTCAAATCACATTTTATTTCATGTGAATAATCCCCAATTTATTTTTATAAAGTCCCATATATTTTTAGAAGAATAACCATATTTCCCCCCTAATTTTTGGCCACCGAAACATTCAAAAAAAATAAAATTTTCAATCTTGCCGATGGCAAGATTCGAACCCAGCACCCCAGGAAAAAGCGCCCAAGGCACAGACCACTAGGCCGGGTGTCACAAGCATTATAAAGAGGACTGAGAGCATTATATGCTCTCGGTCGCTGCTTTCTTTTATTTTAAAAATCATAGAATAAAATGTGTTGCCCAGAGGATTCGAACCGATCACCACAGGGTACCCAACCGCACACTATGACCACTTGAGCTACGTGCTCAGGCTGTCACTAGTATAATTCCAATTTCATTTCACCCATACTCTCTGTTATTTAGAACATTTCGATGTTCAACTAGTCCCCATTTCATTTGGTTTTCATAAAAATTACTGTACAACTCCAGATTAATTCTTCCTCACATAATTTACATACCAGTATGAGTAAAATAATTTTTGTAACAATTAAAACATATTTTCATGTAACTAATTCAAATTCTACATTCTAATTACCACATTTCTTCTTTTCGACATTTCTTCACAATTAACATCTCATTCTCTTTACTAGAAATTCTTCATATTAATTTCTGTTTTTAGTCATTTACCAACCATACAAATCCATAATTTGATTTGTTTATTTCAATGCAACACAAAGGCTCATTAAAACACATAAAGTAGCATGGTTTATCTACTAACTTTTGTGTATATAATGTATGACATAGATAATAAAATTTTCCTTCAACAATCCATGGCCATAACTAATTCACATAAAAATTAGATTTTTACTAATCAAATCACATACAATTGCAAACCTACATTCCAATCAATTTATAGCTCAATTTTTCAATTTAAAAATGTGTACTCTTATTAGCCTTTTTCATGCATCATTTTTTTCATTCCAATCTAGCATATATCCCTATTTAGAAATATAGAAAATTTACCCACCTTGTATGGAGAGAAAAATTCACTAGCAATGCCTAGACAAATGTCCTTGCAACGAAAATGCTCCTCCTTGAACACGTGCACACAAGCCTCCTAAGCACACCCGAGCTCCTCCTTCTAGTGATCGCCGGCCTCCTCTCCTTGGTGCAAGCAAAATCCCACACACTCTCAATCTTTCAACTCACAAAAACACTACTAGATAATATAGTTTAGGCTATAGGTTTGGAAGAGAATAATTTTACACAAGAATAACTAGCGGGGGGGGGGGGGGGGGGGGGGGGGGAGGGAGGGTATTTATACTAAAAATCAAAGAAAATGGAGGGCTATGATCAATTGGTTGGTTGTAAGATGGAGGGCTAGGATAAAAGTAGGAGTTACATTAACTACCCACAACCTAGTAACCACCAAGCATGATCTCCACTCCAAAATTTGATTTCCCTCCAAAGATTGCAACCGGCCTACTCTAGGAAATGCATATTGCACGTGTACGTGTAGTGCACGTGCATGCAACTAGCTCCAAAAATTGTACATTTTATTTTATATAAAAATAAACTCTAGTTGTATTCTACATTACAAGTTGCATTTAAAAATAAATTGACTCATGGGCTTTAGTTTATGGCCCAAAATAATTATTTTAAAATAAAATAAATAAATTACATTTTGGGCTTTTTAAAAGAAAAGACTTTTTAAAAGAAAGGGCTTTTCATCCATTTAAAAGAAGGCTTTTGTATAAAATAATTTGAAAGCACAAATTTAAATATTTATACCCATCACAATGAAAATAATTATAAGATTTAATTCAACCAAAATATTGCACGTGCACACTATGTGCAAAATAAAATAATTTTTCATTAATAAAAAATCAGGGCATTACAACACTCCCTCCATAGAATAATTCTGTCCCCGGAACTACAGTCAAGAGTGGGAAACAAAAATACAACACTCACAACAAGAACAAAAAGATACAATCAAGCAAAAAGCTCAAGATAGTCCTTCAACATCCTCTCCTCAGACTCCCAAGTAGCCTCTTCAACCAAATGGTTCCTCCAGACTACCTTGACCATCGGTATCGTCTTATTCCTCGAGACTTTCTCTCAACGATCAACAATCTCGACAGGAGACTCGATGTAATTCAGATCCAACTGCAAACCTTCCGGCATTTCAGGCAAGTGATGACTCGGATCTGGAATATAACATCTCAGCATAGACACATGAAAGACATTGTGCACCTGAGACACATGAAAGACACATCAGAGGCTCAGATCTAACCTTACAAAACATATTTTCCCCCCAAAAGTTCTCCCCAAAACTCAAATTTAAATCTCCCACCCAAAACAACTCCTATATTTATTTTTTTATTTTTTTTTCTCTCTCTCCCTCCCTCTTCTATTCAAAAAATTAAGAAAATAAAAATATTAAAATATTAAAAAAATTTAAAAATTAAATATTTAAAAACTTTAAAAATAATTTATATAATATGTTTTTTGGTCCATGTTTGCTACTTCAATTAATTTGCTGGATCTCCGAAACTATTTTATATAATCAAATAAGGTGCATCGTTCCGAAGACGTGCAGTAGGCACGTGACAACGGACAAACCTAGTATATATATATATATATATATATATATATATATATATATATATATATAGAGAGAGAGAGAGAGAGAGAGAGAGAGAGAGAGAGAGAGAGAGAGAGAAAGAGAGAGAGAGCTTCAGTTGTGCACTCCTCTAGTGCACACAGTCGTGTGCACTCGCGCTCAGCCGTCCGATCTACATATTGATCATGATGCAGATCTAACGGCTCGCATTCTCTCCTGCTCTTCTCACACTTACGGAGGGGTAATTTGGTCATTTACCCCTACCCTCTCTTTCTCTCTGCCCTTTCAGATCAAGAGCTTTTCGATCTCCCCCTTTTTCCCAAAAAAAAAGAAACGAAACCCTACTCCTTCGATGCGAAACCCTAATCTCCTGAGCGCGATCGACCTCTCCTGGTCTCTCCATTTCAATCTCCTGAGCGCTTTTCGATCTCAGATCCCTACTCCTTCTCAGATCGATCACTTTTCGATCTCATATCCCTAATCTTTCTCTCTCTCTCTCTCTCGAGCAAGCGACCTCTCTCTGTCTCTCCATCGATGCGAAACCCTGCCTCTCTCTCCTCTAGCGAGACGATCACCTCTACCTCTAGCGAGACGATGCAATCTCAAGAAACGAAACCCTAAGGTATAAAATTTTTCCTTCAAATTACTTTAAATCGAAACCCTAGTTTTTTCTTAGTTTAATCTTGTTAAAAATTTTTGGTAAATTGTGATGCCAAATATAACTTGTATGCAGAGTATGCATTAATAAATCCTGCAAGCATTCTTTTACTGAGTGACAAGTATCAGTTTGATTTCATAAAGCATTTTGGTTGGTTATTTATTTGATTATTTTTAGGGGTAGCTGCTTGAACATGTAATCTTTTCTTAAAGATAATTGTGGGGAATATTTGCTCCACAGATTGATGGAAGTTTCCACTAATTATTGGTCCTTAGAAATTATTTAGTGAAACGTTCCATGATGTTAATAGAGTGGGAAAGCTTTATGATTGACCCCTACTCTTTATGTGTTTGAGAGTTTAATCGTATAATGAATCTATCATCTTTTCCCTTCTAGATTTTTTACTTAGAGTTGGTAGACTTTGGAGGATGCCAGTTGGTCAACATCCGGCAAGCTCGACTTTTGCCCATAGTTACCCCCACCAAATTTTGTAGGCTATTTTTTACAGCTATAGGAGGTTAGTAGCAGGTCATAAATCGTCAAATGACTCTTGGATGTTGAATGATAGAATTGGAGAGATTGCTTCTTAGCAATTAACCTACGTTCGTTGTTCAAAATTTTTTTTTTTGCTTTTTTTGGGGGGGGGGGGAGGGGGCTTTTGATGCCTTAAATGTTAAATGTCGTTCGACATGATAACAATTAGTTGTCATTTTTCACAGTAAGATATCATATTTCTAGGTTATTGATTGATTTATTTATATTCATACAGGTATCTTATCAGAAAACAATAAACCAGTGAGCAGGATGCAGAGAGGTGCTTAAGAGTTTTCCGAACCTCTTGGTCAATAGATGGTTCTACATATGATAAAAATTATATTGCCTATGATGCTCGTTACTATTTGAATGGATTTCGTTTTCACTCCATTATAACATAGCTTTTTCTTCCTTTGAATAATACAGTTTGACAATATGTGCATGGATAGATGATGATCTTGAAACAGAGAAGTTGCACATCTGGGGTTCATTGCTATTTGCTAATTGCTGTAACTGACGATATTAACTTAAGCAAGCCAGGGCAATAAGAACTTCGAATATTTTGATATCAGGCAACCGAGTTCATAATTTGACAACCGATGTTTGTTTAAAATGTGCACTAAGTCATATTTATGTACCCCTCAGATACATTTTACATATTTAAGAAAAGCTGGAACTTTAGGTTCCTCTTCTGGTATATTTGGAAAAAATGTACATTGAATCAATCATGTGATGTGGAACAATTCTGCTAAGTGACAGTCGACTATTGAAGTTGAGTGAGAGTCCTATGAACCGACAGATAATATTTTGTGGATTTTGACCAGTTAGGTCATTGGGGTTGTTTTGTGGAATTAAGTCCGGCAGGATACACTAACTCTAGGGAGGAGAGAATTTTGTGTTTTAATAATAACCAACTTAAGGACAGACACTAGTGGAGATGTGATAGAACTTGGGAACATAAGTATATGCTCTTGGTTTGGGTCCTACGGATGCGTTTCAGGACTTGTGTGTTGTTCTGTCTCGAGAGGACATTTGTATGTTCGCGTGACGAGGATCTGCAGGCCTATTCACGGAGCATGTAGGGTGGGTGCATTCACATGTTGAGGGTCGGCGGGCCTATTCACGAGATGTACCTAGTATATCTTCACGTCGAGGGCCTCGCAAGCCTATTTGTGGGGTACACGGCATGGAGGTGATTCTCCAGTTTTTGAGCTATTCTTACATGATGCTTGCGCATCGAGGGTTGTGATGCCTATTCGCGGAGTATTCTGGATCTTGTTTCCATCACCGTAGTAGGATTAGTTGCATAATGAGGGATTTAATCCAATAAAGTGGAGGACGATAAGGGCTTGCACCGGACTTATGTATTGTGGGATGCATAGAATCCGACAAATATGCATTAGAGAGTCATCATATAGCATCTGTGTTTTCTTGACTTGGATTTATGCATGTTGTTTTCTGTTTTTCCTACACTTGCCACTTAGTCTAGTCTCACTTGATGTTTTCATGTTTCTTTATTGCTATTTCGTATCTCTTTTATTTTTACTGTTAATACATGTTGTTTATGACTCTATGCCTTATATTTTATTTATGTTGTTTTCTTTTGATGTCACTCACACCGTTATGACTGACCCTTGTAGTTTTGGGGGTTAGGGTTATCTCTAGCCACATATTTTACAGGTGGGGGCCTATAGCTTGGGATTTGGATGCATGAGATAGAATGATGTTATGGCTTATGAAAATTGTAAAAGAATGTGTTGTAAAAGAAAAGATTGTAATTCAAGGTGTTTGTTTTTCCGCTATGTTTTGTAAAGAATTAATGTAATAAAAGTTGAAAATTTATTTATGTTTTGGCTATGTTTACTATTACAATTGAGGTTGATGCTAGGAATTGTGCCATGTATTTCTGAGATATTATATTAGAAATTCGGGACGCTACAGGGGGGATGGCCATTAGAGCAAGCTTAGACAGCAAGTAGTGATGAAACAATAAACAGGATGATGCAATTAAAAAAACTAGGACGATGTGATATGCACAATACGAATAAAGACAATAAAATGCGAGTATAACTGTGAAATTGAATCAATTAATAAGCAACGGTAAATACCATGATAATTGGTAATAATGAACAATAGTAGAAATGTAGTGTCAATGCTAAGTGTTACTTAAGTCTACAAGTCTTTTATTAGTCGTAACTAATGCACACAATCCTGTGTCCCATACCACAAGTTCTGGTGCATACAATTAAGTTGAGGTTTAGACTCTAATGGTGAATTAAACAAGGTTATGTACTCGGGAACTCATGTAACAGGAATCATGCAGTCTAGTGGTGGATTCTAGAGGTGGCCCCCGTAAATTCTAGAGGTGGCCCCTCGGCATCCCACGACATGGTACTTAGTTTTACGTGGCACTTAGTTCCATATGACTTGTACGTGTAATTAGGTAATGGATTCTAGAGGTGGCCCCCGTAGATTCTAGAGGTGGCCTCCGTCACCCATGACGTAGCACTTAGTTCTACGTTGCACTTAGTTCCATGTGACTTGTAATCATGAGTTACCATCACAGGAACACGGGCCCCCTTCCGAGTACAATCTCCTATATCGTCCACTACTAGATCTTTTCTCTTTTTACCCCGGCTTGTCATTCTTTTATTATAATGAATCATACATATGCAGTCGATGGAACAGTGTTAAGGAACAGTAATAATGAGGTACCAATGGTTATGAGATGGTTGGTATGTAGTGCAATTCATAGATACAAAGTTAACACAATTATATTTAAGAAGCATGAGAACACAATTCTGCACCACAATACATTGTTGTACAAAAATTAACTTTTCCGCTGCTACGAAGAAGCAAATCAGAATCCGTCAGAGATTCAAGAAACTAGACGCTCTACCTGTTCTGACACATATTCATACGATACATTTCCATCACAGTAACTATATCTACTAGTTGATTCTTTACGAGTCTACTGTTCTGGCAGCAACTCAACGTCAAGTTATTATATGTATAATTTGACTATAAGCTCAACTAAAATTCTTACAAAAATTACAAATTAGTTCCTGACATTGTGCACTAACATTCTTGTAAATTTGGGATTTTAATTCTCATATTAACCTACTGTTTTGATCAGTTGAATGTGGTGTGACAACCATAAAGTAGTAATATGAAACTATGATAGTACAGTGGTAGAAACTGCATATTTTACAATCTATAAGATGGATTGAGGATACGTCAGATGTTCTAGAAACTAGACACGGTGTGCTACAATTTCTATTTAATAAGTTTTAGATAATAATAACAGTAACTGTGTCGAATTCTCGTTCCAATCTGGAGTAGACAGCACTCCAGAATACATTAAGTTGGTTTTTATGATTTTTCATTTGTACGGGTATAGTTTTTTGGTTAGAATTGAATATACAACTACATCTAGACATCAGCATGGTGTCTATTGTTAACATGACAGATATGAGCATTTTAACGATATTAAACTACGAATCTAACCACATAATCAAATGCAAGCACAATTCATTCAAATCCTTCTTTCTTTTATAGTTTTGGGTTTCTAGTTCATGTTTGTGCGTCATATGCATATAGGAACAGATTATCATGCATTTCTATGATATTCAGATTGATGGCAATTGAACGAAACGATGAATGTATAGAATTCGAATTCAACGGTTTACGGCGGCAACGAGTTGGATTATTAACAAGAGGATGAACTACTTGCGGAATTCAACGAAATACTTGTACAAGAGAAACGTGGGTGTACGAGGGATGGTTGCCTTTTGTGACGATGAACGGAAGTGAGACGAGCGACGGGAGTAACACGTGCGGACGACGGAACCACGAGAGCACGTGAAAACTATGTGACAAGCAACACGTGCAACGACGGGTAGCATGACAGCAAGAGGGAGATCAGGTGTAGGGGTTTTGGTCGAGCGCAGCAATCGGTGAGAAGCGAGGAGGTTCGACGGTAGGGGTTTTAGTCAGAGCATCGATGGGGTGCAGTTGCGGTAAGGAGGGTCACGTGTGTAGTGGCGGTGCTTGGCAGCGTCGAAGGTGCTTGGTGTTGGTGTGGCTTCGGTTGTCGCGCGCGTGGGAGAGGTGGCTGTCGGTTGAGTGGTTGACGAGCGGCGGTGTGGTGGTTACAGCCTGCGCACAGGAGGAGCAGCGGTTGGGGGTTAACTATTGCGCTGGATGGAGGCAGAGCGTCGAGCGGTGGTGACTTGGGTTCGGTGGTGATCGATGGTCAGAGAAGTGAAGGGGGTGGCTTTTGGGATTGGCGTCAGGTTCAGAACAGAGAGGAAGAAGATGGGAGGAGAGAGAGTTCAGGGAGAGAGAAAGAGAGGGTACATGGGGTTATTATATTATATTAATAATATATTAATAGTACAGTTATAATATTATAATGAGGGGAATTAATAGGGAATTGATTTGGGGTTAGTGGGGGTAAGTTATGATTTGTTTAATAGTTATTAAAGGAGGAGTTATGCAGGTTATAGATAGTGAAGGGTTTGGGAATTGTCATGAATTATTTTGGGTTGAAGTTGGCTTGTGGATGTGGGCTACCCATGAAATAAAATAAATAATTGAGTTGGGCTTCTCAAATGAAATTTGTAGGATGGGCTAGGAGAAAAATATAATAGCAATTAAAATAGATTGGGCTAGAAATTAGAACGAAGAACTCTAGAAGGGACTAAGAATTCAATATGGGCTTACAACCAAGATAATTGTGAAAGCAAGAAGAAATGTAGGAAATTGCAACAAAATGATACAGAAAATAAAATACAAAATATTAAGAAATGAATACAAATCCGTATAGTCGGAAATGGGGATTACAATCCTACCCACCTTATAAACAATTTCGTCCTCGAAATTCATTCATGTGGTTCATAGATTACCCAGAGAAACGCCTACTTGAAGATATAGGGGAACTTCTTCTGGATGTCCTCTTCAAGCTCCCACGTCGACTCACCCAGCGAGTGAGGATCATGAAACCTAAACGAGCTTGATGACTTTATTCTTCAACACCTTTTCTCGTCTGTCTAGGATAGCGACTGGTCGGATCTCATATGATAAATCTGGTCATACGGACAACCCTGAGTAGTCGTCACATGGCTGTCGTCCCTGATGTACTTCCTGAGCTGAGAGACGTGGAACACATCATGAACTATCCTGCCCACTCGCTCCACAATATCAAATGGGTCGATGAATCGGGGACTTAGCTTCCCCCTCCTCCGAAATGAATAACGCCTCTCCATGGTGACACTTTGAGAAATACATGATCCCCTGCCTCAAGTTCTAAAGGCCTTCGATGAATATCTACCCATTTTCTCTACCTATCTTGAGTTTCCTGTAAGTGCTTCATGATCTGAGCCACTGCATCTACTGTCTTCGTGATCAATTCTGGCCCTGGAAGTTCCTTTCAGCGATATCATCCTAGCAGACTTGTGTTTTACACTTGCGACCGTAGAGTGCTTCGAATGGTGCTGCCTGTAGACTCGCCTGATAGCTGTTGTTGCGAGAACTCTGCCAAGTGTAGATGGTCTTCCCAAGAACCCCCGAACTGAAAAACACAGGACCTCAACATGTCCTCTAGAGTCTGAATCGTCCTTTCGGACTGTCCATCTGTCTGTGGATGGAATGTAATACTGTAGTTCAACTTGCTTTCCAGACTCCCTTGAAGACTTTCCAAAATTTTAGATCTGAATCTCATATCCCTGTTTGATACAATACTGACATTAGCTCCATGTAGCCGTACAATCTCTTGCATGTATTTCTCAGACAAGCTCTCCGTGGTCTGACCCACTCTAAAAGGTATGAAATGAGCACTCTTCATCAGGCAGTTCACAATTACCCAAATAGCATTGTGACCTATGGGGCTTTTCGGCAACACTGTCAAAAAATCCATGGTAATGTTCTCCCTTTTCCACTCTAGGATTGGAAGAGGTTGCAAAAGTCTTGCGGTCCTCTAAGAGCATCTGTAGTCGTTGGCTGTATACCCAAAAACCCAAAAAATAGAAAAGTGTGAGATATAGTCATTGGCTATATACCCAAATTTTGGGTTTTGGGTGAAAAGTACTCTGCTATATTTGGAAGAAGATTTGGGTATTTGGAAAAAAATAGCTGACAAAAGATGATCTTTCATCCGTTCAATCAGACGAAAGATCATCTTTCGTCGGTGAATGTCCATTCTTTTTCCAATGAGGAGTCCGACCCCCAGCTCCTAAGTAGTTCGGTCTTGAATCTTTAGTCGATTATAGATATAGAGTTTTTTTTTAAATTTTAATATATCGGACAAGAAATAATTTCCCGTCGGATACAATTTTTTTATAGAAATTGATTGGACAGAAAATCATTTCCCATCAGTTTGATTTTTAAATTAAAAAATAAGGACAAAGAATCATACGGGGAACGATCCACTGTCACTCCCCATTTGGTATAAAAATTCCTAAGGAGCTAGCCCTATAATTATTCCTATGTGTATAGATTAGTTATTAATTGATATTTAATTATATATTAAGATTTATTTAAGATTTAATTAGGATAAAATTAATAGTTAATTAGGAATTAATTACTTTCTTAATTTAAAAAAGTCGAACAATTTTTTTAAATAAAAAAAATTTAATAGACGGGAAATTATTTCTCGTCTGTCGATTTTTTTAAAAATAAAAACCCAAAATTTGAGTTCAAAAAATGACAACTAAAGCCCAAATTTTCTATTTCTATATGCCAAATACCCAAAATTTGAGTTAGGACAACTACAGATGCTCTAATGCTCTGCCTTCACTTGCTAACAGATTAGACATTGTGATATAAACTTTGCCACTGCCCTCTTCATACCATGCCACCAAATGTGTTATTTCAGGTCTCTGTACATCTTTGTGCCACCAGGATGAATGGAATAGGGCGAGCGGTGAGCTTCTTCCAGTAATTTCTGTCTGACTTCTCCCTTGGGTACACACAATCTAGCTCCAAAACGAAGCGATCCGTCTACATGAATAATCAAGTCGGTTCTCAAGACTGCTTCCACTTCATCTCTGAATTTCTGTAATTGCTCATCACCAGCCTAGGCTTCTTTAATCTGCTTTACTAATGAAAACTGTAACTGCAACATCATACACTATCATGCTGTGCTGGGAAAGATCACTTCCAATTCCAGTCGCCTCATATCCTCCAATAGTTCCTTCTGCTTAGTAAGGAACATTGCTGAAGGTCTCCTGCTCAAAGTATCAGATACCAAGTTCACCTTACCCGGGTGGTACTGTAGATTAATATCATAATCTGCTATGAATTCCAAGCATCTTCTCTACCTTATATTCAGTTTCTTCTAAGTGAACACATACTTGAGACTTTTGTGATCAGTGAAAATTTCAACTCTATCCCCAAGTAAATAGTGCCTCCATAACTTCAGGGCGAAGATGACGGCTGCGAGCTCAAGATCATGCGTGGGGTAGTTCTGCTCATGTGGCCTTAATTGCCTGAATGCATAAGCGACAACTCCACCTCGTTGCATTAGAACTGCACCTAATCCCTTGCCAGAAGCGTCACAGTGATCACAAAGCCTCCTAAACTATCGTGTATGGTCAGTACGAGAGCTGAGGTCAACCGATCTTTCAGCTTTATGAAAGCTTCTTCACAAGACTTATCCCATACAAACTTTTGTTCCTTCTTCGTCAAATTTGTTAGAGGTCCCGAAATTTTTGAAAAGCCCTGAACAAACTTCCAATAATAGCCTACTAATCCAAGAAAACTTTGCACTTGAGATGCTGACTTTGGTGTTGGCCAATCCTTGACTGCAACAACCTTCGACGGATCGACAGAAACTTCTTTCCTGAGATGATATGGCCAAGAATGCAACACGGTCTAGCCAGAATTCACACTTGCTGAGTTTTCCATATAGCTGATTCTCCCTTAAAGTTTGTACAACCATCCTCAAGTGCTCTGCGTGGTCATCTCTGTTCCGAGAATATACCAAAATGTCGTCGATGAATACAACAACAAATTTGTCCAGAAACAGTGAGAATACTCTGTTCATCAAACTCATGAATACGGCTGGTGCATTGGTAACTCCGAATGACATTTCCAAGAATTCATAATGTCCATATCTTGTACGAAAGGTTGTCTTCTTGATGTGTCGAATTTATATGCAAATATTTGTACTCATTTACCTATTAAAATGACTTGTTTTCGCTGATATTGTCTATAATTCATCTTATTTCTATACGATTTCATTTAATTAATTATTTTTGAAGAAATAATATTTTTGATGCAAAAAGTAAAGAATTGTGGAAAAAAATCAACAAACAGAGTAAAATAATAGATTTATCAATTTTTATTGTTTTGTTGACTTAAAAGTGCGACAAATAATTTGTAAAAGGATTTTTATACGTGTAGTGCCCCGAATTTCTAGTATGAGAGCTTAGAAAATACGTGGCACTTCCCAGCGATCCACTTTAATGTAACAATATACATAGACCAAAAACTCAAATCATTTTATTCCAAATTCTTATTACAATATTCTTTTTCAATTGCAGCGGAAATACAAAACACCTTAAAATACATTTAACTGTTACAACCCTTTTTCTTTACAAATTTACCCAAGGCTCTATTATATCACTCTCTAAAATCCAAAGCTAATCCAAGCCTCCAACTCTAAGCAACCTGCATCACATGAGGCTAGAGTTGAACCCTAACCCCCAAAACTACGGGGTCAGCCATAAATGGTGTGAGTGATATAAACAACAAACATAAACAAACAAATAATCATAAGCAACATGTACTGAACAAAAATACATAAACTGAACATGTAATCTGAAACAAGAACGATAGGCCAGTACATGAGTGAAGCCGAGTCAAGAAACAATACCAACGATCAAGTATCAATCAATCAATCACTCTCAAAATAGTACAGCTCAACTGCACTGTACAGTCGACTGTATAATGCACCAGTCGACTGTTCTGAACAAACAGTAATCCCCACAACTCAGAATATGTCCAACTGTCAACAATTCTCAGTACCACAATGTATGTCCAACAATCGATCACCAATAATGCCATAGATCGGATAACAATATATCCATTTACAAAACTAAAGATAATATAGATCGAATACGAACCCGGTATGCCAAGACACCGACGAACATATCCATCTACAAACAAACTAAGAAGGTATAGATCGAATACGAACCCGGTATGCCAAGACACCGACGAACATATCCATCTACAAACAAACTAAGAAGGTATAGATCGAATACGAACCCGGTATGCCAAGACACCGACGAACATATCCATCTACAAACAAACTAAGAAGGTATAGATCGAATACGAACCCGGTATGCCCAGACACCGACGAACAGATCCATCTACAAACAAACTAAAGATAACAAGAACCCTCAAGATCATGAAACTCATCAGCACCGGTCGACTTATTCTATAGTAAGTCGACTGCCCCGAGAACCAATATCCAAGATTTTAACAAGTGCAGCAAGTCGACTCAAGAAAACCATCAGTCGACTTACCCGAGACAATTATCAATAATTCTCAAGAAACATTCCAAACACTATAGTCAACTTAAAGAAATCACCAGTCGTCTGTCCCGACGAGCAACTGAGACACTTTACAAACCAAATATTCAGCAGACCAGTCGACTGAATAGGGTCTCAGTCGACTGTCCCGAACGAATCCTCAAAAGACTGAAGGTACAATATTAGGGTCGTACCAGTCGACTGAATAGTAGACCAGTCGACTGTCGGCCTACAGTTTGCATAAGTTAGGTCTGAATACAAAGATCAAAACTGGAGTTTTCTAAAGGTTCTTGTTCATGAAAATAATTCTTAATCATGTAAAATGACAATCTCGATTACTTCTTCATTGCAGATCCATTATTCAATCATTCAATAACTCAAAACTCAATTCTCTTGTTCTCAAATTCCTAAATCTTACATTAGGGTTTTCTTAATACTTAATTCTTCCACCAATAATAACCGAGATCTGATTATAAACACAAGATCCAGATGTTCATACATCCGATCAAACCATACTTGAATCTTAACATGTTTTCGATCAATAAAGAATTTGTTAAACAAGATCTACTAAACATTCGTGGATTTCTCATGCGTAATACGAATAACAACTATTGCATCGATCACATACAAGATACGGATACATCAAACAAAACAGCACACCATCATACACACTAACAAAACTAAGTTCATATCACTCACCTTAGAATCGAGAAGAATCCACAAAAGCCTTCCTTTGCTAGATCCAAACTCCTTCTCCAATCACCAAGAAATCGATATAACGAAATCTGAGTTATGTAGCGAATGACGGCTGTGACTCTCTATATATAGGCCGGAAATCAAGTATTAGGGTTTAGGTATATATTTACAAAACAATCCCTTCAAATACCATTATGTATATATATCTATCTACTCTTGGAAACTCATCCAAAATTCATTAAAATTAGGATTTAATAGAAAATATACTTCTAAATCTTAACCAATACTGTTTAAAACGTCCAGAATGCCAATTTTGCACTTAAGCCCTTAAAAATGTCAATTTTACAAAAAGGTCCTTCTTTTATCAAAAATTGCAAATAGATCAAATTAATTTCAGAAAAATCTGGAAAATACTTCATAATTCCAAAATAATAAATAATGATTTTTCATAAAGAAATCTTTATTTTCTAAACTTCTCAAGAGTCATTTGCACGTGTTTTGCACGTGTACAAAAGATAAACCTTCTAGGAAAATATCAATTAAATCCTCAAAACTCATTTAAATTCATTTTCAAATAATTAAAATAATATTTGAAAATACGGGGTTCTACAATACGCTAATATGATATATAGTTAGTTTAATTAATTTTAAACTAATTAAATTTATTTTATTTAAAAATCCTAATTTCAGGTATTATTTTGTGTATGCAGAAGCACGTGGTGGGCAGAAAGGGCAGAAAAGAAAGAAAGAGAAACAAATAAATTCACATCAATTAAAAGAAGGAAATAAAGGAAGAAGAAGGACTATTCTGTAAAAGTGTAAACCCTAACTCTCTCTCCGTTCTCTATAAATACAAGCAAAGGGAGAGAGGGAGAACTTAAGAGGTGACGGCTCATCATTATTAATAAAAAAAATAAGGAGAGAGAGAACTATTGTGCACGGCATCCAAGGGGAACAAGGGGAACTGTGCGGGCAGTAGCAATCCTCTCAATTGGGGTTTTCGAAGTGCACCCGACAGCTCGACTTGGACCCTGTGCTGGCGCGGAAAACGATGACGAGACAGCTCCTACAGCACGTTCTGACTAGGCGACAGAGAGAGAGAAGCATCTGCAGGCGCTGGGTCCCACGCGCTGTTCGCTGACGTGACGGCAACAGCTACGGCTCTGACGTGGCACGCGTTCTGACTTGGCACTGTCTTCTTCGTTCTGACGTGCAATTCCCAAGGCGACGCAGAGATTTATTTGGGGTTCGGTTTTTGAGAAAGAAGAAAGAGAAAGACTGGTTTGCAATAAATTTTGTATTCCTTTTTGTATTTCTTCTCCTCCAATTTTTATTAGATGCAATCCCAAACAAATATGAACTAAATTTAAATGTTCTAGAGGCTAAGATGTAGCCAAGTTTTGAACACAGATTTTAATTTCTTGTTATTACTCTATTTTTCCTGATTGTGTTTTAATTTTTATTATTTATGCGTACAACATGGTGGATAGACATTTGTATGATTTTTCAAATCATAAAGAGACCGAACAGGTTATTTGTGATTAATAAAGATTAACACCGTATATTGGAGGACGTGACCGTTAAGAAATCCAATTTCTCAATTAATAATTTGGTGGATAGACGAATGATTAATTGAGAATACTTTTTAGACTACGTTGATAGAGTGGTTAATATCTTTAGGATTTTGGTCGACAATTGGGAAAGATAATATTTTTATTTATAAGGAATTATAATTTGTGTGTGTGATAAACGAGGTGAACCAAGAGCCCTAGAACTAATTTTACCATTAAAAACTTACAAGAGCTTCACTGTTTCATAGCCCTCTCCCTCTTCACCAATTTAGTTAGATTAAAGTAGATTAGAGTAATTTAGTTGTTTTATTATTCATAAAATTTGATCTTCCAAATAGTGATTCATCTAGCGATATCGGTACTCAGTAAAATATCTAGTCCCTGTGGGTTCGACACTCTACTCATCTATCTATATTACTTGTGCGATTTTGTACACTTGCAAATATCAACATCAAGTTTTTGGCGCCGTTGCCGGGGACTAGTTATTCTTTTATTGATATTGAAAATTGCTAGATTATTGCTAATTTGGATTTTTTGTAATTATTTTTATTTTATTATCATTTTACATCTTTATTTTCCTTTGACTAACTTTTACTTTTTTATTTTTTTTATTTTATTTTTCTTATTTTAGTTTTTTTAGTTTTTCTATTTTTTTTCTTTTTTCAACACTTACATTTCAGGACATACACATACATTATCATGGGGAACGATGAGAACAGGCCTTTGAGAGACTATGCTATGCCCTCAATTTATGAGTCAAGCATAAAGAAGCCGGTTATTGAAGCTAATGATTTTGAAATTAAACCGACGATGATTCTAATGATTCAACAGACTGTTCAATTTTGGGGACTACCACACGAAGATCCTTATGCTCACATTGCAGATTTTTTAGAAATTTGTGACACTTTCAAGCACAACGGTGTATCAGACGATGCAATTAGACTGAGACTCTTTTCTTTTTCCCTACGAGATAAGGTGAAGGCTTGGCTACATTATCTACCACCCGGTAGTATTACTACTTGGGAGGGACTTGCACAAAAGTTTCTAGCCAAGTATTTTCCACCAGCAAAGACCGCAAGGCTAAGAAATGATATTTGCACATTTACTCAATTTGAGACCGAGTCTTTGTATGATGCATGGGAAAGGTTTAAAGAGTTATTGAGAAAGTGTCCTAATCATGAACTACCAAAATGGCTGTAAATGCAAACATTTTATAATGGTTTGGGAGTTACACATAGATCTATGGTTGACGCAGCAGCAGGTGGTGCACTTATGAGCAAAACTTATCAAGCAGCCTATGATCTTTTAGAGGAAATAGCATCAAATCATTACCAGTGGTCTTCAGAGAGAACGATGCCAAGAAAAGTGGCTGGAGTTTTTGAACTTGATCCTTTTTCTACTTTAAATGCAAAAAATGATATTTTATATAAACAAGTAGAAAATATAAATTTTAATGTTATGCAATCTAATATGATTTGTGATCTTTGTGCAGGAAATCATGCAAGTTCAGATTGTCAAGTGGGGAACCCTTTTACTCCATCAAATGCCAAACATAAAAATTTTGTGTCAAACTTTCAAATGCAAAACAATCAATATGGAAACACATACAATTCAGGATGGAGAAACACCCCCAATTATCCATGGAACTACAATCAAGAAGCAGTTATACCACCTCAAATTTTTTCACAGCAAGAAAAGAAGCCGACGCTTGAAGATATGTTTGAGCACTACATACAGAAGACAGATTTGGCAATTCAAAATGTTGCAAATTCAACTTCGGCTTCCATCCAAAATCTTGAGGTACAAATTAGTCAAATTTCAAATATTCTTAATGAAAAAACTGCAGGATCATTACCAAGCAATACAGTTGTCCATCCCAAGGAGCATGTTGAGGCTATAACACTAGGAAGCGGGAGGACAATTGAACAACCACAAGAAGAAAATGGCGAACAGAATGTGGTTGAAAAACAAAGTGAGATTGAACAAAGTGTGGAGGAACAAATTCAGCATGAGCAAGTAATGTATAATATTTTTAATTCCACAAATTTTCCTCCTGAAGAACAGTCATCCATTCAAGTAAGTGAAACTCATTTAATTGTGGGCGAGGAACATAAGGCTAAATTTGAAAAATCACCTTTTGAACATAAATTCAAAGAGGTGGGGGAATCAAAGACATCATCATCACGAAGGAAACGCCTCAAATTGGAACTTGAACCTGATCCACACAAGAAGAGAAAAATTAGAAAGGATGTGTTAATGTTGTTGGATCTTGGCGTTACTTAACCATCTCACTCCCATGTCTGGCTGAAGACTTAAAACTTAGCGCTTCATGGGAGGCAACCCATGTTTTCTTTTATTGCATTCAGTTTTTATTATCTTTTAGTTTATTTTATTTTAATTTTTGATTTTATTTTGTAGGATTGCATCAATTTTGAAAGTCGGCAAACGGAGCTGTTTGGAACACCTGCATTGATGGCTGTTTTCGAGCAGTTTGGAGTCAAAATCTGGAAAACTGATTCAAAGAGAAGTTGTAGACAATTGTCTTAGCTTTCCAGCAAAAAAAAATCAGTCCATTTCGACATCTACAGCTCCAGATATCGCCAAAATACTGAAAGCTGCGCGTGCAGAAATTTAAAGACGAATCAGGGGAGATATTCTAAACTTTTTGCATTCTTTTTGTTTTTCTTTTTCTTTCCCATTGAGGACAATGTGACATTTAAGTTTGGGGGGAAGGTTTACAAATTTATTTTTATTTTTATTATTTTTGAAAAGAAAAACAAAACAAAAGGATTATAATTGGGCTCACCATTACACATTTTGAGTTCTTTATGGTGATAAGCATAAAAGACAATTTTTTTGGTATAAACAATTTTTTTATAAAGCAATATTAAGCATACTTATTTACTTTAGGATTATGGAGATTCAAAATTCCTTACAAAATTGTGTGGGTCATGCTATTATACATAAAAGACAAATGTGATGCTTTTTCTTGTGATTATCCCCTTTAATCTAGTCCTAAACAGAGTTTAAGTAAATAGAGTAATAATGAAAAAAAAAAAAATTGAATAAAGTCAATCTACTCCAATATTTTGAGTTGCTTAGTAACTAGGGGTATTCATCACAAATGTCTACACTTACGTAGAACAGCAACTTGAAATATGAGTATGCAAAGCACTTTAAGTTTGTGACTTGTTGAGTAACCGGGTGAATTCATCACAAATGTTTTGCATTCGCGTCAAAAGGCAAGTGACAACTTAAAGAAGAGACTAAAAAAAAAAAAAAAAAAAAAAAAAAACCTCTAGTTTGCTACTCGATTTGTAGTAGAGAGAAGGGATAATCACAGATTGAGTTGTTGCATACTATAATTACATTAATTGCATGACAAATGCGATTTTTTTTTGGGAATTATGAATAAATAATTGCACTGGAGAAAGTGGGTATGCTTAGTTTTACTTTATTTGCAATTGTTTATATTTTTAATTGTAATTTTGTTGCTTGCATGATAAGATTTCTTGGTGTGATGGGTTGAGTCTACTATTATTATTCCCTTGTTTATTATTCTACTTTTTGCTCGAGGACAAGCAAAATCTTAAGTTTGGGGGTATTTGATGTGTCGAATTTATATGCAAATATTTGTACTCATTTACCTATTAAAATGATTTGTTTTCGCTGATATTGTCTATAATTCATCTTATTTCTATACGATTTCATTTAATTAATTATTTTTGAAGAAATAATATTTTTGATGCAAAAAGTAAAGAATTGTGGAAAAAAAATCAACAAACAGAGTAAAATAATAGATTTATCAATTTTTATTGTTTTGTTGACTTAAAAGTGCGACAAATAATTTGTAAAAGGATTTTTATACGCTAATATGATATATAGTTAGTTTAATTAATTTTAAACTAATTAAATTTATTTTATTTAAAAATCCTAATTTCTGGTATTATTTTGTGTATGCAGAAGCACGTGGTGGGCAGAAAGGGCAGAAAAGAAAGAAAGAGAAACAAAGAAATTCACATCAATTAAAAGAAGGAAATAAAGGAAGAAGAAGGACTATTCTATAAAAGTGTAAACCCTAACTCTCTCTCCGTTCTCTATAAATACAAGCAAAGGGAGAGAGGGAGAACTTAAGAGGTGACGGCTCATCATTATTAATAAAAAAAATAAGGAGAGAGAGAACTATTGTGCACGGCATCCAAGGGGAACAAGGAGAACTGTGCGGGTAGTAGCAATCCTCTCAATTGGGGTTTTCAAAGTGCACCCGACAGCTCGACTTGGACCCTGTGCTGGCGCGGAAAACGACGATGAGACAGCTCCTGCAGCACATTCTGACTAGGCGACAGAGAGAGAGAAGCATCTACAGGCGCTGGGTCCCACGCGCTGTTCGCTGACGTGACACAAGGACGAAGCCACACGACGTGACGGCAACAGCTGCGGCTCTGACGTGGCACGCGTTCTGACTTGGCACTGTCTTCTTCGTTCTGACGCGCAATTCCCGAGGCGACGCAGAGATTTATTTGGGGTTCGGTTTTTGAGAAAGAAGAAAGAGAAAGACTGGTTTGCAATAAATTTTGTATTCCTTTTTGTATTTCTTCTCCTCCAATTTTTATTAGATGCAATCCCAAACAAATATGAACTAAATTTAAATGTTCTAGAGGCTAAGATGTAGCCAAGTTTTGAACACAGATTTTAATTTCTTGTTATTACTCTATTTTTCCTGATTGTGTTTTAATTTTTATTATTTATGCGTACAACATGGTGGATAGACATTTGTATGATTTTTCAAATCATAAAGAGACCGAACAGGTTATTTGTGATTAATAAAGATTAACACCGTATATTGGAGGACGTGACCGTTAAGAAATCCAATTTCTCAATTAATAATTTGGTGGATAGACGAATGATTAATTGAGAATACTTTTTAGACTACGTTGATAGAGTGGTTAATATCTTTAGGATTTTGGTCGACAATTGGAAAAGATAATATTTTTATTTATAAGGAATTATAATTTGTGTGTGTGATAAACGAGGTGAACCAAGAGCCCTAGAACTAATTTTACCATTAAAAACTTACAAGAGCTTCACTGTTTCATAGCCCTCTCCCTCTTCACCAATTTAGTTAGATTAAAGTAGATTAGAGTAATTTAGTTGTTTTATTATTCATAAAATTTGATCTTCCAAATAGTGATTCATCTAGCGATATCGGTACTCAGTAAAATATCTAGTCCCTGTGGGTTCGACACTCTACTCATCTATCTATATTACTTGTGCGATTTTGTACACTTGCAAATATCAACATCACTTCTGAATATCAATCGGCCTTCACCTTAACCTGATGATAGCCCGAACAAAGATCCAACTTTGAGAAAACTGAGGCACCTGTAAGTTGATCAAACAGATCGTCAATTCTTGGCAATGGATATCGGTTATTCACAGTAACATTATTCAGCTCCCGTTAGTCAATACAGAGTCTGCGACTACCATCTTTCTTATTTACAAACAGAACCAGAGCTCCCTATGGTGAAACACTCGGTCTGATAAACTCAACTGGCGCCATTCTGTAAGGACTCTTTGATATAGGTGTGCTACCTGGTTGGACTTCGATACTAATCTCCACATCCTGATCTGGCGGTAGTCCGGGCAATTCCTCAGGGAATACAACTAGGAAATCCCCCACAATCATAGGTGCAACTTTGCCATCAGTGCACGCCAAATCTCACCAGCCTCCGGGTTCACTGGGTTCTTGACACGCCTAAATGGTGTCTCACCAGCATGAAATTCGAACTGTTGGCACCCTGGAATCCTGAACACCACCTTCTTTCCTCGGCAATCAATCACAGCATGAGTAGATCCCAGCCAATCATTCCAAGAATAACATCAAACCCTAAGTTGTTGATCACAATGAGATATGCTTTTAAGCTCCTGCCACCGATCAACAAGGGACTCTACTTGCATATTTTAGAACATACGACGACGCCTCCACCGGTTGTGATGTTGCCAGCTACTGGCATGTCGTCACTTGGTAGTTAATCCCGAGAAACAAAGCGGGAAGAAATGAAGGAATGGGTAGCACCGGAGTCAAATAGAACGCGGGCGGGGAAAGAATGTGCTAATATGATACCTAGTGACAAGCCAAGGGAAGAGTGAACTATATGCAAGGTAAGGGGAAAAAATAGATGATGCAAGAAGGGAGAAAATAGTACAAAATAATTGAACACACTGCATAATACCTGCAACAACGCCTTTAGCAACCTCAGCTTCCTCTGCAGTCAAGTTGTAAGCCTGGCCACGACCCCCAGTGTGGCCTCCTCTAGGGGACATTCTCCTCTGCTCGAAGCCTGCATCTACAGTAGGAGTGGTGGTCCTCCCTGACCACGAGCCAGTGCTCCCTACTGTGCTGGACCTCCAATTGGTGCATTGAGCCTCTTCGGGCAGTCTTGGATCATATGGTCACTTTCTCCACACCCAAAGCACTAACGGTTGGCTACCCTGTAGTCCTTGCGTAGATATCCAGGCTTGCGGCAGTAGTCACAAAATAGATTCGCCATTGGGGCAGCAGGTGCATAGGGCAGTGCTCTAATCGGAGGGGTCGGAATTGGTCTCCGTATCAGCCTTCGAGTAGGTTGGACGGCTGTGGGTTACAATACTGTTCGCTGAGCAACACTTCTTCTCTTTTGGGTTGGTTCTTGGATTCTAGCTGCATCAAGAACTGCAGCATAAGTGCGGTGCTGCTGGGCAACTAGATAGTCCTGAATGTCAAAATCCAGACCCATCAAGAACCTACGAGCCCGATCTTCTTCATTCGCCATCATGGCTGCTGTGAAGCGACTAAGCCGGATTAACTTAGTGGCATACTCGTCAACGGATCGTTTTCCCCTGTGTCAAGATGATGTTTCGATTAATATTGTCACGTGTGATATAGGCAACAAATTTTTAATATTAACACATCATCTGACCAACCTGCATGAAGGAGAGGAACTATCTCTCCATCTCGATTCTGACAACGCTGGGAAAGAACTTTGCCAAAAAGTGCTCAGTGAAGGTGGCTCAAGTAATGGGTCTCTCCAACCTCTCAGTCTCAGCCCTTCACCAGATGTGGGCAACATCAGCTAGCTGGATGCTGACACATCCACACGGTCTGCGTCGGAGATTCGTGCTGCTTGGAACAACTGTTCCGTACAGATGAACCATTGCTCGGCCTCCAGTGGGGTTTCAGTGTCTGAGAACTTCTCTGGCAACCGCATGAAATCTGCTACCGTACCGGGTCTTGGCGGCAATAGCTCTGGCACTGGTCTAGCGGTGGCTCGATTAGCGGTCTCCAGGGCAGCCCTCATCAGTTCATTGTGTTCGTGTTGCATCTCCATCAATTTGTCGCATCGCATGTAGGATGGCTGCATTTTCTGACTGCTCATTCCTAGATCGAGAAGTAGAAGAGCCGCAACGAGCCATGGTCTGCATCATCATCAAATCAGGTTAGTGTCCAGATTATAAATTGGTTATTAGACATCCATGCGATTAATGTGGTTACACATTGTCGAGTTAAACAGGCTAGATCCACAACCTGGCTCGATACCACTAAAAACCTCACGCCCCGCTTCCTAAAATACAGAAATACGTTCACGTGACTAAGGCCCAGTGGATGATGTATACATAACCCATACGCTTCAACAGTTTAACTCAAAAATATGAATGTAATAATAACCACGCATGCAATAAGAAACATGAACAATTCATGAAATGTCTCATACATAACCAACATCTGGAAATAAAATAACTTCGGGTCACCAAAGCCCGGTACAATGTACGATAATAACAATATTGAAAAATAAAGTAAACATGACAATGCAAGATAATTATTGAAGACTAAGGGTTCAACTCCATGCTCTAGAAGGTTTGTTCTCAGGGTCCTTCAGTTAATTCCTCTGTGATACCTGCAATCTTAACATCTAGGGTTGGGGGAGGGGGGGGGGGGAATGTCCGTTACAGCAAGCACGGACAGAAAGTAGTGAAAGCAGAGAAACAATAAACATGATGATGCAATAAAAATAACTAGGACAATGTGAAATGCACAATACCAATAAAGACGATAAAATGCGAGTATAATCGTGAAATTGAATCAATTAATAAGCAACGGTCAATACCATGATAGTTGGTAATAATGAACAATATTAGAAATGTAGTGTCAATGCTAAGTGTTATTCTTATGTCTATTAGTCTTTTATTAGTCGTAACTAATGCACGCAATCCTGTATCCCATACTACAGGTTCGGATGCATACAATCAAGTTGACGTTTAGACTCTAACGGTGAATTCTATAGGGTCATGTACCCGGGAACTCATGTAATAGGAATCATGCAGTCAAGTGGTGGATTCTAGAGGTGACCCCCGTAGATTCTAGAGGTGGCCCCGTCATCCCACGACGTGGTACTTAGTTCTACGTGACACTTAGTTCCTTGTGACTTGTACGTTTAATCAGGTAATGGATTCTAGAGGTGGACCCCATTACCCATGACGTGGCACTTAGTTCTACGTGGCACTTAGTTCAATGTGACTTGTAATCATGTATCACCATCATGAGAACACGAGCCCCTTTCCGAGTATAATCTCCTATATCGTCCACTACTAGGTCTTTCCCCTTTTTACCCCGGCTTTGTCATTCTTTTTTTATAATGAATCATACATATGCAGTCGATGGAACAGTATCAAGGAACAGTAATAATGAGGTACCAATGGTTATGCGATGGTCGATATGTAGTGCAATTCATAGATACAAGGTTAACACATTTATATTTAAGAAGCATGAGAACACAATTATGCACAGTAGTACCTTGCTATACAAAAATTAAATTTCCTACTGATACAGGGAAGCAAATCAGAATCCTTCAGAGGTTCTAGAAACTAGACTCTCTACTGGTTCTGTCGCATATTCATACGATACATTTCGATCACAGTATCTATGTCTAGTAGTTGGTTCTTTACAAGTCTACTGTTCTAGCAGCAACTCAACGCCAAGTTATTATATGTATAATTCAACTAAAAGCTCAACTAAAATTCTTACAAAAATTATAAATGAGTTCCTAAATTTTTTTACTAACATTCTTGTAAATTTGGGATTTTAATTCTCATATTAACCTACTGTTTCGATCAGTTGAACGTGGTGTGGCAACCATAAAGCAGTAATACGAAACTACGATAGCACAATGGTAGAAACTGCATATTTTACAATCTATAAGTCGGATTGAGGATCCGTCAGATGTTCTAAAAACTAGACACAGTGTGCTATAAATTTCTATTTAATAAGTTTTAGATAATAACAACAGTAACTGTGTCGAATTCTCGTTCCAATCTGGAGCAGACTGCAGTCTAGAATACATTAAGTTGTTTTTTGTGATTTTTCATTTGTATATGTATAAATATACAACTACATATAGACATCAACATGGTGTCTATTGCTAACCTGACGGATATGAGCACTTTAAGGATATTAAACTACGAATATAACCACATAATCAAATGCAAGCACAATTCATTCAAATCCTTCTTTCTTTTATAGTTTTGTGTTTCTAGTTTGTGCTTGTGCATCATATGCATAATGATGGGAATTAATAGTGAATTAATTTAGGGTTAGTGGGGGTAAGTTATGATTTGTTTAATATGTTATTAGAGGGGGAGTTATGCAGGTTATAAATAGTGAAGGGTTTGGAAATTGTCATGAATTGTTTTGGGTTGAAGTGGGCTTGTGGATGTGGGCTGCCCAAGAAATAAAATAAATAATTGAGTTGGGCTTCTCAAATGAAATTTGTAGGATCGGCTAGGAGAAAAATATAATAGCAATTAAAATAGATTGGGCTAGAAATTAGAATGAAGAACTCTAGAAGGGACAAAGAATTCAATATGGGCTTACAACCAAGATAATTGTGAAAGTAAGAAGAAATGTAGAAAATTGCAACAAAACCATATAGAAATTAAAATACAAAATATTAAGAAATGAATACAAATCTGTATAATCGGAAATGGGGGTTACAGCGGCATACAAAAAAAATTGTGAAGAACCCACAGCTGGGAACTTCGGCTTCATTGTGCTATTGTCACAGTTCCCAATTGCGGCTTATGCTGACGTGACCTATATTGGTCTATCATGGGAATTAGTTTGGAAAGGTTGTTAGTTGGGAAAATAATATAAAAAAAAGTGGGGTTGTTTGGGGGGAAAAATTTGAAATATTGATCACTCCCTCATTAGAACATCTGTAGTCGTTGGCAAAAACACATTTTTTTGCAAAATTTGGAAAAAAGAGTGTTGCAGTCGTTGGCGAAATACCCAAATTTTGGGTTTGGGGGGAACAATAGCCGGCTATATTTGGGAGAAGATACAGGAATTTAGAAAATATTGCTGACGAAAGATCATCTTTCATCCGTTCCAACTTTTTTTCAAAAGTATTGGACGAAAGATGATCTTTCATCTCTATTTTTTTTTATAAATCTATCAGACTGGAAATCTCGTCTGATCGTTTTTTTTATAAAAAAAAAACTGATAGGACGGGAAATCATTTTTCTCGTCCAACAATTTTAATGAAAAAAAAAATTCATCGGATGGGAAATCATTGCTCGTCCAAGACTTTTTTTATTTAAAGAAAAATTGGTGGGACAATACTTCATTTACCATCCTTCTATTTTTAAAAATCAAAATCCAAATTTTGGGTTTGAATGACTATAGATGCCCTTAATCCGCTATAAAAGACATGTCTTCAACTAAGTCCTGATGCACAATATCATTGCATAATAATCCACCTCTAACTTTAAATATCAAATTTTTATTCCTTTAAAATTAAGGGTGTTACAATTCTCACCACCTTATTAAATTTTGTCCTCGAAATTTGGATGATCTTATATCCTCAAAATAATATGACTTACCCTAAGTTGTAAACCTCTAACTTCATATATTTCCTACAACTCTGAAAGTCTTGTAATCCATAAAAAAATATCATCTTAACCCTCGGAATCAATGATCACTAACATGATTATTTTATTGCTCTGGTACCAAGTGTAATGCCTCGCCCCGAAAAAATACAAGGCCCTCAGCATGTTAGTAACCTTCCATCAAATCAAATGTTCAAAGCGGCTAAATCCAATAAATTTATCATTAAATATTGTCTACAACAGAAATAATAATACATCAAATTAATCTTTTAAAAATAAGTTGAGAAATAAAATACACCTTTAACATAATTGTCACTTAATCTCCTCAAATCATTGTGCAAATTTATCAAGTCTCAGATATGCCAAACGGTACAGTGGAAGCAATTATATATAAAATTGTATTTTACAAATAAGTCCAATATAAAATACATTGTCAACAAAATTAATATTTGAATCATTATCCATAATCCTGCAAATTATATAATTTACATCTCTACAAAAAAATATATAATAGTGAAGGGTGAGCAACCGCATGCC
The DNA here is from genome assembly GCA_017893485.1 of Hemerocallis citrina. NCBI lineage: Eukaryota > Viridiplantae > Streptophyta > Magnoliopsida > Asparagales > Asphodelaceae > Hemerocallis > Hemerocallis citrina. The sequence goes on from CM030363.1 coordinate 133,055,341, forward strand.
CAGTGAGTTCCGAAACTACTTAAATAGTGGATAAGACAAGTTTACGAATATGCATTAATAATACTTTTGAATTGCAAGTAAAATCTATATAATAAAACACAAAGAAAGCTATCAAGTGGCTCTCTTTCAATAGGGTTGAAATCAGTGGTCCAGATCTAACCACACTAAACATATTTTTCCACCCAAAAGTTTTTCCCTAAAACTCAAATTCAAATCCCCCAAAACAACTCCTTTATTTATTTATTTATTTATTTCTCTCTCTGTCTCTCTCTCTCTCTGTCTCTCACTCTCTCTCTCTCTCACTCTCACTCTCATTCTTTCTCTATTTCCTCATAAATTTATATGTTCACATTTCAGGTTTGTAAATTTTCAGATTTTTTCTGCATTTTTGTATTGCTCATGTTACATTGAAAATAGCAAATATCTCATCAACGTTTAAATTTCATCATTTTCCACACTCAAAGTTCTAAGAAGTTGGATTTTACACCCCCATTTATAAATATTTTTCAACATATACTAATGGAAACATTGACTTTTATTTACAACTAATTATTGTTTTACTATTCAAACTTGAGCTACATAATTGTTGTTTTACTGTTTACAAGACTTTCATATCGCTCCAAAGACGTGCTGTAGGCACGTGCCCACGAAAAAATCTAGTATATCAACAAATTGCAAATCTTTTCCATATTCTTTTGGATACCAGCCATGTAGTAACTACACCGCAAGGGCTATAACAATGTTTCTATCCCGATGTTTGGTCCAAACACCGAGATAGAGATCATTGTTTTAAAAAAATTTAGCTGCACTTACGATTGGCATTTTTTAATTTATCTAGAAGCTATTCTTTCACCAATATGATTTCTTCAACAAATAATATGCACCATAAAGTGACATCTTCTTGACTAGATCGATTAAGTTTAATCATAACTAAAGGCATAGTATTCATAATTTTAGACTTAGTTTTAAAACACAAGCGGCCCTTCCTCTTTGCTAATACCCTTTGTGCATATGCCCTTCCCACTATTTAGTTTAACATCCTTGTCTGGAATACTCTCTTCATACTGTATGTGCTCCCTTATATTTATTGTTTTTTGTTTAGAAACATCTCGATGTTGATACCTTAAGAAATAATACATGGGCTATTATCATCTCTCTTTATTAAATATGTTTTCCATTTAAAAATTCCATTAAAATTCCTAAAACTATATTTTCTTTCTATTTTATGTTTGCACTTGCCAAAACTGCAGTATGGATAACCTGAAGCACTTATCAACTAAGCATCTTCCATTGTGTGCTAAGCAGATCTAGTGGTTTTCTGGTCTTCTCTGTATTGGAGATTTAAGGCTCCCAAGCTAGGTTAGAGACTATAGTGCCTGGAAGTAGAGGCAGAGTCAGATAATTTTTCATGAGGCTCAAGAAATAATATGTACAAAATCTTCTCTTAATACAGATAACAAAACTGTATCTTCAATTAATGGTTTTAAAAAGAGGTGCAAATAGTGCAAAAGCAGCAAGTGGTATATTGATGCTTGAAATTGGTTTAGAAAGCAGGCGATAAAGCATGGTTGATATTGTTATATTATACTTATTACTTACTATTTACTAATTGATTTCATGATATGGCTATTGTTAAATACTTAACTATGAATTATAGATTTGATTTACTCATGATTAAGTATATATTTGCTGATTATTATATATAGTTATTACCTATTTCTAATTCAGTTATATTTTAACTGCTAATTAATTTAGTTATATTGTTATCACCTATTTCTAATTGATTTGATTGTTATCGAGTATCTACTAATTGTCAAAGTCATAGTGACAAAATATACTTACTCTCAGATGTCAGTATATGGTTTTTCATAGTTTCCCATTTCTTATATATATTTCCATGTTTTCCCCTATTTTTTAATTTTTGTAACGCCCCCAAAATTTTTTTTGACTCCAAACTCAAATCTTTCAATTTCTATATCACTTTAATCATAAACTAAGAAAGTTAATTTTTAGGAAAAATTTTGACAGAGTCTCCCATGTAAATTTTGCCCCGAAACACAAAAAGCTTACGGAATTCTGCTCAAAATTTCGTAGCTCACAATACACACAATAAATTTACGGGCTCCCCAGGCCAAAATGAGCAGAAACATACAGGCAATAATATATAATGCTCTGGGGGCCAAACTCATAACGAATTATCAAATATCAAATAAAAACCATAAATTTCTTTGAAAACGAGGTAAAATTTTTAGAAAAACCTTTGTAAAACCTACCACAGAGCCCGGTACACCACAACGAGGTGGGTACGGGTCACAAACATACCATACCACATCGTACTATACTTACCATCATCATATACGTACTTATACATCCATAATACAATTTAAACTATAGATTCTACTATTCACATTACCACACTTATACATCAAATTTAATATAAATGACTTTACTCAACAAAATCTGTGCCTCACCTCTGCTCTGCTGAGGACCTGTAACAGTAGGGGATTTAGGGTAGTCTAGGGACTCCCTAACCCCCCAAATACTAAGGGGTTAGCCATTTCTGGTGTGAGTATAATTTAAAAATCTACAAATAAATTAAATTGTATAACAAAAATAATTTTAAGCTTACAAACATCGAGTAAGAAGATACATCTTGAACCTCTGAACTTTAAAACATCATACATACGGCTTTATTTTCAATTACTCTTCAAATCTGTATCAAATTATAAAATTTACCCATACTCACACATTCCACTATATATATCACATCAATCTCATATCTATCCTTACTTTATATTTGCACAATACGAACTTTCAATCAATCCATCCCTTTTCAATTTGAATCCCCTAACCCGAATATTCATTTCTCTATTTCCATAAATACTCACATAAAGTCTCTATCTCATTTCTTCATACTTTTATAACTCCGCACTTCATTTTCCATTCATTTACAACGACGAACTCATGACTCATATTCTCAAATACTCATTTTCATTCATAAACCCTTTCTTTCTCAATTTCATATTTTATAACACCGCGTTCATTTATTTCTTATAACCCATATCATCACGTATGCATATATCCACATAATACCACATTAATTCCTGTCTTATGACAAAATATAACACTTCATTACCTATTGCAGTTCACTCACATTTCATCACATCATGAACATATCACTTATTAAATACTCATTCTTATCACATCAAAATATATTTTATAACTCATTCTCATCCCGTTATATCATTTCGCTATTATTCAAGTTAATTTATGACTAACTTACTTTCATCTTCACTTTGCTTTATTTCTCATTTCCATCAATCATTACCACTTTCTTACCAACTCCCCCTGCGAATTGAGCCAAGGCAGGTAGTTCCTACTATTTCCACAGAAATAACAGGCAGGTAGTTCCTTAACACAATTCCAAGGTACGACTCATATCAATCTGTATTTTACTTTAATAATCACATATACAATACAATTACTTCGTATTATTCATACAAACACATGTCTCTTCTATTATTCTGATTTTAATTTGACCACGTACTGCATTTATCACTTCTTTTCATCCACTAACTCATAACTCATTTTCTTTCACATTACTTCATTCACAGCTACTTTCTTTCTCATCCACAATTCACGTTTCACTATACACTTTCTTTACTACCCCATTTATTAATAACACTTATTTATTCTTTATTCTCAACTCATAATACACTTACTTCACTATTTCATTTCAGCTTATACCAAACACTGCTCTTTCTCATTCATATTTCATATCATATTCATTTTATCCCAGGTCTATCCCGGAGTACCAATTCTCTCTCAGGTCTACCCTGAGGTATCAACTCTCTCTCCGGTCTATCCGGAGGTATCTACTCTCCCAGGTCCATCATGGGGAATCAACTCTCTCTCAGGTCAACCCTGAGGTATCATATCTCTCTCCGGTCTATCCGGAGGTATCTACACTCCCAGGTCCATCCTGGGGTATCAACTCTCTCTCCGGTCTATCCGGAGGTATCTACACTCCCAGGTCCATCCTGGGGTATCATATCTCTCTCAGGTCCCACCTGAGGTATCATATCTCTCTCCAGTCTATCCGGAGGTATCTGCACTCCCAGGTCCATCCTGGGGTATCAACTCTCTCTCCGGTCTATCCGGAGGTATCTACACTCCCAGGTCCATCCTGGGGTATCATATCTCTCTCAGGTCCCACCTGAGGTATCATATCTCTCTCCGGTCTATCCGGAGGTATCTGCACTCCCAGGTCCATCCTGGGGTATCAACTCTCTCTCCGGTCTATCCGGAGGTATCTACACTCCCAGGTCCATCCTGGGGTATCATATTCAAGCCAACCGAAATTATTGTTATTAACATTTACTTTTCATATTAGCATCACCCATTATCATCATAACATCTCATCTTTTTATTTAAACTTATTCTCATAAACAATGATCACCATCTCACTTACCCTTTCAATGCATCACACAAAAGAAAATATCACTGCCATTAATAAATAAAATCATCACATCATAATGTTACACATCACAACTGTACTGCCTTATTTATTTTATCATTACCCCACACATCATGCGTATATCATACTATTTATTATCTCAATATCACAGGTTTGCATTAAAAGATTTATTCTGCCACAATATAAAATTTAGAATAAACCCAGTTTAGTAGATGATTATATCGTATTATCGCCCATTAGTTTCACTTAACACCTCCATATATTATACACATACATACACCAAATAAGTCAATACACCATAATACCGCACACACACACACACACACACACACACACACACACACACACACACACACACACACACACACACACACACACACACACACACATATATATATATATATATATATCATCTTCATCTATCTTCTGTATATCATACGTATATCAACACCACTTACCTCCTATCATCACATATATACCCACTATATCACCCATAACTCTACATATCCAATACCATACAAATTCACCATATAACGCAATTTCAACATATATAAAGTTCCATACTTTCGGTAAACCTCCATTTAGTTGCATTTCACACAAATCACATCAAACTCACATAAAATTTTGTCAAGGGAGACTACATCCCTAGTATAAGTGTACTCGCTTATTCCTCAAACCTAGGGATGGCATTCGGGCCATTCGGGCCGGGCCGGGTTTGACCGGTCCCGGGCTCACCAGGGCCGGGCTCCTCGAAACGCGGGCCAGGGCTCCTCGAAACGCGGGCCGGGCCGGGCCGGGCCGGGCTGAGGGTAAGGAACCCTGGCCCGGACCTGGCCCCTAGCCCCTAGTGGGGGGGCCGGGCCGGGCCGGGCCTGGCCCTTGTATGATTTTTTTTTTCCATTATTAATTGAAGTGCATAAATTTGTAATTGTATAACAAGTATATGATTTTGTAATTGTATAACAATTGCAAAAAATAAAATTTCATAAATAATTGAAGTACATCTTCATAAAAAAAATAATAATTGAAGTACATGAATAAATAAAGTACATGATTAAATAAATTTGAACTTCTAGAATAAAATTAAGTACATGAATAAAATTCATAAAAATTTGTCTATTTAGCTCAAATCATAAAATTACAAATCAAGGGAATTACTTGAATTTAAAGATCGAGATGGCCTCTGCTTAGATTGAAGAGAAGGCAGTGGACTACTGTCGTGCACTTCAATTTAACCTAAATATAGAATCTCATCACTCTAAATTTTCCCATTAATTACAATTAATTGAACAACATTTTAATGTAAATTAACTAAATTTAATCGTTCATTCATCGCTGCTTGTTGATCCACCTCCAGCTTGTGCTTCAAGTAAGTCTTGGGTCCTCTCTTCCGCTTTCATCCAATCTTCAGGGCACACTAGCATCTCCAAATTTTTTGCTGTCAATCGGTTCCTGCTCGGGCTCATTATCCTGCCACCATTAGAAAAAGCACTTTCCGTTGCAACAGTTGACACCGGTGTTGTTAGCAGATCTTTAGCCATACGAGAAAGAATATTAAAAATTGCTTCATTAGTCTTCCAATATTGTAACACATCTTCTACATCTTCAACTGCACTTTGTGCATTATACCAATTCAACTCATTTGGTGAATTGGTCCTAGCCTTTTTCGATTTAATAAGATTTAAAATACCTAGACTAGCTTGGCTCTTTTCCTTTGCTAATGTGGAGGAAGAAGAAGAAGAAGATTGAACATTTTGTGTTTGTGTTTGAATAGTGTTAGCTGAATAAATCCTATCATAAGAATCATATAACCTAGTCAAAACATTCTCAAATTTATGAGTAAAAGCAATATGATCAAAATCTAGTATTGCATCGTGTGGGGCATAAGTGTAGAAAATTTCTATTAAATTTTTTGTACCTTCTAATTTAATCATAGGATTCATTACACTAGCTAAACAATATAACATAGGAATTGGATGAAAATATTTCAAAAACTTAACATATGCCGCATTAACCATATCTCCAATAAAGGGGTCATTTTGTAAATCTTTAATTGTTGTCATCATAGTCACAATTTCAAGTAAAATACCACTAGATGTAGATGTATATGTTTTCGAAAATTGTAAAGTTGCATCGTTAAAAGGTTGTAAAGATTTATATAAACTATCGGCAAAAAACCAAAAATCATCATCTAACATACAATTTTGCATACCCATTGCGACACAAAAATCTCTAAGACTATAACGATAATGAAGAACAACACCTAATAATTCAAAGGTAGAATTCCAACGATGTCGTACATCTCTAGGAAAACGTCTACATACAATGCCCCTAAGTTTACACCAATCATGAAAAGCTTGATAAATTGGACCACTCAATGTAATATAATGAACACAATCTCTTATAGCTTCTAGTTTATCATTTCCATATTTTAGTGCATCTTGCACACAAAGATTTAAAATGTGGCAAGCACACCTAACATGAAAAATTTCGGGTTCCACAGGATCTAAAGTAATTTTTAAACTCTCAATTGCCTTAGTGTTATTGGATGCATTATCAAAACCAATAGCCAACACTTTATCATAAATATAAAAATTATTGCATGCTTCCATAATGTGTTCTGCTATAATTTCACCCTTATGTGGGTACCTAACATATCCAAAAGAAATTATTCTCTTTTGAAGTAACCAATCCGAATCTATCCAATGACATGTTACACACATCATTGGAACCCCGTTTACTCCTACCCATCCATCCGATATCAATGAAACTCTAGTGTTTAGTGATTTTAGTGTTGCTATCAAAAAATCATTCATCTCATTGTAAACTAATTTACAATCACCCTTAACAACATTCCTAGCAATTTTTTTAAAATGGGGGGTGAAGGTGTCTTGTACAAAATCCTCTACATATTTTTGTTCACCAAACGAATATGGCAATTCACCCCTAATTACCAATTTCGCGATTCCCTTACGAACGTGATCGTGATCATATGTACTACTATCTACTTGACCGGTTTTAGGATGTATTTTTAGTTGTGTGAGATGATCTTTCGAAAATTGTGGTTGATATTTATTTAAGTGACGTTGAAGTGTACCCGTGCCCGATCCTATTTTAAACTTATACGGGGTTTGGCACTTCTTACATATTTTAAGTCCTACACTCTTATCATTTTGTGAAGGGAAAAAATTGAAAAAATTGTGTACTTCCGAAGTAGTCCCTCTAGTTTTCCTTGAGTTTAGAGAAGGACCTTGTTCCGATTGTTGTGGTTCTACATGATCTTCTATTTCTATAGGATTTGAATGTGTTTCATTCAAATCGGGAAAACTATCATAATTAATAAATGTTTCTTCACTATCTATATATTGGTTAGGAATGGAAGGAAGGTGATGACTAGTAGATTCTTGACTACTATGCCTACCACCACCGCGTGATCGATTAGAGGCCATTTAACTTTGAAAAAATAAAATTGAAGTAGTGAGTGAGTAGTGTATGTTTCTTTTACCACTTTACCAAAATTAAAAATAAAATCTAAAAAAATGAGAGAAAGAAGATCAAGAAAACACAAATTATATGACAATAAAGAAGTAGTATGCTATGTTAATTCTAAAAATTAAAATTATACTAAAATGAGTAGTGTATGTTTCTTATACCACTTTACCAAAATTAAAAAGAAAATCTAAAAAAATGAGAGAAAGAAGATCAAGAAAACACAAATTATATGACAATAAAGAAGTAGTATGATATGGTAATTCTACAAATTAAAATTATACTAAAATACCGTAAGAAAGTTGAGATTTGAGTTGTTGTTGTAGAGAAAGATGAGACTTGAGTTGTTGTTGTTGAATGAGTTGATCACTTTGATTGTTGTTGATTGCCCTCCTTCAAACTTGAACTTGATCCCTTGAAAGATTGTTGAAAGAATAGTAGAGAGAAAGATAGTTGAGTGAATTGGTGAAGAGAAATGAAAGGAATGGTGTTGTATTTATAGAAAATGTAATTTTTTTGATTTCCTAAAGTACCCCCCAAAACTAGCCGTTATAAATCCGTTGGGGGGTATTTTGGTAATTTTATTTTTTTTAATTTTCTAGAAAAAAAAAACCCCAACGGTCGGCCCGGCCCGGCCCGAGCCTGCACGGGCCGGTTCAACCGGTCCCGGTCCACATGCGGGCCGGGCTAGACCGGGCTGGCCTGGGAATTTTTGGGACCGGACCTGGCCCACCAATAGGGGGGCCGGTTCAGGGGCTGGACCGGGATTTAGGGGGGCCGGGCCGGGCCGGGCCGGGCCGGTCCCGGCCCCGATGCCATCCCTACTCAAACCACAAGCATATATAAATAAATTGATACTCACATAATTTTGTGAAAATCCAAAGCGCCCCCAAGCCACCTCGCATCCAACGTCGCAAATATATCCTATCATCAATTTCAAAGCAATTAAAACTCAATTCATTCAAACCAATCACAAGAACAAATAATCGTTATTCTAAATATCACACAAGCGTTTATGGAACGCTTGGGATGTACACGTGCGATGCACGTGATAAACTAATGCCGACGAGATTCTTATTTCCAAACAATTACTAAATCACCCCCAAAATATTCTAATAGCCCCACTACAATTTCCATTACTATACGAGAATTAATTCATATCCGTATAATTCTCTTTTACAAACCCAAAACCCCAATTTACTAATAACTTACAATCTCTCTAACAATCCACTAATTTCTCACATCTACCACTTCCAACATCTCTAAATCTCTCTACCCTAATAATCCTACTCAATAGAAATGAACCCAACCTAATTTTACACAATAAAATAAAAAGGGATATACCTTTCCAAAGTCCTCTCCGAAAATCGATGCCACCACGAGCTAGAGCACCCTCCAATTAGCCATTCCTCCAATTTAATTTGAAAATCATGGAGAGATGGAGCGGATTTGGGAGGAGAGAGGGAGGACCGAAGGTGGGTTCGTTTGGTCGGGATTGAAACCAGGAAGGGGAAGAAGGAAGAGGGAAACGGGGTTGGGTTTCTCCCGGCTGAGGTGAACGGAGAAGAAGGACGGAGGGAGGAGGCCGGGATGGGTTCGATCGCCATTTTGGGTTTCGGTCGGGGAATTAATCGATCGGGAAAAAGAAAAAGAAGGGAAGGAGAAGAAAGGGGATGGGGGGGGGGGGTGTTTTTGAAAATAAAGTATAATTATAATTATAATAATCAATAAGGTATATTTATACATATACCCCCAATCTCCAATATATTTCAAATAAACCCCACTCCACTCATGACCCCTAATATATCAATAATACCCATCTACCACAAATATCCATACCGATATCACTATTCAAATAAAATATACCAAAAATAATTTTCACCACTCAAAATATATAAAAGCAGACATTTTCGATATTTCACTAATTCGAGGTGTTACAATTTTCTCCCCATATTTTTTCCTATTTATTGTATTTTTAAATGTTTTTTATAACTAAAATAGCTAGTGCCTTTTGCCGCTTAATGCTCCTATCATCGTGTTATTCCGCTTCCCACTTTTGATATTGAAATGAATATGATATTCTCGAGATTTGGAAGTCACCAAAAAGATGATTTGCATTCATGTAACATTAAGAACACACTAACAATTTGTTGTTTCATTTTTTATTTATCAGCAGAGTAACGTTTATCAGCATTCATGATATAGACAGAATGCAATATGAAATATACTTAAGAAATATATAACAGTTTGCATTCATGTAATGTTAAGAAATATATTAAAAAATATGAAATATATAACAGTTTACATTCATGTAACGTTTATCACTTAAGAAATATATTTATCAGCAGAGTAGTTTTTCACCACTCGTGCAATTTTTCTTTTTCTATCTAAAAAGTGCAGATATGCTCATATAGACAGAATGCAATAAGATACACCCAACTCGGAAAATTCTTAAATACTTCATAGAAATAGAAAGCTGTGTAAATATATATGTGAACTACACAAATGGACTCACATATCTTATTGCAAGCTAATTGCACATATGAGTTAGGCACAACTGACTTCCAAACATAAGTGCTATATACAATCTCCTACCCATATGAGTTAGGCACAACTGACTTCCAAACATAAGTGCTATATACAATCTCCTACCCATATGAGTTAGGCACATATGAGGCACAATAGATGCATTTGATTTTCAGGAAAAAACAGTCTCCTACCCATCACATCAACAAACCAATAAAAAATAATCACTAATTTTAACCCAAAATGGGGAAAAGACGATACCAAACATTCACATCGCCGCCGACAACGAATAGCCGTCTCGATCTGTTGACATCACCGCTGAAAATTTGGAAAGATGGAAACATATACTACAACTCTCTAGTTGAAAACTTTTTCAGATTCCTTATGGAATTCAATTCTCCGTCCCTTGAACACACACAAAAATTAACCAACAGCAGATTTCGTAACAAAAAGATAAAACTTTGAAAGCTTATAACTCCTACTCTGCTTATCGGAATCTAACCAAATAGGGCATTTTGAAAAGGTGAGAACATCTATTACAACTCTTTAGTTGAACACTTTTCCAAACTCAGTAAGTAAGAGGTACAAAAACACCAAACAATCTAAACAGCGAGCTTTCAGGCAAAAGCTGGCTGCTTTGATTTTGTAAGGGTCATTACTTTTGCTCCACTTATCGGAATCTAACCAAATAAAAATTTTTGGAAAGGTGAGAGACTCTAATACAAATATCTTGTTGAACACTTTCTCAGATTCAATCAATAAGAGGTGCAAAAACTTCGAACTATCCAGACAGCGAGCTTTAGCCAAAAAGCTGACTGCTGAAATTTGTAAAGCTCATAACTTTTGCAATACTTGTCGGAATCTAAACAAATAGGGTATTTTGGAAAGGTGAGAGACTCTACTACAACTTTCTAGTTGAACACTTTTTCAGATTCCACATGAAACTCAAAATCCAGTCCTTTAAACGCAAGTCGAATCAACCAAAACAGCAATTTCTTCTTGATGCTCGCTGTTTTGGGGAAACAATTTGTTTCACACATCAAATTAACCCAAAAAATTCTACAAAAATTATAACATGATAATAACACATACAAGAACATCTCTAATTAATTTGGACTCAAGATTTCAACTTTAGCATAACAAATTAATTCTAACCCTAAAACTACAAAGATTGAATCTTTATGCTTTATTTTAGTTCTACTACTTCAATCTTTGCATGAAATTTTATTCTAGTCCATATCAACAATATGTACATGAGTTTAGTTCAAGTTTTTGTAACAACATACAACACTAAGTAAACAAACCAAAACAAAACAAATGAGTTAAGAATCCCCCACCCAAAACGGTTGGAAGAACTTGCTAGCCTTCTCCTCTTTGCTCCTTGTTCTCGATCCTCTTCAAGAACACCTCACAAAAGAACCCATTCTTTCTTTTTGATTTTGATCTCTATTTCTTTTTCTTTCTTCTCATTTTTTTTTCTAAATAAAAGCAAGTAAATGAAGTAGAAAAAATATAAGAGAGAAAGAGAGAGAGTGAGCAGAGATGGAGGAACAAAAATGAAAAGGGCATTTTCCCTTTGTGTTTGGCCGGCCAATTTGTAGGAGAGAGAGAGAGAGAGAGATGTGGTAGAGAGAGAGACAAGTGTGTCTCTCTTTGTGGGTTAACAAATAAATATTTTATTTGCAAATTAAAATTGCAATCAACACCCTATAAAATTGCAATCAACACCCAATCTAATCCCTACCCTCCATTTGATCATGATTGATAAAAAATAAGAGACATTTTCCAAAAAATCATATACTACATGATTTCGTACAAACGTACGAAATCGATAAAGTACATATACGTACACATATCTGTCTATACAGATAATTTTTATTAGGTAAAACAAGTAATATCTACCAAAAATATTTCAATTCAGAAATAATAATAAAAAAATATTTTATTACCGACTCGGAAGATTACAGTACCAATTTGATACAATACAGATGTATACAGACTGGTATATATATATATATATATATATATATATATATATATATATATATATATATATAATGTTTATTAACAAAACCTAGCAATATCTCGCGGAACCAGGAGTATACAAGGGGTAAGGATAATCCTGGGGTCGATGGGTTGTCTAGGGTGTTTGAAGATGCTCAAATACAGGCCATTTCTACAGTTCAACCTATTTGGATGGAAACTCTGAGAAAAGAGATCATTCAGAGTCCTTTATACAAGGCCATACAAGAGAAATTGGATGCAGGAGGGGATGATGCAGCTAAGTACACTTGCTGTCATGGGGTATACTACTATAAGGGCAGGGTTCTACTAGATCCATGCTAGCCAATTTTCAAGCAGATGAACCAACTACATCATGACTCCATGGAAGGGGGACACTCAGGGTATGACAAAACATGGAGAAGGTTGAAGACCGTTGCTTTTTGGCTAGGAATGAAAAGGATGCTGAGAGACTATATCAGGTAGTGCGAAATTTTTCAAAGGTACAAATACTCATCCGAGTCACCTGCAGGTCTGCTGCAGCCACTTCCCATTCCCTCGTTAGTGTGGGAAGATATAAGAATGTTTTTGGTGGAATGATTGCCTAAGAGTTTGGGGGAAAATACCATATTAGTGGTGGTTGATCGCTTGTCCAAATATGCCCACTTCTTTGCATTATCGCACCCATACACTGCTAAGCAAGTAGCTGAGGTTTTTATCCACAATATAGTCAAGCTATACGGTGTGTCTGCAACAATAGTGAGCGATAGAGACGTAGTCTTCACTAGCCAATTCTGGGGAGAAATCTTTCATTTGCAAGGGACTAAATTGTGCTTGAGAACCTCCTTTCACCCACAAACTAATGGCCAAAGTGAGGTAGTTAACCGCACCCTCGAAACCTATCTCAGATGCTTTTGTGCGTATAAGCCAAGTACTTAGGCTAATGTTCTTCCTTGGTCTGAGTACTGGTACAACACCAGTGTTCATAGCTCCACAAAACTGTCACCTTACCAACTGTTATTTGGCAGAGCTCCCGCCACATTGCTCTCCTATGTGCTAAAAACAACAAAATCTCAGGAGGTTGAGGAATGCTTAATCGAGAGAGACATTGTTCTAAAATTTCTTAAGGATACTCTGAGGAAATCTGAATTTAGGATGAAAAACACTGTGGATCAACATCGCACCGATAAGGAGTATGCAGAAGGGGATATGGTTTACTTGAAGCTGCAGCCGTATAGGCAAAGCTCTGTGGGTGGGCGCAGGATCCAAAAATTGTCTCTTATTTATTATGGCCCTTACTTGATTCTTGCCAGAGTTAGGGCAGTAGCCTATAAACTCCAGCTCCCTCATGAGGCCAAAATACACAATGTATTCCATGTTTCCTAGTTGAAGAAATATGTCGGAGAGGGGGGCGAGCTGGGATCAAGCCTCCCAACATATTTTCATGAGGAAATGGCTGAGCCCCTTCATATACTTGATAGGAGGATGGTAGGCAGGAGAGGAAAAGTAGTAAAAGAAGTTCTGGTGCAGTGAAAGGGGAGCGATCGCGATGGTGCAACGTGGGAGGAGTTTTGGGACATCTACAATCGCTTCCCTAGCTTCCAAAGCACGATGGAAGCTCCTTATTAAAGGGGTAGGATTGATACAGTCTAAAGAGCTGTATCTAAAAGTCACAACTCAAAAAGAAAGCTGCATATCAGTCCCTAGAGTCTTTCATATTAGTCCCTGGGGGATTTGATTTGTTTTGTGAGTTTTTCTGCATAATAAGCAGCCAGTTTGCATTTTAAACCCTCCGCTTTAGCTTCACGGGCGGCGCACGTGCCACGTGGCCGCCTATGAGTGGAAGAGGGCGCAAGTGGGATGTTTGGTATTACTGTGAGCCCATTATTATTGTTTTCAGCACACGCAATGCGCGGGTTTCGGCCCTGGGCTATATATAGCTCGCCATTGTACTCGTCTAAGGCTATGAAAAATCTAATCTGAGTTAATTCCTATTTTCCTTGCTTTTTATTTACTTTTACTTGCTTTCCAAGTTTGCTATGCTTTTGTTATTGTTCTAGTTGGTTACTGCCTTTTCTAGAGAATCGATGGCTCCGGTGAACATTCGATCGAACCCAAGTAGAGATTATGTGTCTGTAGGTCAAGGAGTTGCATCAATGTCCACCCCATTGGGTTTACCGGGTCTTTCGCGAAAAAAGTCGCTCCTGGGACTGGCTTCTGATATTTATTCCAGCATGTGCACGTCACTTTCGACAAATTTAAATTCACCGACTACGTATTGTGTTTGGCTTTTTGCAGTTTTTTCTGGGCACGTGCAGTATAGGTAATTTGGGTGAATAGCATTTCTGTTCTAGGACCGTAGTCTGATTCTACACACGTTATGCATGTGTAATTTATTTAGCAAAATTTGATTATTGGCAAATTTTTTCATCTAATCTTCATGTTTTTTTTTCTCCAGTATATATCAAAATACCCTTTTAGCATAAATTTGTTATTTATCACATTTTCTCAATCTTGTCTTTTCTTCTATCAAACATGATTTAGTTTTTTGACGATTTGTAAGAATTCATCTTACTTGGGACTGTTTCAACTATGTTAACCTCTTATCGTTACCTATATGCGCCACTAAGAGCATCCACTATTGTTGCTGCTACAATATGGATATTTCGCATTTGACAAATAGCAATAGACGGGTAGCGTTGCTATCGTGTAGAGCTAAATTTGGTCGATCGAAAATAATAAAATATTCAGACGAAAAATCATCCCCTTTTTAATTTTTTTTAATATTAAAAAATTGTGCGACGGAAGATCATCTTCCGTTTGTCAAAAATAATTTATTAAAAAATAATTTAAAGCCAGACTGAAGATGATCTTCCGTTTGGATTTTTTTTTCTTTTTTAGAATTTTTAAATTGATAAAATGGCATTTCCGTAAACATTTGGATGAGAATTTTGTAAACAGTAAAAGATTTTTTTTTAGAAAGTGCGGGACCCGACATTTTTTTTAATGATTTTTTTATTTGTTTTTTTTTATTGGTAAAAGGTAGGAGTAACCTACCTCACGAGAGGATTTTTTTATTTGTTGAAGTGGAATTTCTCTAATTTTTAATGGAATTTTAGTAATATTTGAAAAATAATATATATTAAAGAATTTGGTGGACGGAAGAAGATCTTCCGTCCGACCTCTTTTAATATTGAAAAAATTCACAGACGGAAGAAGATCTTCCGTCATCTATATTTAGCAATTGCCAAATTCTGCTGCTATATTTAGCCATCTACTGTTCACTACTTTTCTAAAAAAATAACTTTTTAGCGAACGATAGTGGAGACTCTATTGCCAAAATATGGATTTTTGACTTTTTAGCAAACGATAGTGGATGCTCTAAGGAAATATTAGAAATACATTTTTTTCTTAAAAAAAATAGCCATAGTACAACCAATACTAGATGTCCTCCTCATATAGTAAGCATGGCTAGGGTTGGCAACCGGGTCGGGTGGTCAACCCGTGACCGGCCCGCTTTCAACTTGAATCGGTTGGTCCGGGTTCGGGTCATACCCACAATCTTAATCGGGTCGGACCGCGTTGAGAAAATAGTAAAAAAATTCGCTCGACCCGGCCCGTTTAATCCGTAACCTGACATAACCCGATCCGAACCCGACCTGCAACCAGCAAGGTCGAACGTTGGACCCGGGTGGAATTACAGCCATTGTTGCTGCAATTGATGTTTTTTGTTGTTTTCTAAAATCATAATATATATATATATATATATATATATATATATAATTTATTTATTTATTATTATTATTATTAAAAAAAAATTTTTTTTTGGGGGGGGGGGTTGCCTATAAAAACCCGCCAATTCACTCTACTCTCCATCTATCAACTCTCTAAGAATTTTGATTGTGTCGATACTACATTTACTACCAACTCTCTCTACTACTCAAATTCTTGCCGAAGCTCAATCTTTCTCTACGACTCTCAACTCTATTTTCTCAAAAGAAGAAGCTCAATCGCTTGAATTCTCGTCGTCTAATTAACTCTCTCTATTATTTTCTCTCTCAACTCTATATTCGTGAAGAACGATACTGTTGCTGCTAATTTCTGGTGTGGGAGCAAACAGATGAATTTGTGGATTCTTGAAGGAAACAAGTAAGCAAACCTGTTGACTTTCACCGGCCGGTTGACTGGTTTCTCACCGCTGCAGCGAACCTGCACAAAGTTCGTACACCAGGATGGATTCCGGTGACGAATCCTCCGACGCTCTTGTCAGTAATCTCAAAGATTATGGAAAGAGATTTAGGTAGAAAAAGATTGATTACCTTGTCACGGTGGGGAGGAGAGGGGTATTTATCGTTGTCTTAGGAACCAGTTTCGAGATAAGGATAAATCTCTACTTCCGGATGCTTATGGTTAGGAAGAGAGTTTGACTCGTTTCGTGACAAGAAGGACAGTTGAAACTGCATCTTAGGAATAACCACAAATTTGAATCACTCCTTATCCATCTCGGTTGGTTTGTAGCGGGTTGCTACCCATACCCAGTAAGGCAGATCCATTTTTGGGCTATTGGGCTTTGAAGAAAGACCCAATTCCCAATTCGAACCAGTTTGTAGGTGAAATTACCATTTTACCCCTGAGAGATTTAAGATTCGTGCCCGATTTGAACGACCTCGATTTAATCCTATTTTTAGCCATATCACGAGCCCCCCACTCCCGAAGACTGTGGTTAACAGCCTTCGAGGAGTAGTTTTATTGTTTCAATGGCGTACGGGATTTTATCGGAGTTTCTCAGGGGGTTTGGATCTTACTCGAGGTGTAATGGTGCCGAATTGATCTTGCAAAGTTACCAATATTGTTCTCAAATTTTTCGGGATTTTTACTGATTTTTTAATCATTTCTCAAATTTTTTATTCAATTTCGGGAAGCGAAGATCCTTTTTTAAAAATTAATTAATTAAGCATTCTAATTAATAATTATTTATCCAGGAGCTCAAAAATATTCCCTGAATTTATAATTATTTTTTAGAATTTTTAATTAATTTTCTTGGATTTTTAATCATTTTTTGCAATTTCTAAATAATTAATTCGAATTATAATTAAAATAAAAGAATTAATCATATGAATATCAACGTGCGCGCGATCTGGAGCGTCGATCAGGTTGTGGCGTGGTTTTGGAGGTGATCTGACGAAGGTCGTGAGATTCTTGTTTTCCTGTTTTTCGTTCGGGAACACGTCTGTTCGACGCATTGTGGCGAACGTTGCGTCGAACATGGCGAACGACAGGCGAGCTACATGTGGCACATATGCCGTTGACTGGTCAACGTGTTTTGCCCATTTTTTGTTTAGAAACACGTTTGTCCGACGCATTGTGGCGAACGCAGCGGACGTTATGTCGAACGTGGCGAACGACAGGCGAGCACCACGTTGCACGTAAGCTGTTGACTGGTCAATGTGTTTTGCTCATTTTTTGTTCAGAAACACGTCTGTTCAATGCATTGAGGCGAACGTGGCGAACGGCGTGGTAAACGATGTGTCGAATGTGGCGAACGATAGGCATGCGACACGTGGCACGTATGCCGTTGACTAGTCAACGTGTTTTGCTCATTTTTCGTTCAGAAACACGTTTGTTCGATGCATTGAGGCGAACGTGGCGAACGGCGTGGCAAATGATGTGTCGAATGTGGCGAACGATAGGTGAGCAACACGTGGCACGTATGTCGTTGACTGGTCAACGTGTTTTGGTCATTTTTCGTTCGGAAACACGTCTGTTCGACAGATTGAGGCGAACGTGGCGAACGGCATGGCAAACGATAGGTGAGCGACACGTGGCACGTATGCCGTTGACTGGTCAACGTGTTTTGCTCATTTTTCGTTCGGAAACACGTTTGTTTGATGCATTGTGGCGAACGCGGCGAACGTTACGTCGAATGTGGCGAACGATAGGCGAGCGACACGTGGCACGTATGCCGTTGACTGTTTAACGTGTTTGATATGTCTCCGACTATCTGACTTTTTGGATGGTTTGACTCCTTGGGCGATTTGACTTCTGTCGCTTGGCGTTCTGGCCGCTTAGGATTCCGCACCTATTGGTCTTCCTAAGGGCTCGTTATGCTTTCGGCACAAGCTCACCAAGCTTTGGCTATAAATCCCCCCCTTCTCATTTTACCTCACTCTCTCATTTTCATTTCATCTGGAAAAAAAATTCACTTCAGAGCTTGAGCGAGATTCCAGTGGCCTTTTCCGTTCTCAGGAAAAATTTCTCACTGTGTGCATCACATCAGAAGGTAATTTATTTTTGTTTTAAGATATGTCCAGGGTATCGTTTGGTGAAGAGACCTCCCCCTCTGGTCAGGTTGAAGTGACCCCTCCGACAGCTTCTTCTTGGGTCGATAAGGAGAAGGGTGTGGTGATTGAGCCTTCACTGGTTGTAGAGATAGTCGTAGAAAGAGAGCGGAGGATGGGTGAGTTCGGGAGGCATTCGATCGCCGTGTCTCGCTTAGGAAGGGTTCGCCAATATAGTGCCGAAGAGCTGATGCGCATCGAGCATGGTATGGGACAGTACTATGAGGAAAATGAGCCACGAGAGTGTATCGAGAAGAACGATATTGTCTCCGTACTTATGGAGGGGGACCATCGCACTATTAGGAGGTGCTTCATAATCCCATCGAAGTTCGAGCTCCTTCTTCCTAGACCTGGGGATAGGTCTTGTTCTTCTTTCTCCCCAGACCTGTGCGTTTTTCCCTTCGAAGCTTTGAACGCGGTTCTCCACCTCCCCCTTCATCCGTTCGTAAGAGAGGTGTTGCGATGGTATGGTGTTGGTCTGATCCAACTCATGCCGAACATGTGGAGACACATTACGGGGTTCGTGCTTCACTGCCAGGCTACGAGAATTGAGCCTCGCCTCAATATCCTGTGCAGGCTGTACAAGATTCACCAGAAAATGCAGATGGAGTACTGGTTCTATCTCAACGCTCGGAAAGGCGTTAATTTTGTTGACACTCCTGACTCGGTGTAGTCTTGGTGGTACAAATATTTTTTGATTCAGAGTAAGGAGCCGTGTGATATCCCAACTGTTTGGAGGGACGACATGCCGAGGAAGGCGAAGGCGAAGCCATCTCTAAGTCCGGAGGAGGATAGGATGGTAGGGATTCTCCTGGATCGACCCACGATGAGCCGGAGAGATATCTCCAAAGAGAGTCTCTTTGGGGGGGGGGGGGGTTCTAAGCCTGATGAATCCTAGTATGAATTTTCTTTTTGTTTATCGTTACTTCTTAGTTTGCGCGAGTTCTTCAAATTTTTCAACACTTGTCTTTTTGTTGCAGGAGGCCCCAGGCATGGAATTTGACAAGATCATGAGTAGGCATTCGGCCCTGAGCGGTAAGCGGGTCGATGAGAGGAAGAGGAAGCGCACAGTCGTTCGACCGTCTGCAGTGAAGGCAACCAGGGGCAAGAGCGGCGCTACTCCCGCGGTGGATTTAGAGTCTGCCCGTGTGGCTCCAACTGTTTCATTAGTTGGAGTTCTCCCCCTTTCGACGACGATTGCTCTTGAAGCCCCCCCTCACTGCGATGGCCGAAACATTCCCGATCGATGAGCTAAAGAGGATCTTCATTCCCGACTGACAGGTGCGGAGGCACGAGGGCTTCCTCGGGGACTCAATGAGCTGCATGAACGCTGTTCGTCACTTGGCTACGCCCAAGAACAAGGCCTCTATGGAGCACAGGACTGTGGGCAACTCGGCGTTGGAGATTGCCAAGGCGCAAATGACCGTAAGTGTTCGATGCTTTGCTTGGTCGTAGGTCTTATTTTGCAAATCTCTCTCTCCTTATTTGAAACCTTTGGTACTTACTCTCTCGCAGTCGATCTTCCATTTTAGCTACTTGCTGAGGCAAATGGCGGAGCAGGAGCGGGAGTTGAAGGCCGTGCAAGACCGGGAGATGGTCAAGCCATCGAAGGCAAAGAAAGAGTCTGAGGTGGCTGCTCTCTTGGCAGAGCCTAAAGCTGCCAAGATCACTCTGCTGGATGCGGCGCTGGCGAAGGCCAAGGAGAGCGCCGAATTGGTGAAAGAGGAGGTCGCTCGAGAAAGGGCTGCAGAGAGGGAAAAAATGGCTCGGGAGAAAGAGGCAGCCGTGCGAGAGGCAGAGGTCGTGGCAGAGAAGAAGGCCATCGAGTATTTGGAGAAGAACATGCGGAAGGCATACGTCAGGGCTTTGAACAATGTTAGCGAGCGCATCCATGACCTCAATAACTCAAGGTATCGTTTGTTTCTTGATGAGGAGGAGGTTGGCGAGGAAGGGAAAGAGACAGAAGGCGAGGAGGGGGAGGAAGATGCTGTGGCGGACCCCCAGACGGGCATAGTGACAGTGCCTGAGGCGGTTGAGGGAAGCGGCCACGCACTGACACCCCTCGTAGATTCGTCTGTCGAGGTGGACACTTGACCTCCTTCACAGCTTCTTTTATTTTATTTTTAGTAGTAGATTTCTCTTAGTGTCCTAATTGTAGCGATGCCTAATAGCGGACTGGCCACTGCTTTTGTATCCGTACTAAGCAATGCAAATTCTTTTTGTGCGGTAACGCTTGTGACTTTTAGTCAACATAGAACTCTTATTCAACACAGAACTATCTTGTAGCCCCAGTTGGATATAGAGTCATGTTTTAGACTTGTCTCGATATAAAAGAATTTTTTCTTTATTCTGTTGAATTTTCCAGGACAGCGAGGTGCCACGTCTCCGCTCTGCGCTCGGCGTTGCCAAATTGGGACTAGCTCGGTCCCGAGAGATGCTTTATAAGGCCGAGCATGAGGCAGGTCATTTAAGGGTGACTTTGGCTCATCTAGACATCGAGATGAGATGCATTGAAGAGAGGAGTCGTGAAGTGCCACCCCGAAGGTAAGGATTCCTGCCCCTCGATGGCGGTCAGTCAAGGTTTGAGACTCAAATTCCTAAGTCACTCTCTATTCGAGGCGAGATCCGAAAGGGAAGAGTTGAAGAACATGGTGCTTGAGAAGAGCCTGGAGGAGGTGCACCTTTAAAGGACTATTTCCTACATTTCTCGTGGGGGCAGTTCGGGGCGAATGCCTCGATTGAGGATTATAGTGATGGACGACTCATTGAAAGAGCGGGTCGTCGAGCTAGAGGTGGAGAACCTTCGTCTGCGCCGGCTTTCTGAGGGGAGTAATGTCAGGAGCACTTCCTATCTTCGGGGTGAGTATGCTCAAGGAAGGTCGTTCCACGAATTAGCGCTTCGTTCGCCTCTCGTCCTGCGACATCCTGGGGACGCGCAAAGTGGAGTGTCCAGCTCGTCGAGCGGGGCATCTATCGTGGCAACTGTTAGACTCTTAGGTGCCGACAATGCTACTCGGCTCGCTGGCTTGGAGACCTCTACGGAAACGAGGTGACAGCAACACTGTGCTCGCCGACCTCGCGTGTCACTTAATAGAAGCATCCCGCTCCCTAGGAGGGGCTAGGGCAGAATTTTGTAATCTTGTAGTCTTTGTTTCATATGAGTTGCATCTTGAATCTTGAAAATAATGTATGAGTTTTTGGTCTAGAATTAGACTTGTATCCCAAATCTCGATGAAATAATATATTGCATCCTTTGATTTGGTAACGAGATTTTTTGATGAGTTTGTGTTTGGCTAACTTTTGGAAGAGGGGTTCAACAGTTGTAGGAGAAATTCCGAATGTTGAGCTACTTTGCTACTCGCTCATTCGCAAGTAGCAAAAGTTGCATCGAACCAAGTGTTGGACTCCGAACTTGTTGTTTAGATAGTTTCAACAGCTGTAGGAGCAATTCTGAATGGTGAGCTACTTTGTACTCGCTCGTTTGCAAGTAGCAAAAGTTACATCGAATCAAGTGTTGGACTCCGAACTTGTCCTTTAGAGAGTTTCAACAGTTGTAGGAGCAATTCCGAATGGTGAGCTACTTTGTACTCGCTCGTTCGCAAGTAGCAAAAGTTGCATCGAACCAAGTGTTGGACTCCGAACTTGTCGTTTAGAGAGTTTCAACAGTTGTAGGAGAAATTCCGAATGGTGAGCTACCTGGTACTCACTCATTCATGGGTTTTTTTTTCTTCTTGTATTTAGTGTACGTATCGGGGACAATGGGTTTTCTGAGCAAGAAAATTGATTTCTTTTTAAAACAACTACCAAGTGGTTGCTTCTAAGTTGCGAGCCTTTATTACATTTGCAAAAACAGACTAAATAAGAAAGGAAATGCTCTAGAGCTAGCTAGAAGTTTCTTGGAGCAGTGTTGTAACACCCTTTTGGTACTTTAATAAGTGCTCCGCATTCCATGTCCTTGGCACTCTCCTGCCCCCGGGTCTTCAAGTTGATACGCACCAGGTTGGACAACTTTGGAGATCCTGTATGGTACTTCCCAATTAGGTGCTATCTTGCCTTTCTTGCTAGGGAAAGAAATTGATAGCTTTCTGAACACTAAATCCCCTTCTTGGAGGTTGGTAGGGCGGACTCTCTTGTTGTAGGATTGCTCGATCCTACGTCGATAAATTTCTTGCTGGATGGAGGATCTCTTCCGGATCTCATCGATGTGGTCTAAGTTACCACGAAGCTCATTCGTGTTTTGCTCTTCGTTGTAGGCGATCAAGCGGGGGGAAGGTAAACCGACGTCTAGCGGGATAATGGTATCGGAGCTGTAAGTGAGGTTGAAGGGGAATTCTCCCCTGGGGATCCTCTTGGTAGTGCGATAGCTCCAGAGCACATTGGGGAGTTGCTCTTCTCATAGACCCTTAGCGGATTTGTTCAGTCTCTTTTTAGGCCAGAAAGAATTTGCCGATTGGCATTCTCTGCCTGGCCGTTGGACTAGGGGTGGGAGACCGAGGAGAATCGTTGCTGAATGCCCAGGTCAGTGCAAAAAGTACGGAAGGCTGCCCCCGTAAATTGAGTTCCATTGTCTGTTACCAAGATTCGAGGAACACCGAATCTGCAGACAATGTTTTCCCAAAAGAAGCGTTGCACTTTCTTCTCCGTGATCATCGCTAGGGGCTCTACTTCGATCCATTAAGAGAAATATTTAATCGCCAGAATGGGGAACTTTAGCTGGCCCGACGCTGGAGGGAAAGGCCCGAGTAGGTCCATTCCCCACATTGCAAAAGGGGTTGGACTGGATAGGGAGGAGAGCTGGGCTTCAGGTAAGCGGTGGATTGTTGAGAATTTTTGGCAAAGGCCACATTGGCAAACGTGTTGTTCGGCATCGCGAAGGAGACTGGGCCAGAAGTATCCATGGTTCAAGTTTTTACGGGAAAGGGACCTTCCTCCTAAGTGAGCACCACACATCCCTTCATGGACCTCTTTCAAAGCATACTGGGCTTCTTCGGGGGAGAGATATCTCAAGTAGGGCCTGCCATCTACTTGAGTATAGGAGTATTTGTACATGACTCCCTTGATGAGTGTGTACCGCTCGGCTCTGGCTCGGATCTTTCGAGCCTCTTTAGGGTGTAAGGGAAAGATCCTATCTCTAAAGAACTCAAGCAGAGGCCTCATCCAATTCTCTCCGAGTTGTAAGGGCAGCACCTCCATTGGCTCGGGATCTTCTTCCTCGATGCTGGGCCTTAGAAGAACTTCTATTAAGACAGTTTGTTCGAGCCATTGGAGGGAAGAGGAAGTTAGCTTTGAGAGGGCATCTGCCTGTGCAGTCTCTTCTCAGGGGATTTGCTGGTGTTGTGCATCCTCGAAAGAGTGCATCCTCGAAAGAGACCATCAATTTCTTGACTTTGGCCAAGTATTTGGCCATGCGGCCGTCTTGCACTTCGTATTCCCCTAAAATCTGGTTCACCACCAGCTGCGAGTCGGTAAATATCTTGACACGTTTGGCCCCGGGCTTGCGAGCCATACACAGGCCGGCTATAAGGGCTTCGTATTCAACCTCGTTGTTGGACGCCCGAAAGTTGATATGGAGTGAGTATTGGAGGATGAAATCATCTGGACCAGCTAGTATAACTCCTGCTCCACTCCCATCGGCACACGAAGACCCATCAACATACACCATCCGGAATGGGGGTTCCTCTATCGCTTTGCTAGTGTCGGAAATTGTGCTCTCTACTATGAACTCCGCTAGGGCTTGAGCCTTGATAGTGGTTCAAGGCTGATAGCTGATATCATGTTGGCTCATCTCGATGGACCACTTCATAAGGCGCCCTGAGGTCTTGGGCTTGTGGAGGACTTGTTTGAGCAGCTGGTCAGTAAGAACGACCACCGAGTGAGACTGGAAGTAGGGGCGGAGCTTTCAGGCCACCATGACCAAGGCATAGGCCATCTTTTCTAGCTTCGGATAACTGAGTTCAGCGTCCCTAAGGACTTCACTCACGTAGTAGATAGGCCTCTGTGTCTTGTCTTTCTCTCTTACTAAAACAGCGTTGAGGGTCTGCTCCGAAGTGGTAAGGTATAAGTGGAGGATTTCCCCGGCTTTTGGCTTGCTCAACAGTAGGGGGTTAACTGAGTAGTCCTTGAGCTGATCAAAGGACTCTTGCTGCTGTTGCCCCCACTCAAAACCTTTAGCCCCCCTGAGGGGCTTGAAGAACGGGAGACATTTTCTCCAGACTTGGAGAGAAAACGCCCTATGGCCGCGAGGCGTCCGATGAGTCTCTGCACATCATTAACTGTGGAGGGGGTTGCCATGTTGAGTATGGCCTGAATCTTCTTGGGGTTGGCTTCTATGCCCCTTTGGATAACCATGAACCCCAGGAATTTACCAGATGAGACACCGAACGTACACTTGTTCGGGTTCAGTCTCATATCGTGTCTCCTCAACACGTTAAAAGCTTCTTGGAGGTTAGAGACATGATCCAATTTGCTGATGCTTTTCACCAACATGTTGTCTACATAGACTTCCATGTTCCGATCGATCTGTTCCTTGAAGACCTTGTTAACAAGGCGCTTATAGGTGGCACCGGCGTTCTTAAGCCTGAAGGGCATGACTCGGTAGCAATATAGACCCTGGTCGGTGACGAAAAAGATCTTTGGAATGTCTGGAGGGAACATTCTGATATGATTGTACCAAGAAAACACATCCATAAAGTTTAAGAGTTCATGGCCCGAGGTTGCATCAATCAGGGCATCAATGCTCGAGATTTGGGAATGGATCTTTGGGGCAGGTCTTGTTCAGATCCGTGAAGTTAATGCAGATCCTCCAGCTTCCGTTGGCTTTCTTGACCATCACGACATTGGATAGCCACTCTGGATAGTTGACCTCCTGTATGAACCGAGCCCTCAAGAGTTTTTCAATCTCTTCCTTGATATCCTGCTGGCACTCGGAGGCAAATTTGTGTCACTTTTGTTGAACAGGTTTGGACCCCGAAGCGACACTGAGATGGTGCATGAAGAGCTCTTCGAAGATTCCCGGCATGTTAGTCACCGTCCAGGCAAATAGATCGCGATTCCCTTTATGCACTGGACAATGTCAGAGCGGACGGGATTGGGAAGGACTTTGCTAATCTGGAATGTCCTAGTTGAGTCTCCCTCTGAGAAGGCCACCTTTTCCAGCTCATCGACTGGTTCTGATATAGGTTGGCTACTCCCTTGGGGGAGTTCAAGAGCTTCAAGTGAGAGGACCGGTCCTCCTATCGAGGTCATATAGCATTAGTGTAACTTCTATTTCCCGTACCTATATTTTTATAATGTATTTTGCTCCATTGTACATTTTTATCAATTTGAGATCCTGTATTTTATTTCCGTTCGAATAAAATCATCATTTTGTTTCAACTCAATCTTAGTGCCAAAATTTAATTTTATTGTTCGTTCTACTCTTTTTGTGTCGTTCTTCATGTAGAAATGGACTATTCATTACATCCATCTCTTTTCCCCCATTTATATTGAATTTTGACTAAGTCCCTAGTTGGATCCCCCTCATCGCTACCCAAAAACCCAAAAACCCAAAACCCTAACTATTTAACCCTAAACACCCTTAACCCTAACCCCTAACCCTAAATAATGTTAAACCCTAAACATACCGCCGCTACCCTCTTCTTCCTCCCGTATCCTTCTCCCACTCCATCGCATCTCAACCCAAACCCAATTCGCCTAGCCTTCACTTCATCACCTTTTGCCATTACCCAATCTCCAGTTGCTACCTCCATCGCCGTCGCCGCTCCTCGTCAATCCCACGGTCACCACCATCGCAGCACCCATCCATCACCGTCCACACCGTCTTCTTCAACCTCTCACCATTTTGCCATTTCTCGACCTCCACTATCCTCACACCTCGACGCCATTACCCATCGCCTCGTCACCTCCGACCCATCGACTCCCTCTCCTCTCCACCTCCGTCGCATTGCCAACACCCCCGAACCACCACAGAACAGTCCCCCAATCTTCTCCCCTGTTTCGAACCCACAAACAGAGCACGCACCAATCCACCGTCGCCACCTTGTCGCTGCATCGCTTCTCGACGTCGCGTCGCCAATCCCGCTGCCAGCCGTCGCTACAGTCGTCGCCAGTCGTGCGCCGTCGCTCTCCCGCTCGCTGCTGTCGTGAGGAAGAAGACGACCAACGAGTGGTCGAATACGCTGTTCTGTGTTCTGCCACAGCGAATCCGAAATTGATGTCCCGTGTTTGGGCTTGGATCCAGTGTGCGGGAGAGATCTGATTGGTGGGTTTTGCTGTCCTGCATTGTGTGCACAGCGGATCTAGTTGCCGTTTGCTATTTTGGGCGGGATCTGGTGTGGGAGATTCACCTCTTACTGTTGAATTCTTGCACGTGCTTCACACGTGCTTTTGGGAGATTTCGCTCAGGGTTTTTCGATCCCGTTTTCTTCAATTATCGGATCTAATCACCCGCATACAATCAAGGCAAGTATTCATCTTGTACAAATTTTTGTTCTAGTACAAGCGTTCAATTTGAAAATACCGCAAATAGTTAGTAGTTGTAACTCCTCATTGACTTGTCGTTGTTGATCAAATATTAATCCTCATCAATTTCATAATCTTAAGAGTCACAACAATTTTATTGTTATATTATAACTACTTGGACTCATTTTATCCCCTAGTCGCATGAATACATAAAATTAAGAACCCTAGATTTGTAGATGTGTGTTATATCTCGTATGTGATGAACTTGCAACCATTTGAGTTGAGAAATAATGTTGCTTGCTGTTTTGATAACCATTACCCCGTATTTATATCACACATTAACCTGGACGCCTAATAACCAATTTTCATGCAACGTATACACGTAAGACATTCCAACATGTTGCTGTCCTGGAACTTGCTATGCTGTTTTGATCCCTTTAACATCAGAATCTGATCCCAAGACCTGAACAGTAAATTTAGCTCTAGATGTCTAGATGTTGATAGCCTCCGGAATTTTCGAATTCCGAGTTACGGTCTAGGAGTTATCGTAGTTTTACTGCAGCTGTGTCGGTAGACGCAGATTCGCAAAACTGCTGCACACCTTTAGTTTGCGAATTAATCTAGCTATGTTAGCAGTAAGAGTTTGACTTGAAATTTTATATGCTGTTGCTGGACACCCTATAGAACCTTCTCAAATTTTTTTAGAAATAATTAACAATATTTCAACACTGTTTAACATGCACGAACTCAAATACACAAATTCTGCCTGAACACATTAGCTGTGTAATTCGTTGTTTTGACACATGTTCCCACAGCCTTCTCGTACCTTAGTTATATGCGTTGGAACTGAACAGGAGTCTAGTTTCTAGACCTCCCGACGGATCCACTTTTGCTATTTCGTAGCAACGGGAATCACAGTTTTTGTACAACAACGTCGTGCTGTTCAGATTTGGGATTTTCGTTGTTCGTGTTATTTCTTATTCATGTCGACCCTCGAGTATGCCATATAAATATCTTAAACTTGTTCCATGTCCATGATTATGATTTTTTGACTTTTTCACACATTTGCATGCTTGCTTGATAAAAATTAATAAATGTAACAAGCCGGAGTTTAAGGGAAAGACTATAGTAGTGGACAATATAGGTAAGTGTATACGGAAGGGGACCCGTGTTTCCCAAATACTTGGTTCATGAACTTGTTGTTTCTTGATCGATTCATGGATTCGGTTACATGGCTCATGAACTTGTTTGATTCATGAACCCATTGTGCGGTTCTTGAACATGTTAGTGGATTCGCGAACTTGTTTCGTGAACTTGTTATTTATTTTCCGATTCATGAACCATGGCTTGCTTGATACTTGATACCTGAGTGCGCCACCCTATAGACTCCATTACTAGGTCTAAATGAAATTGCATTGACTGTAGCAACCATATAGTAAAAGAATGGATGCATGAAGTGCTACCTAGATAGTAATCACCACTAGACTTGAACATGAAATTTGAACTTGATACGTACATGTTACTTGATACTTGACAACTTGTTACTTGAGACTTGGCACTTGAATATAATATTTGACACTAGACTTGAGACTTGTCACTTGATGTTAGATACCCTACAGGTTCACTTGTCACTTACTTTACCATTAACATTTGTTATCCAGCCTGTTTACTAAGATGTCCCTCTTGCTAGCTAGTTCTTGGATTTCTACTACTTGTAGTATCCCCGTTACATTCTTGATTCCAATTCTTGTTCTACATTACTTGTACTCGTTTTTACTATTTGTGTCCCTAACTTGCACTAAGGGCATTTTCTCTTGTTTTTCCTATTTTTACATTTTATAATTATTAAACAGACTTTGGAGACGAGCTACCTGCTGGAATTGGTGAGCAGAGGTTTTAGTCTTCAAGTGGAGAAAAGACTTGCTTAGAATATTTGTTTTTCTTGAATTATTTATTCTTGTTACTTAAAAACATGTAACAGGCTGATGTTCCCGAGTTTTTCCTTTTGTTCCACTTGAAAACTATTTGAATATTATTATTGTTTCAATTGTTTTCTGTTGTTTAATAAATTATTCATGCATGCGTGGTTGTGTATGCTTGTTATATTCTTGTTGTGATGCTGAGTCGATCCTATAGCTTATGGATAATGTTAAAATCATCCGCTGGGCTTCGTCATGGGCTCGTATTCCATATTTTTGGGAAGCGGGGTGTGACAATTAGCGAGCCACTTCCTGGCTCCCTTTGACTTCTCTCATGCCTGGTGTGGTGGGGAATTTTATCTTCATGTGATAGGCTGAGGGTTTGGCCTGGAGAGCCGCTAGGCCTGGTTCACATCTACCACCATGAAGTCCATCGGCGCGGTCCGGGCGGTTGGAGTTTTCCGGGAGTTACGTCGAGAGTTATGAAACCCTCGATTGTTACTAGCACCCCTGTGAACCCGTGAGAGTGTAGCCGGTGGGCTTGAGTCGATCCCGGGATAGCTTAAGACCCTGAAAGGCCTCGAGAAAGAGAATGTTGACCGAACTTCCATTGTCGACTAGGAACCGGCGCACATCAATGATGGCCATGTGGAGGTTTATTACCAATGCGTCACAATGGGGTGTTCGGACGCCCTCCAGATCTCTATCTGAAAAAGTGACAGGGACCTCAAGGCCTCTGGTGGAAGGATGGTTTTGCACGGAATTTACTTACCGGACGAAGGTTCTTCGGGAGGAGTTCGAATCCCCCCCCCCCCCACACACACATTGGGCCTCCATGTATGAGATGTAGTATATCCTCGGCTTCAAAATCTGGGGTCTCGGCGTTCCGCTCGGTTCGCTTATTAGGCCCCCTGGGGGGTGGAGGAGGATCTGCCCTGTCTTTTCTCACGAACCTGGAGAGTTTTCCTCTCTGGATAAGGGCCTCGATCTCATCTTTTAGGGCCCGAAAGTCATCCGTGTTGTGGAAATGGTCCCTGTGGAAGCGGCACCACTTGTCCCATTCCTCTTTTTGACCAGAGTGTTCATCTTTGGAGGTGGTGGGAGAAGACCCTCTTTCCCGACCTCCTTCAGGATGGCTGTGACATTTGTGTTGAGTGGAGTGAACTTCTCGAAGTGGGGAGGAGGGCAACGCTGGCCTCCGTTGTCCTTCTAGAGCTTCTTAGCTCCTTCTTTTTCAGTGCCCTTCCGTTTGTTCCCGGAGGACGATCCCTCAAGAGCAGGGCAGGTGAGAGCTTCTTCCGCTCGGATGTATTTCTCACTCTTGAGCAGGAGTTCTGAAAAATCCTGAGGAGGCTTCTTGTCAAGGGATGCTCTGAGGCTGTCGTTAGCGACAATGGATTGGAAGGCAGCAGAGGCCACGGATTGGTCCAGGGAGGCGATGGATCTGGCATCCATGGTGATACGTTTAACATAGTCTCTTAGCCGCTCGCCCTTCCTTTGATGAAGCAGTAGCAAAGAGGTGATCTTTTTTTCGGCTCGACGGCTACTCATGAAGTGAGTCAAGAAGAGGCCTTCGAGCTGATCGAAGGAGAAGGTGGAGGCCAAGGCTAGTTGTGAGTACCATTCCCTCGCAGGCCTTTTCAGCGTGGCTAGAAAATTTTTGCAGAGAAGCACATTCGACGCCTGGTGTATCATCATGAAAGTTTTAAAACTCTTGATGTGGTCAGCAGGGTCAGACTCCCCATTGTATGATTCAAAATGAGGGGGCTTGAAGTTATCTGGGACTGGTGCCTCCATTATGGCTTGGGAGAATGGAAGCCTACTGGGGCGGAAATTTCTATCCCGTTGCTCTTCTTCTCTGTCCAGTCGGCCAAGGAGCCTCTCCATCTCGTGGAGACGGCGATAGATCGAATCTTCCCTCCGGTCATACCTTGCTGAGGTCCGGGACTCGTCCTCGCGCGAAAGGGGACTAGGAGTGCGACGACGATAGCTCGGGGCAGGTTGAGGACTGGGAGTACTGTATTACCCCATATTTTAAAATAATATTTTTAAGATTTGTAAATGAATTAAAATGATTTTTTGGGGATTTAATAAATATTTTCTGAACATTTATCTTTTTACACGTGCAAAACACATGCAAATATTTTTTTGGAAAGTTCAAAATCAAAAATTATGTTGGGGAAACTCATTAATTATTATTAGATATTATTTGTGAGTTTTCTGGATTTTTCTGACATTTATTGGACCTATTTGCAAATATTACAAAAAGAGAGACTTTGTGCAAAATTACCACTTGGAGTAAAAAACTCTAGATTTTTGGACTTTTGGGCTGGGCTTGATGCCTAGTCAACTCAGGGTGAAAAAGTTTACTTTTTATTTAGATGAATTTGGTTTATTTTACAAGTTTTGATAAAAGAGGATCTTTTTTGCAAAATTGCCATTTAAAAGGACAAAAATGCAAAATCATTTTCTGGGTTTCTCAAACAGTGCCGGCTGGTTATAGGATGGTTATTTTTTATTTTAAAACTCAATTAAGTTGGTTTTATTTAGTTTCCAAGTATAAGGATTCATATATGTAAAGATATATGTAAAAGAGGTATTTTACAAATTTGTTTACAAACCCTAAAAACCTATATTCCGGCCTATTTATATGGTGGAGTGCAGCCGTCTTTTACAGCACAACACAAAGGATTTTATTATTATTATTTCTTGGAGTTTTAAAGAGAAGATCTTGGATTTCTTGCGAAGGAGGGATTTTTCTTGTTTTTTATTAACTTCGTTTGATTTCTTCAACAAGGTGAGTGACTTGTGTTTATTTTCTTATTGTTATAAGCATGAGTATGTGATGATTTATCTATTAGAAAACATGTTAGTTGATTGTATGAAGATATAATGAATTTCAATAAGTAGATGAACTAAAAAGTGAATCTTTTCATGAACTATACTATTGATGACCAAAACCCTAATTTGATGTTTTGTGATTGCTAAAGAACCAAATAGGAATCAAGAGTAGTCTTTGTGTATGAACGATTTATGATTTGTAGAGACTTAGTAATACCCATGAGATATTGGATCTATAATTATTGGTTGTGTGGAAATGGATAGTTAATGAGTACATGAAATAAGAATGTATAATCGCAGGTTACTGTTCATACCCGAGGTAGTTGTTTTGATTTTTTTTTGTTTTCCATTGAATTAAATTGGGATATCTATGATTGTAACCTGTATGCTACTGTCGTTATATTGAACATGGACATCATTCTACAAATTTGACTGCCCCAATCAACTCCGATTAACACCATAATTTGTGATGACAATGATCAGCCAAGTTCATGTGCTTTGAGTTTTAAGTAGGGGTGTTGAACTGATAAGTTCAGGCTTGTACCCTCTCAAAATATTTCATGTGCTTGATTTACATAGACTATGGATTAGACATTCTGTCCGTTTTTAAAGTTTTGTACATATTAATTCATAAGATCAGAGTGTGTGTATGTATATGACAGAGTTAGATTTGGTGGGAGTATTTAAGCCCCTCTGTTTTTACTCTCTTATTGTACATACAACAACATCAATCCTTCAAAACGATACCATTTCCATTTTTAACTGCAAAACAATGCGTGACTCTTTATCTTTGTTCGTTCAGCTCGGTTAAAGGGCTGATGAAGTCTACAGTAAGAAAGGATGTCAGGACTATTTCTCACAAATTGGTTAGGAGTTTAATTTTCTACAATATCATATTAGGGGGCATGTTAGGGGTTGTAGTTTGATTAAGTTATCTTCCAAGTCTCAGGTGACATTTTTTTATTTAATATTTATTATCTTTGTAGCCCCTGATACGGTAGAAGATCCTACATTGTTAGCTTGATCTTCTAGTCTAAAGCCTACAAAATACCCAAACCAGCATATACACTTTATTTTCCAAAACCTGCATATGATTCATTTCGGTTAAGGACTATCTACTATATTTCTGCAGATACTCATGTGTTTTAAATCATTGAAAGGGGTTTCTATATATTATATATATATACATATACTCCTATTTCAGTAAAAGATATACAATTGTGCATATACTCCTATTTCAGTAAAAGATATACATTTGTGTATATCTCCTAAAGATATATATATATATATATATATATATATATATATATATATATATATATATATATATATATACCCATTGTGTAGATACTCATACCAGTAAAAGAGAGATTATCTATATATCCTGCATATATACTTCAACTCAGTAAAGATAGATTTTCCTATATTATATATATACACCCATACACTTCAACTCAGTAAAGAAGGAATTTTCTATATCATATATACCATGCATATCCATTGTAATATCCCGATCAATAATTAATAATATTATTTTTATTAGTATTTAACTATTTAATTATTTTACTTCTTTATGTTTGAGTTATCTCTTTTGTCTTGACAAACCAATTTAGATGGCTAAGTTTTGGTTAAGGGTTTAAACCTAGGATTAAAAGACATAAGAGATTAAGGATTTCTCTTCTAGAAGCTCTCTCTCCTCCACCTCACCCCCTTTACCATGCTTCCACCTCACCCTAACACCATGCCTCCACCTCATCCCCACCTTACCTAGTATGGCAGCCAACCTTGTACCCAAGGGGATTTTTGAAAAACTCCCTTGGTGTTTATACACTATCCCCCTTCTCTTCCACCCTATAAATATCCCCCTCCCCTCTTCTCTTGTCTCATTTTACAAGAAGAAAAAAAAAGAGAAAAGCCCTAACTAGAGAGTTTTCATTTGTAGGTTTTCATAGAAGTTGTAATAGGAGCTAGGAGGAAGGAGAAGGTTGCTAGCTAATTCTTCTTACCAGTATACAAGGTGGGGGTTTCTCTATCTTTTCTTGTTCTCTTTGTTTGATTTTTGTTGATTTGTTGATTCTTATTCTCTTTTTGTTTGATTCTTAATTTCTTTTGTTGTGTGTGGTTGTTGTGTTTTCTAATGAACAACTTGGACTAAATTATGTGCATAAGAGAGGTTGTGGATCAGAGGTGATCACATGAACTTTAATGAAACACATAAAGATAAAGTCTTTAATAATTGTTATGGTTATTGTTGTTATTGTTATTTTTGGCTAATAAAAGAAACTAACAACTTGGACTAATGAACTTGTGCATATGAATGGTGGCGGATCAAATGATCACATAAAAGAAAGTGAATGAGAGAACTTAATAAAGATGAAATCTTTAAGTTTT
The DNA here is from genome assembly GCA_017893485.1 of Hemerocallis citrina. Taxonomy (NCBI): domain Eukaryota; kingdom Viridiplantae; phylum Streptophyta; class Magnoliopsida; order Asparagales; family Asphodelaceae; genus Hemerocallis; species Hemerocallis citrina. Next base: position 133,089,783 of record CM030363.1, read on the forward strand.
GCCTTTGATTATTTTGTTAAAAGCACGCAACTTGGACTAATTAGCATGAGCATATGAAGAATGGGGTAGAAGGACTATTACATACCCATTTTTGGGTTGTAGAACTCAATAACTATTAAAAAAATAAGTCTTTCTTTTGTTTATTGCTCTCTACTTTGATAATTAACAAATCTTGCTAATTCTTAGTTCATAAAAAAGGTAAACTTTGTTGTATGTAGGAACTAAAAGGTTAAAGAAAAGAAGGTTGTAATATGTAGGACTTGTAATTTATAAAAGGTAGATTTTTTAGTAATATTGTAGTTCATAAAGTTGGATTTTTGTAATGTTTTAGGACTTGTAATTCATAAAGATAAGTAGTCTTTGTAATAGCTAGTAAAGTTTCATGCTTAAGTTTTGTAGTTCATAAAAAAAATTAGATTTTGAAATGTTTTATGACTTGTAATTCATAAAGATAAGAAATCTTGTAATAGCTAACAAGGTTCATTCTTATGTAGTAGTAAATGAATCATGTTAAGTTGTAGAAATGATCCATGCTTAAAGTAGTAGTAGATACTCATGTTGTAGTAGTGTAGTAAAGGAATCATATTGTAGTTGTAGTGTTAACTATCTTGTTGTAGTTATGGTGTTAGTAAAGAGCCCATACATGCTTGAATGGTATAGTGTAGCATTCTAGTTAAAAGAACCATGCTTGAATTGTATATGGTAGTGTTGTAGTGAAAGATTAAAAAGAACCCATGAACCCATGCTTGAGCTAGGTGTTCTAGTTTAACTATTAAGATGAGCCTATGTTCTATGTTGTTCTAGTCAACTTCAAAAAGAAACCCATGAAACTAGCACCATGGTAGTTCTGGCTCAATTGACAAAAGAACCCATGAATTTATTTCTAGGTGATTCTAGCTCAACCTTAAGAAAGAACCCAAGAGTCTAGTTGCATGTAGTTCTAGTTCAATTTGGGAAAAAGATCCCATGGACTCTAGTTGTATGAGGTTCTAATTGAAATTGGACCATAGCATGTGAGCATTCTTCATCTTCATGGTAATAAGGGTTGGGAAAGTCTCTAAGGATGGTTAACTTGATAAAAGCTAGTCTAGGGTCCTCTAATTACCCTAGGGGTCATCGACCATCAAGACCGCATCCTACCACCTTAGAGACTATGGATAGATCTCACCTCGGGCACCAACGAATCTTAATCGGTGTAGGTTGATCGTGGGCCGAGAGTGTTGATAGAATTCAAGTTAGGGGTAGTGATGAGTGAGGGAGATCTCGTTACTAGTGTCTTGGATTGAGGGACCATGAGTTGGACCATGATAATCTAAGTTGAAAATCTTGTAAGATTGATTAGGATTAGTGACATCATTAGGGTAGTAACTTATAAGGATCTTTACTTAACCATTTTGCCAAAAGAGAGGAGTCGGTATTAAGGGTGACACCTTATGACCCAACTCATCCTTTAGGCCGACATTAGGTGGTGTTATTGGGTTGTACCTTCCCGTCAAAGGGATACGTACGGTGCCTTCTCATGAGTTGGGAGCACGGGTTGCGTATCTCACACTATTAACTTCTGAAGTGCCATGATAAGGGCGGGCAAAGCTAGGGGATGGACCCCGGAACTCCATCTTGTTCTATTCTAGGGAAGCGAACAGGCCATAGACTACAGTCTATGAGTTAGGGGGTGCAGGGGATGCTTCGAGCTAACCTGTGTTGCAGTAACTCCGAGGGTTAGCCGGGTAGTAGTGGCAAACATAGACACCATGAGCGTACTGCAATGGTGGGACTTGACCACGTCTGTAACCTTATCAGTCACGTTGTATCTGTCAGGAACAGGTTGTGTACAAGTAGAAATTCATAACGCAAGTTCAAATCCCTATATATGGAGAACGGCTTGATATAGACGTATGTAGTATGGGATGCATACGGTTTCAGATTCTCACTTACAATTAGAATAGGAGCATCCTAGCCTTACTTGACATTGCATTTGATCCTAGTCATTGCACTCACGAACACTTAAACTACACCGACATATTTTACCATATTTTTATATGTTTGTTTTGGAGATTCGCTTCTAGTCATCAGCCTTTAAGCGTCAGTATATGTACTAATGTCCCCACTCTAATAGGTTGTGGATACAAGCTCACGAACTGGGAGGACTCTTGTCAAGGCATGGTCTACAAGTGAAAAGCCCAATGTTTAACATTTTCATTCATGTATACTCTGATGTAATATATTCAATCAATGGAAACACTCGGCCTGTAATATTGTATTAATAAAAAGTTTTAAAATTTTTCTATTTTCTGTGTATTGTGACTAATTGAATGTAAAGGTCCTGGCTCATGTCTCGAATTCTTCATATAGGAAGTTCGGGGCGTTACATACATAGATACTCCATATCAGTAAGAGATTTCTTTCTATATCAAATAAACATACATACATACTTCAATCCAATAACAAACCTACTTCTAAACTGCATATTTACTTCAAAATCAGTAAAAAGGATTTCTATATATATACTCATATATGCATATATCAGTGAAAGGGATCTTTTCTACATCTTCTATAACCTGCATAGGCTTACTTCAATAAAAAGGGGATTTTACTATACATTAGTATATATATATACATATGCTTATGATTTGATCTATATTAGTAAAGGGATTTTTCCTATGTATCAGTTATACCTATATATACTTCATAAACAGTGTCAAGAGGCTTTCTATATATATCAGTTATATATACAATCTACATATGTTCTTTTCAATCAATAAAGGGGATTTTGGATATATTATATATACACATATGTATTCTAGTAAAGAGAACTTTTCTATATATACATAAATATATATACACTGACATTTCATTTCAACAAAAAGAGCCTCTCTTTTCCTACAGCCTGCATTTACTTCATTTCAACAACAGAGCAATTCATTCTATAAGCTGCATATGTTTTCATCTCCTATACTTGCATATGCTCCATTTCAAATGAGAGGGCTTCTTCTATATCTGCACATATACTTCATAATCAGTATAAGGGATTTTCTATATATCAGTTATATATATACATACGCATACCGATGTTTCACTTTCCTTTATATCTGCATATAGCCAAGAGCTACATTTTTTAAAGGGAATTTTATACACTTGGTGCATACTTCATTTAAAAACGATCTTCTATATATATATATATATTTACTCATATACAAACATTATGAATGAATGAATTTTCTGTGAGTAAATTAACAAAGAAATGGAGTGATTATAATGAAAGATTTATTTTGAGATGATTGTTAAGTTGTGAATCTCTAGGAGTTGAGTAGGAGTCCTATGAATCGGCAGATGAGATTTTGTGGATATAGACCAGAGGGGTCTTGGGTTTGTTTTATGGAATTAAGTCCGGCAGGATACACTAACTTTAGAGAGAAGGAATTCGTGTTCTTTTAATAATAACCAACTTAAGGACATGCACTAGTGGAGATGTGATGGAACTTGGCAAACGTAAGTATATGCTCTTGGTTTTGTTAGTCCAATGGATGCGTTCCAGGACTATTTGTTGTTCTGTCTCGAGAGGGCATTTGTATGTTCGCGTGTCGAGGGTCTGCAGGCCTGTTCACGGAGCATGCAGAGTGAATTTGCGTGTCGATGGTCGGTAGGCCTATTCACGGAATGTACCTGGTGTATCTGCATGTCGAGGGCCTCGCAAGCCTATTCGTGGGGTACATGGCAGGAAGGTGATTCTCCAGTTGTTGAGCTATTCTTACATGATGCTTGCGCGTCGAGGGCTGTGGTGCCTATTTGCGGAGTATTCTGGATCTTGTTTCCATCACCGTCGTAGGATTAGTTGCATAACGAGGGATCTAACCCTATAAAATGGAGAACGTTAAGGGCTTGCACCGGACCTATGTAGTATGGAATGCACAAAATCCGACAAGTATGCATTAGAGAGTCAGCATATAGCAATTGTGTTTTCTTGACTTGGTTTATATGCATAATGATTTCTGTTTTCCTACACTTGACACTTACTCTAGATTCACTTGATGTTTTCATGTGTTACTTATTACTATCTTATATTCCCTGATGATTTCATATTTTATCTATTAATATTTCTTATTTCAATTGTTCGGCTGTTGATACTTGTTGTTATGAATCCATGTTTATGTTTTATTCATGTTGCTTTTGTTTTGTTTTTCTGTCACTCACACCGTTATGGCTGATCCCTGTAGTTTTGGGGGTTAGGGTTATCTCTAGCCTCATGTTTTACAGGTAGGTACTTGAAGCTTAGGATTTGGATGCTTGTGCTAAATTGATGTTATAGCTTATATAAAAATGTAAAAGAAGTGTTGTAAACGAAAGTTTGTAATTCAAGGTGTTTTGTATTCCTGCCGTGTTTTGTAAACATTTAAAGTAATAAAAGTTTGAAATAAAATGATCTGTATTTTGACTATGTTTACTATTGCAATTGAAGTTGATGTTGGGAATTGTGCCACATATTTTTGAGATATCATATTGGAAATTTGGGGTGCTACAAGTACAGTGCCGATATCTTGGGGCAGGTTGAGGACTGGGAGCCCACTGAACGTGGTCGGGAGCAACATTGAGGGCCCTGAGGGTTGCCTCTTGAAATTGCTGGAACTCTGCCCTCGTAACAGGTGCCTCCTGCTCTCGGTGGTCCTGAGGGGCGGGTTAGCCGACTGGAGAGCGGCTTCTCCTTTGACGAAGCTGGGGTTACTCCCTTCGCCTCCTGGGAGAGTTGGACCTTCTGCGATCTGGCCTGCGGGGGGATCGGGCCCTAGGAGACCAGATCGTTGGACTCCTTTGATGTTCTCGGCGGGGGATCCCATCATGGAACTGCCTCTCATCTAAGCGGGTCCGAAGATCTACCCCATGCTGCTTATTGACGATGATGTGCCGGAGATCCTTCGGCGTAGGGGACTATGCGAGGCCAAGGAGTCGGACGAGGGGTTGTGCATCGACACGTGGTCGTGATTAGGAGGTTGCCCCTGTCAACTCCGACGGGAGGGTCCCGCGGGATCCCCTTGTGGCCGTTGAGGAGCCTGCTTGTAACAACCCAGATTTTCATATGAATATATGTATAATTTGTTAAGCACTTAAATACTATATTTATTTATTTATTTTTCTTTTTGAAACTATTAGTATGGAATTATTTCTTAAACTTCAACTAGACTCACCATGAGCTAGACATGGGCTCAAACCATGTTCTTTTGACCATTGAGCCATGAACACACACTTGTAGTGTGACATGACTTGTACAAAAAAAATGAAGCCCAAAGATTACATGAGAAAGGGAAGAAAAATAATTAGGGTTAGGGCTTTGTTTGAACTCAAATTGCTTCATGATGAGACTATCTCCACTCTTACACTCTAACTCCTTTCCACCCCAATCAAATTCAAGATTCCCTTTCTCTTCCCCATGCCAAATCTGGACTAGATCTGAACCCCTCCCACCTTTTGCATTTTAACCCCCCACAATGCAATAATTGCCATTTCACACTCCTATCTTCTCCTACTTTAAATCCTACACTCTTCTACTCTCATTCTCAACCCCAAACAAACCCTATACAGAAATTAGAGCCAAGGAGAAGGAAAATAAGTAGCCATGCAAGGAGGAGGAGCCAAGGAGCCAAGAAGGCAAGGAGCTAGGAGCAAGAAGGCCAATCTTAAAGCTAGGAGCTTGTAGGATCTCTTTTCCATCAAAACTCATCAAGGTGGGTGTTTCTAACCTCTTTTTTTATTTTTGATTGTCAAATGGTATTTGTAGTGACTGAAAAATGACATGCATGCTCTAGAATGAACCCTAATAACTCGTTTTGTGTTAAGGAATCCAAAACAGAAAATCTTGTTAAAAGGCTGAAATTTTAATGTCAGTCCGTTGCTCATAAATTGAACACTACTGGTTGGATTAACTTGAAATTTTTATATGTTGTTCATTCATGTGTCTTGCACCTTCAGTAATTTTTCCAGATTTTTATGACTTTTTTCTGCTATTAAAATAAATTGCAAACTTGCATGCTGGTCAGAAGAAAAAGAAACAGTTTTTGTTGTTACTGTTGTGAGAAGAATGACTTGTATCTTGCTTCATACTTTTGGCAATGATCTAAAATTTTAGTATGTAATTGTTGAATGTATCTAAGACCTATGTTTCACATTTCATGAGATTCGAACCACTGTAGCTATGTTAATAAAATCATGCAAACTCAGCTAGATATTTTAGTAAACAGAACTGCTGCTGTTATTGCTCTGTTTTTTATGACTACTGAGAGAGACATAATTAAAAATGTACTTGGTAGAATCATCTGACTTTTGGACGTGTTGTAACATCATGTGTCAGGATCTAAAATCTAAAATTTCATAAAGTTCTGACACTGTTGACTATTTTAAATTGATTTCCTGATTGTGTTAATATGATGTGCTGTTCTGGGAATCTGCATGCTTGTTAAAGATGGGACCATAAGAGCATGTAAACGACCTATTCTGAAGAAACTTGAAACTAGGAAGTTTTAGTAGACACATAGACCTTTCTGTAATGATTGAGAAATCATGATTTGGATAAGTAAATGATTTTATATAATTTTTTTCTAGTGACGACAGAAACACAGTGAATCTTAGAGCTCACTGGTTTGCACCATGTTCACGGAAATGAGTTTGAACTTGTAGTTTATTAGCTTAGAGTTGTTTTTTGAGGTCACAAATTATGTTATAGATGTGTACATGAGTTAGGACCTAAATTATCTAAAGTCCCTTGCTAAGAGTAGCTCTTAGTTTCTTGTAGACCCCAAGATAGACAACGTTGTTCACTGTTTTGAAGTAGAAATTGTATTGGATGTTGGGGTATTGTTGTTGACCACTTTGGGATGAAATCCATGTCCAAAGTGTGCTTATGCTTGCTGTATACCTTGAGTAGAAGCATGGGAGTGCCCGATCGCGATTTCTCAAAGAAACGGGACCGGAAATGACTCCGTTTTGGCATAAAAGCCAAATGTGTACTTGCTGTTTGGATTTAAAAATTGTCAATTTTAGGGCTCTTAGAACCCCTTTTTGGGTATTCATGGGTTAGGAATTACTCCTAGTGTGGTATACCTTGTTGGGGTATGTTACTTGAGTATTGAGACTCTAGGACTAAGTCTTGTTGACAAACCTAGATGGGTAGAATAGGACCCGTGTCGCATCGAACACATTGGAGGAGACGACTCGTGCACTGATGTACTCGCCGTGCATGGATGGATTCCTTGGTTGTGTTTGGAGCTACCACTTGTCGAGGAACATGGAGCGTTAAGTTTAGTGGACCTACGTGTTGATCGGGCCGAGGTTGCGATCGAATTCCAAGTGTAGATGGCGGTTGCGGTGATCGACGGGGTCGATTCATCATTGGTTCGTGCCCAAGTATGGGTCGTGGCGGGTCAGCCCTTGGGCCGGACTTGAGGGCTAGTTGAGTCCTAGTGTGGGATGGATTGAGATCCATTAATGATAAAGGTGACTAACTAGAAAGAGTCTACAAGTAGAACTTAACTACTAGTTCATAGCGAGCAAAGTTGATTACCAAGTTAGGGATTGGATATGGTAGATAGATCGCCTAACTAAGGAAATGGGTAATATGAGATAGTTCTAGGCTCGCATAGAGGTTCATACTTCTAATAAGAAAATGAAAGAGAATTAGAGTTTGGCTAGAGTCATGGATTTTTGGAATTGGTTGATAAAATAAATATTAGTAATCATGTGATTAGTTTGATCTTTAATCTTGGAGTGGGGTAGCTTTGATACTTTGGTAGGACTAGATCGAGTCTTGGTTAAATGTAAGGACAGGCACTAGCGAGGGTGTTCGCCTGTCAGGGGGACGCATGGCGTCATCACGCCTAGCCAAATCCTAGGTTCGTTTAATGCGGACAGGGACCCCGAGCTGCCCTGGGGAGTTGAAACTCTGTGGGGGCTCCGCTCTTTTGGCATGAATGCCTTTATATTCGTAACAACCTTTGAGGAGGTTTGGAGTGTTGACGTCGTCTTGACTGCAAGTTCTGTTCTAGTGTAAGGACGAGTGTAGCGGAGTTGGGGAAACCCTATAGCTGTTAGGTCCTTTGTTGATCAATGCGGGCGGGAGGTTTAGAGAAAGACCCGATGAGCTAGACTCTATGGGAAAGGCTCTAAGTCGTTTGGCGGGGAGCCCTGGTGTCCGTATATCAGATTTTGGTGAGGTCCAGGGAGACGTAGATACAGCAACATACCATGGATACAATCGTGAAGGAGTAAGCCTGTGACTGTAACCCCAGCCGTGAAGGAGTAAGCTTGCGGCTGAGATCCCGGGCATAGTGGATAAAACATGAGGTATTGGACACCATTAATGACAGTAGCGACTGGAGTAATCCGGACGACTGCAGCCTCACCATCACTGGAATCAGAAATAGGAGAGAGCACAAGAGTAGGATGCATAGCGGGGGATTGAGCCCCATCAAAGTGAAGAACGCCATTTGGTTGGGGGATGTGTAGTATGGGATGCATATCTTTCAACCAAGCATGCATTAGCTTTAGGAGCATGTGTGCATAGTGTGTGCATGAGATTAGGCCATGGCATACACCGACACTTGATTGACATCACCTTTTTCTTCGCATCAAATAATTTTTGTAGTTGTTGAGGTTGGAATCGTTATATTATGGCATAGAGAGGATAGACGAGTATAGCATTTTGTCAGTTGTATTCAACTGATGTGCCTACAGTTATCAGTGCAGGATTGCCGACTTGGGAGCGCAGGAAAGTTCTAGCAGGGGAAAGCATCCAAGTGAAAGTTACTGTCCAAATTTTATTGTACATTCTTGTTGTAACAATTAATTGTAATTCTTGTAATCATTGGACCTTGTAATAACAATTTGATGTAATAACAGTTTTAATTTCCTGTGACTTTTTTTGTGTTGTGACTCATTTGAAGAAAGATCCTGAGTGTGTCACGAGTTCCTATGTTTAGAATTTGGGTCGCTACAGAGTTGGTATCAGAGCTTACTTCAAATTGTAGCCTAACACAACAGGAAATTAGACTTGGATGCCCCGGCCAGAGTCAGGGTTAGTTTTGATAGTGGGATAGTCATAAATCATATTATTGCACTTTCGCAACTTTTGTTTACGAACTTTTCCTATGTATGACCTAACCCCATTGCGATTATTCTTTTACTAACTTTTATGATTCAACTGGATGTCGAGGAGGAAAATCTGCTGCCTGATGTCCAGGAGGCAAGCATGCAACCGGGCGTCGATAAGGGAGAGCCCACGATGCAAGAAGTAGAGGAAGAAAGCAGAGGAACCAACGGCAGTGACCTCAATGTCGAGGTGAGAATTCAATACGATGTCCAAGCACAAGGTTCACATTCACTGTAAGAAGAAGAAGATGACCTTAGCCATACCTAAGAGATTGAAAATTGTGATTCAAGGGAAGAAGAAAAATGGGAAGATTTTGGCGGCTACAGCCGGGAGTAAGGTGCCGAAGGAAGTCAAGGGGATACCCACTGTACGAGACTTTCCACTCGTATTTTCGGAGGAGTTTCCAGGGTTACCCCCACCAAGGGATGTGGAGTTCAGTATCGTGATCCAGCCAGGCAGCGCACCTGTATCAAAGACGCCGTATCGTATGGCACCGGTGGAACAGAATGAAGTCAAGAAGCAAATAGAAGAATTACTGCAGAAGGGACTCATCAGGCCTAGTGCCTCTCCTTGGGGAGCGCCGGTACTACTGGTCAAGAAGAAGGATGGGTCATCAAGAATGTGTATTGACTATCGGGAATTGAATAAAGTCACAGTCCGAAATAAATATCCATTTCCCAGGATCGATGACTTGTTCGATCAACTACAGGGAGCAGCAGTATTCTCAAAGATAGATCTATGGTCATGTTACCATCAGGTCCGTGTAAAGGAGGAGGGCATACCTAAGATAGCCTTCAGGACTAGACATGGGCACTATGAATTCCTAGTGATGCCGTTTGGAGTGACTAACACTCCAGCAATCTTCGTGGACTTAATGAACCTGAATTCTACGGCCGTTTATCGACTCGTTCGGGGTGGTCTTCATCGATGACATTCTAGTGTATTTCACAGACGAAGGAGGATCACACGAAGTAACTGACAGGAGTTTTGAGGAAGCTTCAAGAGCATCACTTGTATGCTAAGATATCCAAATGCAAGTTATGGAAGTCGGAAGTTGCTTTTATTGGCCATTGACCCGCAAAAGATAGAGGTGGTGAAAGATTGGCCTCAACCAAGGACAGTGAAGGAAGTAAGGAGCTTTTTGGGTTTGACCGGGTACTACAGAAAGTTCATTCAGGATTATGCCAAGATTGCGGTACCGCTCATGGCCCTGACCAGGAAGGACAAGAAATTTGAATGGCTGATAAGTATGAAGAAAGTTTTCAGGAACTGAAGGAGATGCAGGGAACTGCGATGCTATCACTAGTATAGAGGATCCCTAGTGGACCATTTTGTCTTTTGATTGGGGATTAAACTCTTTTGGAATACTAGCAAGATGTCAGGGAGGCAAACATGCAACTGGATATCGGAAGGCAAACCTGCAACCAAAGGTCTAGAAGGCAAACCTGTAACTGGATATTGGAGGGCAAGTCTGCAACCGAAGGTCCAGAAGGCAAACCTGCAACTGGATATCGGAAGGCAAATCTGCAACCGAAGGTCCAGAAGGCAAACCTGCAACTGGATATCGGAAGGCGAATCTGCAACCGAAGGTCCAGAAGGCAAACCTACAACTGGATATCGAAGGGCAAGTCTGCAACCGAAGGTCCAGAAGGCAAACCTGCAACTAGATATCAGAGGGCAAATCTGCAGCCGGATGTCGAGAAAGCAAATTCATAACCTAATGTGCAGGTAGAAAGTCTGCAGTCGAACGACAAATGAGGGCGAGTCACAGCACAAAGTCGAGGAAGAATGACAAGGCTGCACTGAGACTCAGTGTTTAGACTAGAATTTGCGAGGTACCAAGGAAGATAATGGAGGAAATATGTGAAATGAAGAATGAGAAGATGACCCATAGAATGGGGAGGACTTCTTGGACGAGTTTAAGTAGCATTATTTTCCCCAGACTTATAAGAAGAAAAGGCAATGGAATTTCAAGATCTAAAGCAGGGAGGTATGACCATCCGAGAGTATGAAACCAAATTTACTCAACTGTCTCGTTATGCCCCAAGAAATGGTGCAAGACGAAGTAAAGAAGGCCAAGAGATTCAAACATGGACATAGGCATGGACTTAGAACCAAGTTAGTACTATGGTGCATTCGGAGGTTTGAAAAAAATTGGTTCGACGAGCTTTAGCTTAACTGGAAGGAAGGATGAAGTGGTGCATGGTCTAGAATAGCAATATATTTTGTTAGTTGCATTTTTGGCAAGCCATGGACGAAGAACTTGTAATGTGTTCTGTAGCAAGATATTATGACTTTTTATAAAGCATGAAAGTTTTTGGGCATTTGGTCATCTCTTGTCTTGTGCTTATTTTATTAAGGGTTTGGGATAAGGCATAAGGCTGAAATTTTTGCCTTCTCCTTGGAATTATTTCTTCTAAGGAGGGAGTGGTCACCGACCCTCAAGTAGTGCAACCAAGAGCTAGAAGATATGCTGAGAACTTGACTCGAGCACTAGAAGGGAGACATGATGAAGCAAGAATGATCGTGAGTATGGAGGCTCCAGAATGATCCACGGAGTGAGATATTTCCCAGTATTCCGGACGAGGGATGAAATAGGCCCCATAATATTCTGTGGAGTGGGATTGATCTCTACTATTTCGGGACGAGAGCAACACTCACGGGGAGTTCGTGTGATGAGGCCCCAAAATGTTCTGTAGAGTGGGATTGATCTCCAGTATTTTGGAACGAGAGCCGATACTCGAAGGACGATCAACTTCTCGTAGCTGTCATGATGATGGCTTGTGTAGCAAGGGGATTGTGAACCCCGTATGAGAAAATGTATTTCTCGAGTTATTTAATTAACTCTTGTCTGCTTTCCAACTAAGCATAGTTCTGAGGACATAACTGTAACGCCCTGAATCCCAAATTACTGAGTTCGAGATGTTCTTCAGGATCTTTTCGCTTTTCTCGAGTACAATTTTACAAGGAAATTCAAACTTTTCTTTTTACATCAGAGTTACAACATCTTACATTTAAATTTACACAGCGGAAGCAAAATATACAACATTTACATAAATGAACAACAACATAATGAGATCTTTATGCATCCATTCCTCTTTTACATGTAATTTGTCCTGCATACAAAACTGTGGGTACGTCAGTTTATTCAACCGACGATAATTATACATGACCATCCTCTCTATGCCAGAAACAGTATAATGAATCTCATTTCTTAAAAAAATCACAATCTTGTTCATAATAAGCATGTAAAATCAAAAGGGAACTTTTAGAGATGTCGTGTCGTGATTGTGCACTTAATCCTTAATGCAATTATTAAACTTTTCACATGACACTAATGCACACTTGTTCGAATTCTATGCATCCCATACTACATAGGTTCGAGGGCAAGCCTCTTAATCGTTCTTCATTTTTGTAGGGTTCAATCCCCCGCCATGACTTACTCTACTTCTGTAAATTCAATGAGTATCTTAGATGATTCTATGAGTACAAGCATGTATCCTGGCCCCTGGAGTAGAATTTCGCGCCATGTCTTGACTCGTCAAGCATGCATTCTGCGACAATTCAGCCTCCTCCCTGAACACAGTCCTCTTGCAGTCACCAAAACATCCCACAAGCGTGATTAGAGTCCGATCATTACTGAGTTGTGCCCGCACCATGTCTTGACTCATCAAGCATGCATTCTGCGGCTCACACACCCGCACCGTACCCTAGCTCTCATACTCATGTTTTTCTCTCACCTTCATCACCTCCACACTATGTATTAAAGTTACATTAGAATCATGAATAAAAATCAAGCTCTAGAGTTAGCCTCTCCATCAACCGGACTTATCATTTTATTTCACTCGACCAACCTGGTCTATTTCTCAATATCATTTCATTTCACTGCCGGGGAGACTTAGCTACTCTTTTGTTCAATTTCAAATTCACAATATCCAATTGAGCGCCATCAGCTCATAATTCATTTTAGAGTCTCACAGACTTTTTCATCATGATTTAGCCTTTCATAATTATTCATTTAATTCTCAATTCTCATCTATGATTCCTTTCACATAATTCATACAGCCATAAACAGAATCCATCGATTTAAAAGCATAAAGTTCATCATTACCCACAGTAACTAATATGAATCAAATATATCAAGTCCACTCTGTACAGTCGACTTGGAAGAACACCAGTCGACTCATACAGTCACACACAGTATCATCATAATTGCTCGGGATAGTCGACTGTTGCACTCAACCAGTCGCCTGTCCCGCAACCTTCCATATTCACAATATTATCCACATGACAGTCGACTGTCCATTAATCAGTCGTCTGTCCTGGAGATTTCAAACAGCATAATTTCCAAGTCCAGATCAGTCGACTTGCTACACGCATTCGGTCGACTGGACAGATCCATTTCAATTAGGGAATTTATTTACAGTTCTTACGTGTACTTGCATCCTGATATCAATTAACAGTATACATCAATTCATGTTTCATAAACAGAGTTTCCTCTTGTTCAGTAGCATTCACAGCATAATTTTCCCAGTTATTAACATGCTCCTTTAGAGAAAACTACTATAAACATGCATTCGCATTGCTCATACTTTCTTACAATAATGAAGGTACAAATCTCAAGTCATCATAATGGGTCTACATAAATAGAATATCTTTATTCAGGGGACTTTCAAACAGTCATATTCAGAATGAAGCACCAGTCGACTTAACACCAAGTCAGTCGACTGCGCCGACAACTTCAGATATTTATCACTATTAGTTCTTTTCATTTATTTACCTTCCCTCCATCATATGTGTCATAGGAAAAATATACATTTAATAATCACACCATCACAGCTATTTGCACACACTTATCAGCACATTATGAAAAGAAGTGTCTCGTACCAGTCGGCTGGCTCACATGGCAGTCGACTATACCGACAGTCTTGTTATCAACATTAATAGCATATTCAAGCAATTTCTACCGCATTCAATTCACTTTTTATAACATGGTATCAATCATAACAATTGCAATATCATTCCTACATTAGAAGTCCTGAGAAACACCCACCTTATATGAAGAAATAATCGAAATCCCGCAAAGCTCCTCAATATAGCGCAGCACTTCTTGCTCCTCGTTCCACACCGAAATCTTCAGCAATGCTGCTTGCCTCCACAGAAAATCTCCCACACAAAACTCACCGATACTCTCTAGCAGTCTTAGGAAATTTTAGTGTAAAAAGATAGGGAATAGGAGGGGGTATTTATACTAGAATATAGGTGAAATGGAGGGCTGAGATTTATTGGGGAGTTGGAGAATCAAAGGCTGAGATCAAATCGGGAGTTGAGAAACTACCCACACCTCAAAATAACTACCCATGATCTAAACCCATCACTCCACAATCCGGCCAAGAGTTGTGTCCAATGCACGTGTATGCGAATGCACGTGCATGCACCAACTACACCCTACAAATTAGTACATCAAATACCCGGTCAAGAAAAGAAAAGATGTCACACATACTGGTTATAAAAATACAATAGAAGGGGTTTTAAATCCATGGGCTAAAATTAATTGGGCCAAACTAATTATTTTGTAGAAAAACTTTTGGGCTTTAAGAAAAAATATTACACATGCATACCATATGTAGAATTAAATAATCTTTATATATATTAGAAAAATCGGGGTATTACATCACTCCCTCCTTAGAATAGTTCCGTCCCCGGAACTACAACCAAGAGCGAGAAACAGAAAACACAACAACAAGAGATACAAGGATATAAGGATACAAAATACAAAATACAATCAACAAGACAATCAAGCAAAAAGCTCAGGATAGTCCTTCAACATCTTCTCCTCATTTACCCCTAAATATCGCTTGTATTTGTGTCTATATTGTTTATAATTCATCTTATTTTCATAAAATTCAGTTAATTAATTATTGTTGAAGGAATAAGATATTTTTATGCAAAATGTAAAGATTTTTGGTAAAAATCAACTAACAAAACAAGCAGAATGATTTATTATTTTTATTGTTTTTTTGAGTTTTAAATTTTACATTTTGGCTGTATGAAAAGCAAGATAAAAAATTTTAATTTGCCAATTGAGCTGAAAGTGGAATAAACATTTTAAAAAGGATTTAAATGAGCTAATATGATTTTTAGTTAGTTTAATTAATTTTAAACTAATTAATTTTAATTTTATTTTTATTTTTAAATCCTGATAACTGCTTTTATTTTGTGTGTGCAGCACGTGTTTGAAGAAAAAGAAAGAGAAGAAAAAGGAGCAAGAAATAAAGAGCAAATCATACAAGGAAAAAAAATAAATGGAGAAGAGGTGGTTTTCTGCAAAAATAAACCCTAAATCTCTCTTCCGTGCTCTATAAATACAACTCAAGGAGAAGCCAGAGAAAAGGGGCTGAACAAAGGGAAGAGCGACGACTAACCCTATTATAAAAATAAAAATAAAAATAAAAAAGGGACAAAAGAGACCGCATTGGGAGAGAGACAGAGAGAGGTTTGTTGTTTCGACGCGATTTTCCAAGAGCGCTGACGTGGCGTCCTGCTCCTGGTCATGCACGGAACTCGAGAGAAGGAGCATAGGTGACGTGGCATGTGCTCTATTTTCGTGCGATCTCCAAACCAGAAGAAGACCAAGAGAAGCAGTAGTCCACGTGGGTGCTGACGTCATCGACACCAGAGGACGACAAGACATGGGCTTGTCTTGGAATTTAAAGAAGAGAGAGAGAGGAATTGACTTGTTGGGGCACGCAACCTGAGATGTTCAGTTTGCAATTTTTCTACAAAACAGTTCTTCATGTTTCTATTTTATTTCTTTGGTTTTTATTATGCAATCCAAGACTGTGTTTGTTAGTTACAATTTCATTATGAACTAAATTTTATTTTTCTAAGGCTTCGATGTAGCCTAGTTTTGAGAACACAATTTTAATTCCATATTATTTTTCTATTTTTCCATGGTTGTGTGTTTGATTTTTGGTTTTAATGCTTACAATTGGTCGACCGACGTCTGTATGATCTATTAAATAATGGAGATACCAAACTGGTAATTTGTGATTAATAAAATTAAACACCGTTACAAGAGCGAATTGTTGTTAATGTGACCGTTAAGAAATCCATAGATCTTAATGAATTTTCAATTAGTAATTTGTGCATGAACTATGACAATAATTAGTTGAGAATATTTTTGATATTGCTTGAGAGAGAATATTGAATAATTTTGGGATTTTGGTCTATAACTTGGAAAAATAAATTTTTTATTCATATGGAATTATAAATTGTGTGGGATTAACTAGGTGAAATCAAAAGCCGTAGAATTAATTTTGCAATTAATAAACAACAACATTTCATATTCCGCTCTTTTAAATTAATTTAGTTAGTTCTTTAGATTAAATTAATTTAGTTGCTTTATTTATTAAAATTCAGTTTTTCAAATAGTAATTAATCTAGTTATCTCGGTACTCAATAAAATAATTAGTCCTTGTGGGTTCGACACTCTTTTCACTTAACTATACTACTTGTTGCGATTTTGTACACTTGAAAATATTCACATCAACGTCGTCTCGACTGCAAGTTCTGTTCTAGTGTAAGGACGAGTGTTGCGGAGTCAGAGAAATTCTATATCCGTCAGGTCCTTTGTTGATTAATGCGGGCGGGAGGTTTAGAGAAAGGCACGGTGAG
Organism: Hemerocallis citrina; assembly: GCA_017893485.1. Taxonomy (NCBI): domain Eukaryota; kingdom Viridiplantae; phylum Streptophyta; class Magnoliopsida; order Asparagales; family Asphodelaceae; genus Hemerocallis; species Hemerocallis citrina. Next base: position 133,106,593 of record CM030363.1, read on the forward strand.
CGAGACTCTATGGGAAAGACTCTAAGTCCTTCGGCGGGGAGCCATGGTGTCCATATATCAGCTTTTGGTGAGGTCCGGGGAGACGTAGATACAGCAACATACCATGGGTACTGTCGTGAAGGAGTAAGCTTGCGACTGTAACCCTAGCCATGAAGGAGTAAGCCCGTGGCTGAGATTCCGGGCATAGTAGATAATACATGAGGTATTGGACACCACTAATGACAGCAGCAACTGGAGTAAGCCGGACGACTGCAACCTCACCATCATTGGAATCAGAAATAGGAGAGAGCACAAGAGTAGGATGCATAGTGGGGGATCGAGCCCCATTAAAGTAAAGAACGTCATTTGGTTGGGGGATGTGTAGTATGGGATGCATATCTTTCAACCAAGCATGCATTAGCTTTAGGAGCATGTGTACATAGTGTGTGCATTAGATTAGGCCATGGCATACACCGACACTTGTTTGACATCACCTTTTTCTTCGCATCAAATACTATTTGTGGTTGTTGAGGTTGGAATCGTTATATTATGGCGTAGAGAGGATAACCGAGTATAGCATTTTGTCAGTTGTATTCAACAGACTTTCCCACAGTTATCAGTGAAGGATTGCCAGCTTGGGTGCGCGGGAAAGCTCTAGCAGGGGAAAGCATCCAAGTGAAAGAACTGTCCAAATTTTATTGTAAATTCTTGTTGTAACAATTAATTGTAATTGTTGTAATCATTGGACATTGTAATAACAATTTGATGTAATAACAGTTTTAATTTCTGTGATTTTTGTTGTGTTGTAACTCATTTGAAGAAAGATCCTGGAGTGTGTCACGAGTTCCTATGTTAGGAATTCGGGGCACTACACTGCTGGGGCTGAGGTTGTTGAGGAAGAGGCCATTTAGGCTACGGCTGGTGGACGGGTTGAGGGAGAGGCTATCCAGGCTGCTGGACTTGTTGAGTGGGGGCCTCCTGGACAGGAGGAGGAGAAGGAGCGGGAGTGGCCTTGCGGTTAGAGACCGTCGTCTTTCCCTTCTTGGGGGCATGGCTTGAAACTACTTTGGCTGATGAAATAGGACTGGATCGCTGTTTCTGTTTTCCTACATACGGAGCCAATATGTTGCTGCTGATTTCTGGTGTGGGAGCAAACAGATCAGTATGTGGATTCTTGGAGAAAACAAGTAAGCAAACCTGTTGACTTTCACCGGTCGGTTGACTGGTTTCTCGCAGCTGCCGCGAACCTGCACAAAGTTCGATACATCGGGATGTATCCCAGCGACGAACCCTCCGACGCTCTTGTCAGTAATCTCAAAGATTATGAAAAGAGCTTTAGGTAGAAAAAGATTGATTACCTTGTCACGGTAGGGGAGAGGGGTATTTATAGTCGCCTTAGGAACCAGTTTTGATATAAGGATAAATCTCTACTTTCGGATGCTTATGGATAGGAAGAGAGTTTGACTCATTTCGTGATAAGAGGAATAGTTGAAACTGCCTCTTAGGGATAACCACGAACTTGAATCACTCATTATCCATCTGGGTTGGTTTGTAGCGGGCTGCTACCCATACCCGGTAAGGCGTATTCGTTTTTGGGCTATCGAGCTTTGAAGAAAGACACAGTTCTTAATTCGAACTCGTTTGTAGGTGAAATTACCGTTTTACCCCTAAGAGCTTTAAGATTCGTGCCCGATTTGAACGACCCCGATTTAATCCTATTTTTAGCCATATCGCGTATAAAAAAGTTTTCAACTCTCTCAGCTCTTTATTATTGTTGTAGTTTTAGTTTTTTTTTAGTAAAATTTGTTTGTTTTGTCGCTATTCTCTCTACTCTCTCAATCCTTCTATCGATTTTCAGATTTTATTTTCACGTACACTACTGCTACCTCAACCGAATCAACTCTCCTATATTGTTTTTTTAGTTTTTTCACATACACTACTACACTACATTTATCATGTCATGATCACGTGGTAAGGCCGTAGCCAAAGCGGACAGGATTTCACTAGTTCATCTCGTCGGTCTCTAATAATCTCACAATTAGAGACCGATTATAACCCTAACATTATGAAAGTGTTCCTCCACATGATTATGATCCCAAAACATAACAAGAAATGCTAGCTAGTGAGACACAACCCGCACAACCGACTTCTAGTAGAAAACATAGAGGTAAAACTAGTGAGGTCCACAAATTTTATGCTTTTGTCCTAATCGAGGATAATCCTAGCATAGGATATAAGATTTGTAAAACATGTAATGCCCGTTACAAATAGAAGAAGGGTGAATGGACGGGTACAATTAGTCGACACATAACAAATGTACACTCCGAATTAGAACAATACCAACCAACCCAACAAAAGAACAACCCTAGAACAGGGCAAGTAGATAGCTATAGCTATGATCCCGAAATCGTTCGCCGGGAAATGGCTATATTTGTTATTAAGGAAGAGTTACCATTTTCTTAATCCGAGAGTAGGAACCTAGTTGCCTTTAACCGAAATACACTAAATCCATATTTCAAAAGAATTTCTAAAAACACACTTAAGGCTGATTGTTTTAAACTTTATTCCGAAATGAGAGACGCTTTAATTGCATTTTTGTATTCTTTAACTTGTAGAGTATTGTTAACTTTCGATTGTTGGAAAGGTTGTGAAAATATTCCGATGATGTGCATAACTTGTCATTGGATCGATAGTGATTGGCTCACTCAAAAGAGAATCATATCACATGTCGCTTTACCGTGCCCCTATGGTGGTATGGTTATCCCAACACGGATTTTAGAAGTTTGTGATTTATTTCATATTTGCGATAAATTTTTTTTGATTAGTTTTGATAATGCCTCTGATAAGGTCAACAGAGAGATTAATAAACATTATTGAATTATTGTGGATGATTATAACTGAGTACAATAACTCCTATATATATAGGAGGGAACCAAATACTAAACTGATACTATGACACCCCGCAAAATTGGAAATGATAATTTTGCCCTTGTGTGTTATGCACGTGTATTTTGTACCGTTACTAGTAATATTTATAACATATTTTCATTACGTATTGTGATTTCTGACTAATTATGCATTCCCCATATATTTTATCCTATTTAAATCAACTAAAATATTAAATTTCATTTTCTGCATTTTTACGTGCTTTTTAGGTGTTTTTGATATACGTATCGATTATGTGTTTCCACCGCTACGTGTAATATTTTCTATGTATATAAATTATTTATTTTAGGTATTCAAATATATTTTTATAAACGAAAATTCATTTTCCCTTGTTTTGATTAAAATATTATTATACGTATAATGCACGTGTTTCCTACGTATGTAGTAATTACGTTGTGGAATATATAAAATTAATAAATATATTTTCTTATATTTTATTTTATTATCTTTAACATTTTTTCGTTGATAAAGTCGAATTTCGTATTTTTGATATTTTACGTACGACGCACGTGTTTGTTTCGGTGCGCGTAATTAAGCGTATTTGTTTTCAAAATAAATTTCGAAGTGTGTGTATTTATTTTATTTGTGCATGAAACATTATAATTTTAATTAAACAAAATTTTACATATTATATGTGTATATATATATGCCTATGCTTACACCTATACCCCCTAATTCCCTTCTTTTCCTTGCTTTGTCCACATCCGAACACCAACTCAGTAAATGTCCCCCCCCTTCTACTGTTGCCTACCTACCACAACTATACCTATATTGTAACCCCTATTTTTTATTTTTCGTATTCTTGGTGTATTTTTTCTTCTTTCTTGAGTATTTATACTCTTCTTGTATTTTGGACCGTATATTGGAGTAGTTTTAAATATATATTCATTTTGTTCATTTTTGATCTTCTTGTGATTGATTTTTCTGTCCCTTGATTTGTTTTTTATTGTTATTATTGTTTTGCTCTTTATTTGATTCTTGTTCTCTTTGTTTGTGCTTGGGTGCTCGTGGTGTTTTGGTTGCTAATCCTATTGCTATTCATATTGCTTTTCATCCCTAATTAACTACCAAAGCCAAATTAGTCTATAAATCCTATTTTAAATCCTATACAACTGCTAATTAGACTTACTCCTATTCAAACTCTTATTATACCCAATACCCAATAAACCCAATACCCAATATCTCCAAACCCTAATATCAAACCCTATATAAACTCATCTCTCTCCCCTACCGAAAACCGTAGCCCCCTCTCTACCTTGTGCAACCCCGAACCCCCTTGCAACCTTACCTCACCAAAACCCCCACTTCATCTCCCTCCTCAATCCCGACCGCCATTACCATCCCCTTCCGAAACCCATTACTAACTGCACCCTCTTCATCCCGCCTGCACACCCATCCCCTTGCCGATCACCCATTGCGACCCCAAGCTGAGATCTCCACCTCGTCCCGTCCATTTCTCCCTCTCTCGGCCTCTGTTCGGCGCGCCCTGCAACAGTAGCAGCGACGCCAACCGAAGCCAGCACCGCCACCGCCAGTTGTTCCCCTCCCGGCCTTCCTCGTAGACTGCAGCAGCGACAACCACTGTTTGGCTACCGTCGTCCTGCCATGGTGTTCGCTATCTCTCTTGGTTGGTTTGCACGTGCATGGAGTTTGCACGTGTGGTTCGGTTCGTGGGTTTTGTTCGTTGCCGAGATCCGTTCCCATTATTCTTGGTATTCGTTTCGTCTTCGATTAAGACAAGTAACTTGTACTAAATTTCTTTGTATGATACAAGTCATAAATTCCGCTTGTAGTGTAGTTGGGTTCTAGAGACAACTCGTGTGTGATGCATTTTTGATGAGTATTGTCTCTATATTGCTATTGACCATAGTTGCCTCACGACACAAATTTGACATGAAATAACTTAGGATGTGATTATATTTGTGAGATAATTATGAGAATTTGTGTGTTTGTTTGGATCCATGTGATATACTTGTTGTGGACATGCTATATACTCCATTTCATGTTATTTAGACACTTAGTAGACTCTATAACATGTTTGGTTGTATTTGGAACGAGTTTTGTATGTTGTATGTTGAATTGTTGTTAAGAGGAAAATCTGTATTTTGTCAGTGATCATTTTTGATTGGTATTTTAGACCATATTAAGGTCAGTATCTTAACTTCAGTATTAAACATGGTTTTTAGAGAAATCTGACTTCTTTCCAAATTTTCTAATCTTGATCGATTTCATTTTCGTATGTGTGAGATATGATTGTTTTACTACAGAGGTGTATTTTATTTCCAGATTTCGTTTCTTGATGATTTCGATGACTAAACTATTTTGATACTAGTGCTAAGAATATTATTTTGATCTGAAATTTTGCACAATATTTCTATACCTATTTAAGGATTACCCAGAATTTTGGTGGATTTTATTGATGAGATTTATATACCGTTTCATGCTTATTTATAAAAACTATACTTGTTGGATTTTGCTCGCTGTTCTGAAAAGATTTGTATTTTCACCCTAATTCCTTTTTCTGTATGAAAAATATTTATGAAATATGAAAGTTAACTTATTTTTTCTATTTCCATCTCCCTCTGACGGATCTGGATTTCGTTTTACGGTTTGCGAGATATTACAGTTTTCGTACAGCAGTGTTGGGAATTCCAGATTTGCCAAACTATCGTTTCTTAATGTTTTCTGATTTTTGTTGGCTAAACTAATCTTACTGGAAAATTATAAAACTTTATATTCTGATACTAGACATATAGGGAAATACCCCAGATTTTTCCTGGATTTATTTAAAGTGTTTTGATGCTGTTTTCCTGACTGTGAATTCAATTTACTGATTTCTGGTTGAACTTATTTTCTGGTTTCAAATCAGTTTTGAGTTATCTAAAACACTATATGACTTATATGCATCCTCTAGATTCGGTTGGAATTCTATTTTCCAGATTCTCTGACGGATCTAGGTTTTGATATTTTTGGTAGCAGGATTCGCTGTTTCAGTACTGTACTGTCGTGCTGTCCTGAATTAGGAAGTACTCTATTTTGTTCTGTTATATGACTATCTTACCATTTGTACATGCTTATTTGTTATTCTGATCTTGTGGGTCGTTATATCATGCTAGATTTACTCTGTTTCGTGCACATACACATCTTTCTGATAATAATTATAAAATGATCAAGCCGGGGTTTATGGGAAAGATCTAGTAGTGGGAAAGCATAGAAATGTGTACTTAGAAGGGGCCATGTTTCCCATATGATTATTTGTGATCTGTTATGCTGTACCCTGTCTACATTACTTTCTATAGGAAGGTGTAGGAAAGAAGAGAACCACTAGGTTCTATTTGTCTGTCTGGATCTGTTATCTGATATCTTTCTGTCTGAACCCTGAGTACACGGCCCTATATGTTCCCCTACGAAATCTGCAAATGTAACTGTTTTGAATGTAGCAACCATGTGATAAAAGGATGGCACATGAAGTGCTACCTAGTTAGTAATTAATACAAGACTTATAAAAATCTGAATCTGACATCTATATCTGTATTTGATATCTGAATCTGTTATCTGAATCTGCTATCTAATTTTCTGATCATCTGATTATCTGAGTATCTGTTATCGGTCTGACACTATCACTTGACACCATTATTTGACACTAACTGTATATCTGTCTACATGCTATTTGACTTTTGACACTTGACACATGTTAATATACCATGCTAGTTGATTCTGTTATACCATGCTATATCTGTTTCTGCTATTATTTAGATTTTTTAGTTTTCCTTGTACTTGTATCCTGCATTACAAGCGGCCCGTAACTTGCATTGACGGGTACTTGTTTTCTTTTTCCTTCTCCTACAATTTATTGATTACAGATCAGGATGGTCGTTTGCCCGATGGTATTGGAGAAATGAAATATTAGTGCTGGACTTCTTTTGTTATTATTATTATATGTTTTTTTTAGCAATGTATTTGAGTACTTGGATTTTATTTGTATTTGGGCAATATGACCCAGGATATTAACTTGTTCGGATCTATTTATTTGAGACTATTATATTATTGGATTTCAATTAATTTCTGTTAGCACTTTGTTTTGTTTTGAGATATATATGTCTGTGTGAGGATGATTCTTTTGGCTTCCGACTCTGATTATTCTGAGAATTGTTGTAAAGATTCTGAACAGCTTATGGATGATGCAAATCATTCGCTGGGTTGAGTCGCGTATCCGTATTCCGTATTCTTTTGGGGAAGCGGGATGTGACATATATCCTATGATCACTTATACATATATATATATCTATGTATATATAGTCAAATGTATATGTATACATGAAGTTGGAGTTAGGCCTTTACTGTGCTAGACCGGTTTGGAAGAGGTAAGGCCAGATGGGGGTTATAGGAGATGGAAAGATGGGGAGTTAGAGAAAGTGAGAAAGTGAAGAGTTAGTGGGTAGTTATTAGGTGGGTGAGATTTGCATTTTAGCCCTTCTTTTGACCTATAAATACACCATTGTTTTTCTTCTTTTTTCACACAAAAAACAAACCAAATTAGAGAGAGGAAAAAGAAAGCGAGTAGAGAGTGTTCTTATTGCATTGGAGGCTTTTTGGAGTGCTCTTGCTAGGAGAAGAAGGTGTGAATCACCCTTAGGGGGGTGAATAGGGTGATCGTGTAACACCCCGTACTTAAGCAGGTATATATATAATATTATGTATAGAAATATATATATATATATATATAATGAAAGGAGATGAGATTAGTAGTTGGTATTAGGTGGTGGCCTATAGGAGATCCTATGGGTTGATCAAGGATTTGATGAAGAGGTGGGCCTATAGGATTACCTATGGGGCATAGGAAAAGATGGAAAAATGAATGAAAGAATGAAGGAAATGGAAGTGCATGGGCTGGTTTGAGTTTGACCGTGGGTTGACCTTGGGTTTAATAATCTGAATGAAAGAATGAAGGAAATGGAAGTGCATGGGCTGGTTTGAGTTTGACCGTGGGTTGACCTTGGGCTTAATAATCCCATATCGGTGACAAGGAAGGGAAAAAGAGAGTATATATTAGGTTAGCCAAGGATAAAGGTTACCAACCGTCCGGACACCCTTTTGAGGCAGCCTGTGGTGGCAGTTGTTAGAATTTAGTTAATTGTGCACGTACGAGTTGAGTGCGGGGCGTTACAAATGGTATCAGAGCCGATTTTCGACATTGAGTGTGTGCAAGATGTACGCCTGAGAGGGAGCTAGGTTGTGTAATATCCCGGACGGATATTACCTCATATAAATCACTATTTTATTATTATTTTATTAATATTTTGTTTTAATTCCAAAATCAAATTATTTTGGTGATTTTCGCCGGTTTGTCCACAAACATTGTCTGCGCGCATATATCGGTCGGTGTACATCCGAAATACATCAAATTGGTAGCGCGATTCTCCGAATTAATAATAAAACTTATTTTATTATTATTTTCAAACTAAACTATTTATGGGGATTATATAAGGATTTTTTTGTATACACATACATGTACACATACATACATTGTATTATACTATGTACATTGTACAAAATATGTAGCATGTACTCTTGGACAATGTACTCATCTTGTCATGACAACTTAATTAGATGGTTAGGGTTTGATTAGGAGGCTTAACCTAGGATTTTGTATGTATGAGAAGAGTAAAAATCCCTTCTAGAAACCTTATCCCTTCACCATGCTTTCAACTCATACCTAGCACCTTACCTCCACCTCACCCCTACTCCCTACCAAGCATGGCCGGCCCCCATTTTGGGGGAGGACCTTTGTGCAAATGTGTATGTGCACATTTTGCACTCTCCACCCCTTTTCCCTCCTATAAATACCCCCTCCTTCTCCACCTTGTCTCATTTTAGAAAGATCAAAAAGAAAGAAAGAAAGGAAAGGAAAAGAAAGAGAGAACCTCATACTAACAAGAGCGTTTTCTTGTAGGTTCCATAAGAGTTCTAGGAGCTAGGGGAAGGAGAAGTTTTAAGCTAGCTAGTCCTTCCTACAAGTAGAACAAGGTGGGGGTTTCTCTTTTGTTTGATTGTTTGTTTGTATGGTTGTTTTGATGTTTCTTCTTCTTCTTACCTTCCTTATTTTGTTTTCTTTGGTTCTTTTTGGGATAGTTGTTGTAATAGTATTGTGGTATGTGATTCTTGCTTTGTATGTTGTAAATGTTAAAAGTAATGATCACATAAAATGAAATGGAAACAAATGAACATAAAGATTAAATCTTTATAGTTGTAGTTGTTGTTTGTGTTTGTTATTGGACTAAAATGACATAAGGCATATGGACTTGTACATACAACCATTTTGGGGTTGTAGGACTTGAATATGGACATATACATAAAGCATATGAACATTTTTATACAACCATTTTTGGTTGTAGGACTTGTATTGAACTTGGACTAAAAAAATAAGCGTATGTTGGTTGAACCAAATGAAGGTTCTTACCTTATTTTCATTATTGTTGTTTCTTAAGTAAAAAGAACATAAATTAGATGTTAGTTTTGATTATGAAAAAGGAACTAATCTAATCACTAGTTGTAAAAGGATTAAAAAGATCTCTTTTATGTCCACTAGTAATAATAAGAAACATATGCTAATAAAGATTTTTAGTAAGTAATTTAGTTGTAGATATTTATGTTATAGTAGAGGCTCATGGTAGTAGTAGTAGTGATATGTATGTTTAAATAAAATAATAGTAGTATGTTTAAATAAAGTAGTAGTATTATGCTTAAATAAAGTAGTAATAGTAAGGATTAAAATGAAGTAGTTGTAGATGGTTATGATATGTAAAATGTTAGTAGCTATTCATGATTAAAATAAAGTAGTAGTAATTGATGTTCATGTTTTAAGTAAAGTAGTGTAGTAAATGTTCATGTTAAGTAAGTAGCATTAGTAGATGTTTATAAATTTGTATTAGATGTTCATGTTAAATAAAGTTTTGGTAGAGGCTTATGTTCAAGTAAATTGTAGTAGATGTTATGTTTCAATAAAGACAGTAGATGTTCATGCTTCATGCTAAGTTAGTAAGTATCATGCTTAACTATTATTCATGCTAAGCACCTATACATGCTTAGGATGTTGTAGAATTTATTCTAAAATTCCTATCATGTTTAGGAGTGATATACATGTTGTAGGATTCATTCTAAAATTACCTATCATGTTTTAGGAATGTTATTTCATGCTTAGAATGTTGTAGGATTTATTCTAAAATTCCTATCATATTTAGGAGTGATATACATGTTGTAGGATTCATTCTAAAATTACCTATCATGTTTTAGGAATGTTATTCATGCTTAGAACGTTGTAGGATTCATTCCAAAATTACCTATCATGTTTAGGAATGTTATACTTGTTGTAGGGTTGATGCTTAATTAATCTACCATGCTAGGAATGTTGTAGGTTAATTACTAAGTAAATACCATGCTAGCTAAATTTATCTATGCTTAGATGATAGTAGGAGAGTAGTATACCATGCTAGCTAAATTTGTCTATGCTTAGATGATTGTAAAAAAGTAGTATACAATGCTAGTTTAATTTATCTATGTTTAGATAATTGTAGGAAAGTGGGTATCATGCTAGAATAACTTATCCATACTCACATGCTTATAGGTAAGTTGTATACCATGCTAGATTAATGGTAGGAAAGTTGTATACCATGTTAGTTTAATTGTAGGTAAGTTGTATACCATGCTAGATCAAATAAATATTCATGCTTACATGATATCTATGCTTAGATAAGTATATGTTCATGTTATGTTAGTAGGTGATCATGCTTAATCATTATTCATGCTAAGTTAGGAGATGTCATGCTAATTATTGTTATGTTAAGTTAGTAGATGACCATGCTAATGATGGTTTATGTTAAGTTAATGGTATCCATGCTAATTTATTCATGCTTAAAATATAGTAGATACTCATGCTTAAATTAAGGGAACTATCCATGGTTCGTTGTAGTGACTTTTATGTTATGTTCTATCCATGCTAGAATTGTTGTAGAAACTCATGCTATGTTGTAGGTCGATACTTAACAAGTATACATGACTAGAATGTTACTAAAATGTACACCATGCTATATGTTAATGTGAAAGTAGCATACCATGTCTAGGAATGAGGTATACCATGTTAAAGTTTAAGTACATGCTTAGAATGTTGTAGGATTAATGTTAGAATACCTACCATGCCTTGGAATGTTGTATGTTTATATTAGTTATATATCCATGCCTGGGTTGTGGTGATTAGTCACGATAAGTAGTGAGCATTCACGCTCAAGTTATAACCTATGCTTGACCGTAGTGGACTTCATGTCTAGATCATAGTGATTTTCATGCTAAGATTGATATAAGCACATGCTTAATCATATTCGTACTTAGGAGTATCGTGGTGAGTGGTTATGTTATGTACCATAATTAGATTGTCGTGGATAGATGCTTGCAATTGTATGCCATGCTTAAAGTGCTATAGGTTGAAGTAATAGGGATTTGGGAAGACCACTAGTAATAGTTAGTTAATAAAGGCTGTTATGTTGCCTTCGGTTCTTCCTTAGTAGAATACCGATCACAGACTATTAGTAGATTCGTCTGTTGCTTCTAATAATAGAAGATCGAGTTTGCTAGTAAGCACGTTTGGTAGCTTTTAAGATTGATTACCTGTATGGTTGATTGCATATGGTTGTGCTCGTATGTGGCTCGACTGGTTCGTACGTAGCTGTGGGTCTCATACGTAGCTTATTTGGCTCGTATGTAGGTTGTTGTCTCGTACGCGGCTCGACCGGCCCGTGCGTAGCTGTTGGCCTCATACGCAGCTTATTTGGCTGGTATGTACGTTGTTGTCTCTTACGAGGCCCGCCTGGCTCGTAGGTAGTTATTGTTTCATACGTAGCTTATTGGCTCGTATGTGGTTGTTACTCCTGTATAGCTTGTTAGCTAGTACACAGTTCGTTGTGCTCGTCTAGGGTGATATTACCACCCTAAGGGCTATCGACCATCAAGACATATGTTTTCTTACCCTAAGGAACTGTGGAGGAGTCACTCCTTGTGTACCGTCGAATCTTAACCAGGGTAGGTTGATCGAGGACCGGGGTATAGACGGAATCCATGTTTAGGGTAGCGGCATGCATGTATATTCGCATGGCCGAGGTCTTGGATCGATGGGCCAGGAACAGGATCCCGAAGGATTCTGGTGAGTCTAGGTTGAGCAGCCTAGTAGAGTTGTCTTGCAAAGCCTAATTTAAGGCCTAGCATGTTATGTTTATAATATTATCGTCCCTAGGATTGTCGAGTCAGGGACATCATTAAGGTAGTGACTTATAAAGGTCATTTTGCTCAGACCCTAGCCGAAAAGAGAGGAGTTGGTTGTAGGGGGCGCCTTACGACCAACTTGTCCCTTAAGGCAGGCCTTAGGTGGTGATAGTGGGTTGTACCTTCCCGTCAAAGGGATACGTACGGTGCCATCTCACAAGTTAAGGACACGGGTTGCGTATCTCGCGCTGTTAATTCCTGGAGTGCCGTGGCTGAGGGTGCCACAGGGTAGGTTTCGCGCTGCCCTGCGCTTGCGAGACCCCAGAGGGTGCCACAGGGTAGGCTTCGCGCTACCCTGCGTTTGCGAAACCCTATGATTTGGATTTTGGAATGATGATCGTCTATTTTTTGAGTGAGGTCCGGTTAGCCGGGTAGCAGTGGCGAACATAGACACCACTGGCGTACTGCATCAGTGGGACATGACCACGTCTGCAACCTCATCAGTCACGTGTAGGTGTCAGTTACAGGTTGTGTACAATTAGAAGTTCATAACGCGGGTTCAAATCCCTATATATGGAGAAACGGCTTGAGATGGGGTCGCATGTAGTATGGGCTGCATGTTGCTTCGGAGACTTGCTGACATTAGAATATGAAGCATCCTAGTTCTATTTAAATATCGCATTAGAGTCTAGTCATAGCACTCACGAACACTTAAACTACACCAACCCTATTGCCATGTTTTGTATGTTGTTTGGGAGATTCGCTGCTTTGATATCAGCCTTTAAGCGTCAGTGAATACTGACGTCCCCACTTCCATAGGTACTGGATCGCCGAAGTACAAAGGCGAGATTCAGGAGGACTCAAGGCAAGGAAAGCAAGGAGTCAGTGTTATGTTTAGTTCCGCTGCACTATGTGTATTGATTATCTATTAGTTGAGAAGTACTCTGATGTAAGATGTTGAAGGTTGTAATATTTGGAAATGTAAAGGTAATATTGTAACTCTATTGTAATGTATTGCAGTTATATAATGTTCAGACTTGTAATACATTGAGTGTTGAATAAAATATTTTAAATTCTCCTGTTTTTCTGTGTATTGTGACTAATTGAAGAAAAGGTCTTGGCTCATGTCTCGGTTTTCCCAGTATTGGAAATCGGAGCGCTACAGGTTGGGATAGGTCGCCCGGGTAGGGGACTGTACAACTAACAGAATCAGGGTAATCCTCTCCATATCGGCTTGAAAGGGATCCTGAATCATGTTGTAAGTCCGGGCTCAGCGAGGACGCTGAGTTCTTAAGGAGGGGTGTGTGTAACACCCCGTACTTAAGCGGGTATATATATAATATTATATATAGGAATATATATAATAATATATTATAATAAATAAATAATATTAGATGAGATGGTAGTTAGTGTTGGCCTATAGATGATCCTATGGGTATGATAAAGGATTGATGAAAGAGATAGGCCTAGATGATTTCCTATGGAGCTTAGGAAGGAATTAAATGAATGAAAGAAAAGAATGCTTGTGCTGGTGTGTTTGGGGTGGTTGACCGTGAGGTTGACTTGGTGGAATTCAATCCCATATCGGTTGTAAAGAAGAGGATGAGTATGGATATATTAGGAAAACCAAGCGATTAAGGTACCCAAGGGTTAACCCACCTTTTGATGGTGCCTGTGGTGGGCGTTGCCAGAGTTTTGTGTCCGTTCTTTCGCGTGCACGCGCGTGCGCAGCTGAGCCGTTTGTAATGCCCCGAGCCCAACTGCGCACGTGGCTACACGTGCGCACACACGAAGAACAGACACAAAACTCTAGCCACGCCCACCACAGGCACCATCAAAAGATGGGTTAACCCTTAGGTATCCTTTATCATATGGTTTTCCTAATATATCCATACTCATCCTCTTCTTTACAACCGATATGGAATTGAATCCCACTAAGTCAACCTCACGGTCAACCACCCCAAACACACCAGCACAAGCATTCTTTTCTTTCATTCATTTAATTCCTTCCTAAGCTCCATAGGAAATCATCTAGGCCTATCTCTCTCATCAATCCTTTATCATACCCATAGGATCATCTATAGGCCAACACTAACAACCATCTCATCTATTATTATTTATTTATTACTATATATATATTATTATGTATTTTTCTATATATAATATTATATATATACCCGCTTAAGTATGGGGTGTTACACACACCCCTCCTCTACCCGGGCGACCTGACCCAACCTAGCTCCCTCTCAGGTGTACATCTTGCACACACTCGGTGTCGAAAGTCGGCTCTGATACCATTTGTAACGCCCCGCACTCAACTCGTACGTGCACAATTAACTAAATTCTAACAACTACCCACCACAGGCTGCCTCATAAGGGTGTCCGGACGGTTGGTAACCTTTATCCTTGGCTAACCTAATATATACTCTCTTTTTCCCTTCCTTGTCACCGATATGGGATTATTAAGCCCAAGGTCAACCCACGGTCAAACTCAGACCAGCCCATGCACTTCCATTTCCTTCATTCTTTCATTCATTTTTCCATCTTTTCCTATGCCCCATAGGTAATCCTATAGGCCCACCTCTTCATCAAATCCTTGATCAACCCATAGGATCTCCTATAGGCCACTACCTAATACCAACTACTGATCTCATCTCCTTTCATTATATATATATATATATATATATTATTATATATATTTCTATACATAATATTATATATATACCCGCTTAAGTACGGGGTGTTACATACACCCCTCCTTAAGAACTCAGCGTCCTCGCTGAGCCTGAGACTTGCAACATGATCAAGAATCCCTTTCTAACCGATGTGGAGAGGATTACCCTGATTCTGCTAGTTGTACAGTCCCCTACCCGAGCGACCGGTCCCAACCTAGCTCCCTCTCAGGCGTACATCTTGCACACACTCGGTGTCGAAAATCGGCTTTGATACCATTTGTAACGCCCCGAGCCCGGCTCAGCTGCGCACGCGGCTACACGTGCGCACACGCGAAGAACAGACATAAAACTCTTGCCACGCCCACCACAGGCACCATCAAAAGGTGGGTTAACCCTTAGGTATCCTTTATCATATGGTTTTCCTAATATATCCATACTCATCCTCTTCTTTACAACCGATATGGGATTGAATCCCACTAAGTCAACCTCATGGTCAACCACCCCAAACACACCAGCACAAGCATTCTTTTCTTTCATTTATTTAATTCCTTCCTAAGCTCCATAGGAAATCATCTAGGCCTATCTATTTCATCAATCCTTTATCATACCCATAGGATCATCTATAGGCCAACACTAACTACCATCTCATATATTATTATTTATTTATTATATATATATATATATTATTATATATATTTCTATATATAATATTATATATATACCCGCTTAAGTACGGGGTGTTACAGATCGTGTGGAATTAAAAAATTAAAGAAATAAAGTAAAGTAAAGTAAAGTAAATGCAAGAGAGACAAGAAAAGCAAAACATGCATGAATTTTTGAAACTTAAAACGAAGCATATAAAATACTCCCCTTGAATTTAGTCCATCATGTAATACCAATTTTCATAAATAGAGAGTAAATACTCCCCCTGAATACAACGCCACCTGTAATACAGAACTTAAAGAACAAATATGTGGGAGGGAAGAGAGATGAGAGTATTAATTCATGAAATGATTTTAAAAACATTGTGAAAATCGTTTGAAAATATTCTAAAAACATTCTCCCCCTTTTTGGAACACACCAAAAGGGGATGGATATACGAGACATAAATAAAATAATCCTTGGAAAGTTCGTAAAACCAATCATCTATTGAAATAATGAAGAGACACATTCGAGGATAGTACAATGAATACAAAATTAGAAAAATATGGAAGAAAATCTTCTTACATGATACTGTTGATAACGAGACTCTTTGATATACAGTGAGAGCTCTACATAATATCATAGATTTGAGATTCTCCCCAATACACATGAAAGCAATAAAGAAATCAAGAAATTGATAGAGGAATCATTGATTTTATAAAGTTTTGAAAAACAAGACCAGAGAGAGAGCTGGTCGACCTTACGGTCGACCACAAAACTCGATTTTGCGAAAACTATCCAGAGAGCATACTGGTCGACCGCACGGTCGACCGCCACCTGTGGTTTTTCGAAAGAAAATTTCCAGAGAGTAAACCGGTCGACTGCAAGGTCGACCGCAAAACCAACAGAGGCCACAGAGGACGAGCCGGTCGACCGCAATGGACAGAATTTTAAGAAACGGTATGTAGTCAAAAACCCAAGATTGATCCGGTCGATCGACTCACACAAAACAACTTTTAGGGTTAAAAATCAATGGCATTTAATGCCCCTTTCAAGAAGTAAAAATGTTTTTCGTCTAAAGGTTTTGTAAAAATATCTGCAAGTTGTGAATCAGTAGAAATATACTCAAGTAAAATATCTCCTTTTTGAAAGTGATCTTTAATAAAATGATATTTAATATCAATGTATTTTGTGCGACTGTGTTGGTCAGAATTTTTAGTCATGTGTACGGTGCTAGTGTTGTCACATTTTATGGGGATGTGGTCAAAGAATACCTTATAATCTTCGAGAGTGTGTTTCATCCATAATACCTGCGCACAACACGATCCTGTTCCAATGTATTCAGCTTCGGCAGTCGAAAGAGTAACGGAATTTTGCTTCTTGGATGCCCACGAAACAAGGCAGTCGCCCTAGAAGTGACATGTACCACTAGTGCTCTTCCTATCGGTTAAGCTGCCAGCATAATCTGCATCAGAGTATCCTACAAGAGAGAAATTTCTATTTTTCTGGTACCAAAGACTAGTATTTGGTGTGCCTTTAAGATATCGAATGATATGCTTAATGGCAACCAAATGTGATTCTTTGGGACAGATTGAAAACGTGCACATAAATAGACACTAAACATAATATCAGGACTCGATGCAATAATATAAAGCAAACTACCAATCATACCTATGTATGTAGAAATATCAATGTTATTACCAGTTTATCTTTAGATAGCTTAGTGGTAGTGGCCATTGGAGTTTTGTAGGCATTTGCATTTTCAAGTCCGAATTTCTTGACAAGCTCTTTGGCGTACTTAGATTGGTTTATGAATATTCCATCTTTTCTTTGTTGTATTTGAAGTCCAAGGAAATAGGTTAGTTCGCCCATCATACTCATTTTGAACTCATCCTGCATTTGCTTTGAAAACTCATTGTAAAGATTTTCATTAGTAGACCCAAATATGATATCATCAACATAAATTTGTACAATCAAAATGTTTTTAAAAACATGCTTTATAAAAAGTGTGGTGTCTACTTTCCTTTAAAAAAACCTATGTGAAGAAGAAACGAACTCAGCCGTTCATACCAAGCACGAGGGGCTTGCTTCAAACCATAAAGAACTTTATCAAGCCGAAAAATGTGGTTTGGGTGTGTGGGATCAGTGAATCCCGGTAGTTGTGCCACATAAACTTCTTTAGAAATAAAGCTATTTAAGAAAGCACTTTTGACATCCATTTGAAATAGTGTGAAATCCATGTATGTAGCAAAACCAAGCAAAATATGAATAGCTTCTAGCCTAGCAACTGATGCAAAAGTTTCATCAAAATCTACATCCTCTTGTTGATTATAACATTGAGCAATAAGACGGGTCTTATTCCTAGTTATTGAACCGGATTCGTCTAACTTGTTCCTAAACATCCACTTAGTACCAAGGATGGTCCTATTGTGAGGTCGAGGAACAAGTCTCCATACTTGATTCCGTTCAAATTGATTAAGTTCTTCTTGCATGGCAATGATCCACTCATTTTCTTGCAAGGTCTCCTTAATGTTCTTAGGTTCAAGTATGGAAACGAAAGCAGTAAAACACATAAAATTATGAGCTTGAGCGAGAGTAGTTACCCCTTTAGACATATCACTCCGTATAAGAGATGGAGGATGATTGGACATGATTTTCCATGCGGGACGTTTCTCACTTGTGGGATCTTGATGTTGTGTATTTTCATCTTCCATGACATCAATTTATTCTGTAGGTATCTCATCAATTTGGTTTATAGGTTCATCTTTGTCTTGAAGCACCATTTGATTTTGATCAATTTCTTGTGGTCCTTCTTCAATACGAACCTGTTTTTTATCAACACGAACCCCTGCCTCATCATCATCAACAACATGTAATATTTTTTTAGAGTAGGGGTTTGTTTCATCAAAAACAACATAAATAGATTCTTGAGTAATGCATCTTCTTTTGTTAAATACACGATATGCTTTTCTATTAAGAGAGTATCCTAGGAAAATACCTTCATCACCTTTATGATCAAACTTTCCCAAATTATCAAGAGTATTTAAAATGAATACTTTGCATCCGAAGACACGAAAGTAGCTTAGGTTGGGAGTTTTGCCATAATATAGTTCAAAAGGGATTTTCTCAAGATACTTTTTGATGATTACTTGGTTTATGGTATAGCATGCTGTATTGACAGCCTCTGCCCAAAATGACTTAGGTAAATCTTTTTCACTAAGCATTATACGGACCATTTCTTGAAGAGATCGATTCTTCCTTTCAACAACCCCATTTTATTGTGGAGTGCGAGGACATGCGCACTCATATTTTATTCCCTTTTTGTCACAAAATGATGTGAAGAGTTCGTTTTAAAATACCCCACCATGATCACTACGAATAGTAACAATGGTGAGGCTTTTCTCATTTTCCACTCTACGACAGAATTTTTGAAATACATGTATTGTCTCATCCTTTTGTGACAAGAAGGCAACCCAAGTAAATCTGCTATAGTCATCAACAATAACAAATGCATATCGTGCACCACCATTACTACGTGTTCGTGATGGACCAAAAAGATCCATGTGCAAAAGTTTAAGAGGTCTAGAAGTTGATACCATTTTCTTTGGTCTCTGAGAACTTTTTATTTGCTTACCGAATTGGTATGACTCACATAGTTTGTCCTTTTCGAACTTAATTTTAGGGATTCTTCTCTCATGCACTTTGCTTACAAGTTTGTTGAGGTTGTCCATGTGCGTGTGACCAAGCCTGCGATGCCATAGCCATCAATCCTCATTCTGTGCGACAAAACATCTCATACTTTTATGTGCTAATTCATTTGAGTTTATGACATATACATTATTGTATCTGTTAGCAAGAAGTAAACAATCTTTATTGTTATCTAATACAGTGCATGTGTTTTTATCAAAAGTGACAATATACCCTTTATCACATAGTTGACTAACACTAATTAAGTTGTGCTTTAAACCTTTTACCAATAGGACATCCTCAATGGAGCATGAGGAATCAAAGCTGATTTTACCTTTACCAATGGTTTGACCAGTGCTATTGTCTCCAAAGATGATGTCCTTCCCCTTTTCCCTTGATAGTGATGAAAAGTATCTGCTGTCACCAGTCATGTGATTTGAACAACCACTATCAAGGTACCTCCGATCTTTAGTCTTGATACATTGGGGTACCTACACTAAGATTTGTAGGCATAACTTTGCATACCCAAGTTTGGTTTGAACCAGCACTTGTATCCTTTCTCACCCACACAAGATTAGTATTTCCTTTTAGTGAACAGTTATAAGAAATATGCCCTAGTCTACAGCAAAAATTACATGTGATTCGACTATGCCTTGGGTCATGCACACTTGTATGATTTATTTTTATTTTGTGATTGTGTGGATATTTATACAAGTGTGTATGACATGATGATTTTTGATAAGGTATTGCCTTTCGTAACCAAGCCCTCTATTATCATGATAGGATCTTGAATCTTTTGTAATAAAGTAACTGGGCCCTTCATGCTTTTCAATAATTTTTTCGAGCTCAATTATCTTTTTACAAAGCCTCTTTCTAGTTATCTCATCGTCTTTTGTATTCCAACGAAGAGTATCTAGTGTGGCATCAAAAATCCTATTTTGTTTAAGAGCTTCATTACATCCTTCCACTACTTCATCAAAATTTCTTTTACATTCCTCTAAATCATTTGTGAGCTTGGCAATATAAACCGACTTCTCCTGAATCTCTCTTAAGCGATCATCATGTTTTGCTAGCAATTCACAAATTTGTTGTTTTAAAATCTCATTTTCTTCTAGCAACACATCACGATCTTTAGACATGACTCAAGTTTTTCCAAAATTAGGGCATTCTTATTTTTCAGTTTGTGATTCTTAGTTATGCAATCGTCATGTATTTCATTAGAATTCTGTTTATATTGCCTAAGTTCAAGGCTTAGTTTCTTGGCATAGTCTTTCAAATCATTACATATATCTACAAGTTCATCATAAGTTGGTTGTTCGATTACCTCCTCTTGAGAAGGTGATTGCGCCTCACCACTCCCAAGAGCCATGAAGCCGACGTTGCCGTGGCCTTGCTCTTCCTCACTTGAGTCCGAGTCTAGCCAAGTTGCCTTTAGCACCTTCTTCTTCTGCCTTGGATTTGAGCGATAATATTATCTGTTCCTGTCTTGTTGACTGGGGCAGTTTGCACGAATGTGTCTGGGTTTCTTGCACTTGTAGCATACATCTTCTTTCTCCTTTTCCCTTTCTTCTTGATACCTGCTGTTACCGCTGAATCTGGTGTGGGGGCAAACAGATAGTATTTGTAGATTCTT
Source organism: Hemerocallis citrina (assembly GCA_017893485.1). Taxonomy (NCBI): domain Eukaryota; kingdom Viridiplantae; phylum Streptophyta; class Magnoliopsida; order Asparagales; family Asphodelaceae; genus Hemerocallis; species Hemerocallis citrina. Next base: position 133,127,407 of record CM030363.1, read on the forward strand.
AGGAAGACTGAATAGCAAACCTAAAACCTTTTTCGCTGGAGTTTGACCATTGGTTCCCGCCGTTCACCTGCAAAAAAGTGCGAGACACCGGGGTTGATCCCGGCGACGCACCCTCTGACGCTCAAGTCAGTAATCAGGAAGATTATGAGAGAGCGTAAATTGGCAAAAGATTGATTACCTCTTAATGGTGGTGGATGGGGGGTATTTATAGCCGCTATTGGGATCAGATTAGGAATGTAATCCCTAATTCCCAGTGGAAGGATAGAGCGAATCAGGGCCGTTGATTGAATGCAATCAGAAACCCTAATTCTATCCTGATGGACTGGGTTCATCGCGGGTTGGAACCTGCACCCAGCTGAGATGGATCCATTTGCGGGTTGGTGGGTCTTAGAGGAGAAAACCCAGTACCCGCTTCAGACCCATTTGTAGGTGAAATTACCTTTTTACCCTCAGGCATTAAGATTCGCACCAGGTTTGGACGGTTTCGATTTAACCCCATTTTTTAGCCATATCACGAGCCCCCTACTCCCGAAGACTGAGTTTGATAAGCCTTTGAGGAGTAGTTTCACTGTTTGAATGGCTTGCGGAGTTGTATCGGAGTCCAAATGGGAGGTGTCGGGTCCTTGCATGAGGTAGTATGGTGATTTTCCGAGTTAGTTGTGCGCTCTAGGCTGTTCTTGAGCTCTTCTGGACTTCCGGCATTTTCCCCTAATTTTTATCTATTTTTCGATCCATTTATTTAGTTTTGTGAAGTGCTGATTCGTCGTTCGGGGGTCTTAATCGACCACTCTAGGCAATAATCACTTACTCAGGGGCTCAAAAATATTTTCCCGAATTCATAATTATTTTCTAGAATTTTTAATTAATTTTCCAGAATTTTTAATCATTTTTTCTCAATTTTTAAATAAATAAAATGATTTTAATAAATAAAAATTAATTTTAAACACCGAATTATGTAGTGGCGCGATCTGGGTCCTCCATCAGCGTTGAGCGCGATTTTCTGGAGGATCGAGCGATCTGGGTAGTTCGGCGAGTTTTTTCTTCGTATACGAGGGTCGGCACATCGGCACTTCGGCTCGGATCCTCGGCGATCTGCCGAGCTACGTGGCATGATCCGGAGCGTCGATTATGGCACAAATCTCAAAAAATGCTATCTTGTCATTTTGTGGACGTGGCGTGATCTGAACCGTCGTCCATCATGTTCTAGCACGTTTTTTTACAAGATCCAACGGTTGAGGAGGGTCAGTACCATTTTTCTTCAAATGTGAGGGTCGGTACCTCGTCACCTCGGCTCGATGACTCAGTTGCTCGCTGTCAGTAGCTCAGTGGCTCAGCGTACGCTGTTCGGTAGCTTGGCTAAGCACTCCGGTGGTTTGGCTCCTCGTCCTTTGACCTTAGTGGCTCGGTGGCTGAGCGTAAGCTGTTCGATAGCTCAGCTAAGTGCTCTGGTAGCTCGGCAACTCGGAACGAATAGTTGGGACTTGTGGCTTAATCTGGGACGTTCATCATGACACGAATCGCGAGGTTGGAGGTTCAGATCACGAGATAACATTATCTTGTCGTTTTGTAAGCGTGGCATGATCTGAGCTGTCCATCATGTTTTGACTCGAATTTTGAGGCGATCCGAAGGTGAAACTGGCTCGGTGGTATTTTTCTCCATATGTGGAGGTCGGTACCTCGTCACCTCGGCTCGAGAGGATGGTGGCTCGGTGGCTCGATGAATGCTCCGGTGGATCTGGAGTTCGAATCGAGTCTTCGAACCATGTGGAGAGATCTGAGACGTTCATCGCGGTGCGCATCACAACATTGGAGGTTCAGATCACGAGAAAATGTTATCTTGTCGTTTTGTAGACATGGCATGATGTGGGCCGTCCATCATGTTTTGACGCGAATTTTGAGGCGATCCGACTGTGAAACTGGCTCGGCGGTATTTTTCTCCATATGTGGAGGTCAGTACCTCGTCACCTCGGCTCGAGAGGATGGTGGCTCGGTGGCTCGACGAATGCTCCGGTGGATCAGCAGTTCGGATCGAGTCTTCGAACCACGTGGAGAGATCTGAGACGTTCATCGCGGTGCGCATCACGACGTTGGAGGTTCAGATCCCGAAAAAACGTTATTTTGTCGTTTTGTGGGCGTGGCATGATCTGGACCGTCCATCATGTTTTGACACAAATTTTGAGGCGATCTGACAGTGAAACTGGCTCGGCGGTATTTTTCTCCATATGTGGAGGTCGGTACCTCGTCACCTCGGCTCGAAAGGATGGTGGCTCGGTGGCTCGACGAACGCTCCGGTGGATCAGGGGTTCGGATCGAGTCTTCAAACCACGTGATAAGATCTGAGACGTTCATCGCGGCGCACATCACGACGTTGGAGGTTCAGATCACGAAAAAATGTTATCTTGTTGTTTTGTGGGCGTGGCGTGATCTGGGCTGTCCATCATGTTTTGATGCGAATTTTGAGGCGATCCGACGGTGAAACTGGCTCGGTGGTATTTTTCTCCATATGTGGAGGTCGGTACCTCGTCACCTCGGCTCGAGAGGATGGTGTTTGGGCAAAACGACGAGCCTTTTCCTTGAAACATCGCAACTTTGCGCTTTGTCGTTTTACCTTCTCTTAGTGGGCCCTTAGGCGTTTCGAAAGCCCAACAGTCTCTTTCTTGGTTATAAATTCTCACCCCCCTCACCCCTTGGCTCATTTCTCACTTTCACTCCCAAGTTTTCACTTTTTCTCTTAGTTTGCTCTGCTAGCGGCGATTTGTACTCTAAGGCGGTTGTGCTACCTATCGTGTGGGCCAGGCGATTTCCGACGAACTATTTTCGACCGTAAATGTCACTTCAAGGTTACGTCACATCAAGGTCAGTCCTCTTTGCCTTAGATTATTTATTCGAGATGTCAAGAGTGAACTCGGGGAGCGAGGCATCATCCTCGGGAGGTAGAAGCGCCGAGGAGAGGAGGGAAGTAGTGAGCCGTAGGAGGGGGAAGGAGGTAGTAGGGTCGTCTGTGGCCGAGGAGAAGAACAGAGTAGTGGCCCGGTCTTCCATAGTCGAGGAGATTGTGGAGCCGAAGAGACGAGCTCCCGAGTCAGGTCGGATGCCTGGCCCGCTGTCAGTTCATGCCGGAATTAGGCAGTACAGCGGCGATCTACTAGAGAAGGCGATCGTTGGTCGCTCGGTGACTTATGAGGAGAACGCCCCGAGGGAGGTCACCGAGGTGGATGACCTCGCTTCGGTATTATCCGAACGGGATCTCCTCCGGATCAGAAAGGGGTTCGCCATCCCTCCGGAGTACAGGCTGATCCTCCCTGGCCTCGGGATGCGAGCGAACACTGTCCTGTCGCTGGACACATGCGTCTTCGACTTTGACTCCCTGAACGCTGGCCTGCGCTTCCCTCTCCACCCCTTCATGTTGAAGGTCCTGCACTGGTACTATCTGGCCCCCGTGCAATTCATGCCGAACACTTGGCGGCACGTGCTCGCCTTCTTGCTTCAGTGCCGTATCGTCGAGGTCGAGCTAGACATCGTCATCCTTCGAAGTTTATACCGAATCAACTGGATGAGCAAGCTCGAGCCTCGCTACTACTTATCACCTCGACGAGGCATTAAGTTAATAGAGAATCCGGATTCGATAAAACATTGGAAGGAGAAGTTCTTTTTGCTAAGGGGGCCTTCGAGATTGGACTTCCCGACTCGGCGGAAGGCAGAAGTACCTAAGTTTGCAAGGGTCGACCCGGTCTTGACTCCTACCAAGGAGGAGGTGGCGGACAAGCTGATCGCTCTCCCGACACTGAATTGGAGAGAGATGACCAAGGAGGCGCTACACAGGTCGGGCCTTAGTCCGATCGACCCGAGTACGCTCCTGACATCTCACTGTAAACTATTTTCTTCAAATGCCTTGTACATTCTTCTAACTTTTTCTTTTGTAGCTTTGAACAGAGGTGCCGAAGATGGACTTCATGGGCATGATGACTGAGCGAAGCAAGGTCGCAGATGGCAAGAAAAGGAAGAAGCCAAGCACGGGTCTTACGTTCGGCCGACCCACCAAGGCTCCGTCGGTTGTCGCCGACCCTACTCCTGACCCCTTCTGCCCCATCTCCGTTGGTGGCTGTCCTTCCCGTCCCTTCTGCCCCTACCCCATCTGCCCTGCCGAGCGAGACCTTGTCTATTTCGGCGGCACTGGTGCTCTAAGCCCGGCCTTTGACACCTCAGGCCGAGCAGATCTTGACCGAGGCCCACAAGAAGCTGTTCGTTCCCGATTGGTGGGTGAAGAACCACGACGACTTTCTTGGTGATTCGTAGATGTGCATGCAGGCCGTCAAGCATCTTGCAACCCCAAAGGACCGAGCCGCCCTGAAGGCGGGGACGACCGGCAATGACACCTACGAAATCACTCGGTCGCTTATGTCGGTAAGTCTTTTCTCTTTGAAAATTTCTCAAGTCCACAGCTCGGCTTTTGCTGCGGCCTAACTCTACTTTTTGCAGGCCACCTTGACCTCGTCCAAGAATTCACTGAGCAGGAGAGGGAGTTGAAGGCCCTCAGTGACAAGGACAGGGCGGAAAGGGTGAGGGCTGTGAAGCAGCTCGATGCGGAGCAGCGTCGCTCGGAGGCCATGGAGGCTCGGGTCGCCGAACTCGAGGCGACCTTGGAGCGAGCGAACGAGAAGCTTGCTGCGGAGGTCGCCAAGGCTGATGAGGAGAGGGCCGCAGCAGCGAAGGCCTTGGAGGCGATGAAGGCGGAACAAGTCGTGGCGGTAGAGAAGGCGAGGAAGGAGATCGAAGCGGAGGCGAAGACGCACATGGCCAAAAACATGGAGCTGTCTTACGCGAGAGCGCTCGACCACGTCGAGGCTCGAGTCCCCGGCTTTGAGTGGGTGGGTTACCGCCTGTGGCCCGGCGCCGAAGACGAAGGCGAAGAAGAGGAGGAAGAATAAGAGGAAGAAGGGAAGGAGGGCGAGCAGCCGGACGGCCAGGTGCCTGCCGACCCCCAAGCCGGGTCGATGGGGGGGTGAGGGGCCATCTGCCGTGGCGCCTGTGTCCGAGCTGCCGCCCCAGGTGGACCCTTGATCCCCTCGCTTTTGTAATAGTTTTTTTTTTCTTTTATTGTATTGCCTTATAGCAGACTGGCCACCGCTCTTCTGATGTGAATGAATTTTGTCCGACCTCTTTTCTCGAATGTTGTCCAAGTGTTGGGTTTTCTTTTCGAAATTTAGCTAAGTGTTTGGCTCGGAACTTCTTTGAAGTTCGGCAAGGGTTGGGTACTGGCTTTTATCTTTTTGTGTTGATATGCTTCCGTCTTTCAGGTCGTCGAACTTAGTTCGGACACCGAAGCAGCCCGCCTTCGTGCAGAATTACTGAAGCGGTCTCGCAAAGCTCGTCTCGAAGGCGAGGTGGAGTTGCTCAGGAGGGTGTTATTCAACGTGGAGAAGGAAAAAAGCGAGTTACTGGCTGAGGTTCGACATTTGCAAATAACCGAAGAAGAACTCTCGGCGAAGGAGGTTGAGTTATCCTCGGCGTTGGTCGAGCGCGACGAGCTCGCTTCGAAGGTTAAGCATTTGAGGGGTTATGGTCGACAAAAGCATCGAAGTGACCAACCTTCGTCGCATCATAGCTGACAGTGCTGGTGACGTAGGTTCGGCAAAACTTCCTCGGTTCATGATATTGGTGAAGGACGACACTTTGAAGGATAGGATCGTCGAACTTGAGGAGGAAGTCGCTCGCCTTAAACCTCGGCCTGTAAGAATTAATGTCCGAAGCACTTCATGTACTCGCGAGGAGAGCGAGAGGGGGATCTCCTTCTATGAGCTTGCGACTCGTCCACCTACCATTAGGCGGAGTCCGGCCGATGCTCAAAGCGGCATGGCTGTTTTGTCTAGTGGAGCCTCGGTCGGAGCCACAGTCAGAGGCAGTGCCGAAGAGGCGTCTCGGTTTGTCGGTCTAGAGACGAGCTTGGAGGTTAAGCGGTGGCGCCCTCATGTTTCTCTGAACCGAAACGTCCCCGTCCCGAAGAAGCACTGAAAGAGTTGTATTATGCTTTTGAGGTTTTATATCACCTTGTTGTAGTAGCCTGGTCTTGTTAATCACTTTGTTGTAGTAGTTTGGTCTTGTAATAACGTTAAAGTTCTTTAATAAAATCAGAGTTTGTGCGCTCGAGACGTACTGTGGTTACTCCAATTTTGAAACGAACCATAAGAACCAAACGTTAGCTCGTCCAATCATAAAGACGAAGAGGCGAGGGTTGTGGGAGCAATTCCGAATGGCGAACCACTTCTAGCTCGCTTAAGAACGAGCTTGCGAATCGGAGTCGAGCCAAGTGTTGGACTCTGAACTCGTCGTTAGAGTTTGTTTCAATGGTTGTGGGAGCAATTCCGAATGGCGAACCACTTCTAGCTCGCTTAAGAACGAACTAGCGAAGCGGAGTCGAGCCAAGTGTTGGACTCTGAACTCGTCGTTAGAGTTTGTTTTAACGGTTGTGGGAGCAATTCCGAATGGCGAACCACTTCTAGCTCGCTTAAGAACGAGCTTGCGAATCGGAGTCGAGCCAAGTGTTGGACTCTGAACTCGTCGTTAGAGTTTGTTTCAATGGTTGTGGGAGCAATTCCGAATGGCGAACCACTTCTAGCTCGCTTAAGAACGAACTTGCGAAGCGGAGTTGAGCCAAGTGTTGGACTCCGAACTCGTCGTTAGAGTTTGTTTCAACGGTTGTGGGAGCAATTCCGAATGGCGAACCACTTCTTGCTCGCTTAAGAACGAGCTTGCGAAGCGGAGTCGAGCCAAGTGTTGGACTCCGAACTCGTCGTTTGAATAAAAGAAATTAAAAATAGAGAGATGCAAGCAGTCATAAGGTAAATATTGGAAAAAAGGAAATTCTTTATTGATAACTAATAGTCGGTTGCTTCTAAGTTGCGAGTCGTTATTACATTGGAGAAATAAAGAAGCAAAAGTAAAATACAAGTGGGAGGAAAGGAACGGTTCGACATTTGAAGGTACTTAGAGAGGCACTCAGGTGTTCTCTTGGTACTTTAGGAGATGGTCGGCATTCCAAGTCCTGGGAATCTCTCTGCCTTCAAGGTCTTCTAGACGGTATGTCCCGGGCCGAACCACCTTGGTGATCTTGTAGGGTCCTTCCTAATTTTGAGCTAGCTTACTCTTATGACTGGGGAATGAAATAGCAAACAATCTGAGGAAAAAGTCCCTTTCTTTGAGGTTGGTGAGACGGACTCTCTTGTTGTAGGCCAGCTCGATCCTCCTTCGGTAGCTTTGCTGGCGAATCGAGGCTCTTTCACGGAGCTCGTCAATCAAATCCAAATTTGCCAGAGGCTCCCTGGCATTCTGCTCTTCTTGATAGGCAATTAGGCGAGGAGAGGGTACACCGACTTCCAGGGGGATCACAGCTTCGGACCCATAGGTGAGATTGAACGGCGACTCTCCTGTGGGGGTCCATTTCGTAGTGTGGTAATTCCACAGTACGTTAGGGAGCTGATCTACCCATAAGCCTTTAGTGGACTTATCCAGCCTCTTCTTAATACCGGAGAGGATTTTTCAGTTAGCATTTTCTACTTGACCGTTTGACTGTGGGTGGGAGACGGAGGAGAAGCGTTGTTGGATGGCGAGGTCTTCACACAGAGCTCGGAATGCAGCCCCTGTAAACTGTGTTCCGTTATCGGTTATGAGGACCCGAGGGACACCAAACCTGTAGATGACGTTCTTCCAGAATAACTGAAGGACTTTGTTCTCGGTGATTGTAGCCAAGGGCTCGGCCTCTATCCACTTCGAGAAGTAGTCAATTTCTATGACTAAAAATTTGAGTTGGAGGGGAGCTGGTGGAAATGGCCCTAGTAAATCCATCCCCTACATTGCGAAAGGGATCAGACTTGATAGGGAAGCGAGTTGAGCTTGGGGTAGGCGACGAATGTTGGAATACTTTTGACAAGAGCTGCATTACCGAACGTGTCGTTCGGCATCTTATAGGAGAGTAGGCCAGAAATATCCATAATTCAACACCTTCCAGGCAAGGGATCTGGACCCTGAGTGTGCTCCGCCTATGCCTTCGTGAAGCTCTTGCAAGGCGTATGTGGCTTGTTCGGAGGAGAGGCACCTCAGATAAGGTCTGCCGTCAACTTGTGTGAAGGAGCATTTGTACAAGATTCCCTCAACAAGGGTGTACCGCTCCGCTCTGGTTCTGACTTGACGAGCTTCCTTAGGGTCTTCGGGGAGGAGCCCATCCCTTAGAAATTCTACCAGGGGTTTCATCCAATTATCTTGAAGTTGAACAGGCAGTAACTCCATCGAGTCGGAAGTTTCTTCTTCTATGCTCGGCTTCAGGAGCACTTCAATCAAGACGGTCTGCTCGAGACCTTGGAGGGAGGAAGTGGCTAACTTGGAGAGGGCATCTGCTTGGGCATTTTCCTCCCTGGGGATTCGCCGAATAAGTGCCTCTTCGAATAGAACCATGAGATTTTGGACCTTCGCTAGATACTTAGCCATTCGGTCATCTCGCGCTTCATACTCGCCCAAGACTTGATTCACGACCAGCTGAGAGTCACTAAATATGCGGAGGCGTTGTGCCCCTGCCTTGCGAGACATTCCGAGACCGGCAATAAGGGCTTCATATTCCGCTTCATTATTGGAGGCCTTAAAGTTGATGCGAAGGAGTATTGGAGGACGAAGTCATCTGGGCCTGCCAGAATGACCTCGGCTCCGCTCCCTTCGGTGCAAGAGGACCCATCTACATATACCGTCCAAATAGGAGGTCCGTTTGCCGCTTGACTGACCTCGGGAATGGTACTTTCAACTATGAATTCAGCTAAGGCCTGAGCCTTGATCGCGGTCCGAGGCTGGTAAGATATATCATGCTGGCTCTGCTCGATCGACCACTTCGTGAGGTGGCCAGAGGTCTCCGGCTTGTGAAGGACTTGCTTCAGCAGTTGGTCGGTAAGAACGACCACCGAGTGGGATTGAAAATATGGGCGAAGCTTCCTAGCTGCCATAACCAAGGCGTATGCCACTTTCTCTAGCCTTGGATAACGAAGCTCGGCATCCCGAAGTACCTTGCTCACGTAGTAGATGGGCTTCTGAGCCCTGTCTTCTTCCCTCACCAAGACGGCACTGAGGGTCTGTTCGGAGGTAGCCAAGTAGAGGTAGAGGGTTTCCTTGGGGATAGGCTTGCTGAGGAGAGGGGGATTGACTAGGTAGGCTTTGAGTTGATCGAAGGATTCTTGCTGCTGCTGACTCCATTCGAAGCCCTTCGCCCCTCTGAGTACTTTGAAGAAGGGAAGAAACTTCTCCTCTGACTTAGAAAGGAAACGTCCTATGGCAGCGAGGCATCCCGTCAGCTTCTGAACCTCTTTCACATTCTTGGGAGGAGCCATGTCCAGTATGGCTTTGATTTTCTCGGGGTTGGCTTCGATTCCTCTTTGGCTGACCATGAAGCCTAGGAATTTCCCCGACGAGACTCCAAATGCACACTTGTTTGGATTGAGCCTCATAACATGATTCCCGAGTACATCGAACGCCTCTTGCAGATTGGCTACATGGTCGGCGCTATGGATGCTCTTCACAAGCATATCATCAACATACAACTCCATGTTACGGCCGATCTGATTTTGAAAGACCTTGTTGACGAGGCGTTGATAGGTGGCACCTGCATTCTTTAACCCGAAAGGCATTACCCTGTAACAGTAGAGGCCCTGATCGGTAACAAAGGAGGTCTTCGGGATATCTGGGGGAAACATGCGGATTTGATTGTACCCGGAGAAAGCGTCCATGAAGCTGAGAAGCTCATGGCCCGAAGTGGCTTTAATCAGAGTATCGATGCTTGGAAGAGGGAATGGATCTTTGGGGCATGCCTTGTTCAGGTCGGTAAATTCAATGCAGATTCTCCAGGTCCCGTTGGCCTTCTTTACCATCACAACATTCGAGAGCCATTCAGGGTAATTGACCTCTTGTATGAACCGAGCCTTAAGGAGCTTGTCCATCTCCTCTTTTATAGCTTGCTGGCACTCGGAAGAGTACTTGCACTTCTTCTGTTAGACCGTTTTGGACCCCGGAGCAATGCTGAGGTGGTGGACTAGGAGCTCTTCGAAAATTCCTGGCATGTCAGTAGCCGACCAGGCAAAGAGGTCGCGGTTCTTTCTAATGCATTGGACTATGTCTGAGCTTAGGGCAGATGGGAGGGTCTTGCTGATGAAGAACTTGCAGTTCGTATCTTGCTCAGAGAAGAGCACTTCCTCCAAGGGCACCGTAGAGGAGTAGAGAAGAGCACTGTAGAGGTCATGTAACATTTGCGGGCCATTTCCTGATTACCTCTTACTTCCCCTACTCCTGCCCGGGTGGGGAACTTCATCTTGAGGTGATAGGCAGAAGGGACGGCTTCGAGAGCAGCTAGGCCGTGTTGGCCTAGGATCACATTATAAGCAGTGGGGACATCGACGACCATGAAGTCCATCGGCTCCGTTCGGGTGGTAGGAGTTTTGCCAGCGGTTACGTCGAGGGTGATCACCCCTTCAATAGTCACTGGCACTCCCGTGAACCCATGGAGTGTGTAGCAGGCGGGCTTAAGTCTGTCCCGAGATAGTTTGAGCCATTTGAAAGCAGCGAGGAAGAGGATGTCAATGGAGCTGTCATTGTCCACCAGGATCCTCTCCACTTTAAAATTCGTCATATGGAGGTTGATGACTAGTGCGTCACAATGGGGGGTTCGGACACCCTCAACGTCTTCATCTGAAAAGGTGACCGGTACTCCGAGGCCTTTGGGGGGGGGGCATGCCATGTACTGAATTGACTTCCCTTATGAAAGCCTTTCGAGAGGAGTTGGAGGTGCCTCCCATGGGGCCTCCATGGATGATATGTAGGATGCATTCCTCTTCGAACTCTGGAGTTTCATCGCGTCGTTCAGGATGCTTGTTAGCCCCCCGAGGGGGATGAGGGAGATCGGTCCGGTCCTTTCTCACAAATTTGGCTAGCTGCCCCCTCTAGATGAGGGCCTCAATCTCGTTCTTCAAGGCCCGACAATCATTGGTGTCGTGGCCGTGATTCCAGTGATAGCGGCACCACTTCTCTTTGACCCTCTTCTTGCCAGGGGTGTTCATCTTCGGGGTAGGAGGTATCACCCCTTCCTTCTCAACTTCCATGAGAATAGTAGAAATGTTGGCGTTAAGAGGAGTGAATTTTTTCGAATCTGGGGAGAGGGCAGCGCTGACCGCCATTATCCTTTTGGAGCTTCTTGGCTCCTTCTTCTTCTGTTCCCTTTCTCTTGGACCCGGAGGAAGGCCCCTCAAAGTTGGGGCGGTGCTCAGCTTCTCAGCCCGAATATACTTCTCGCTTCGGAGAAGGAGATCGTAGAAGTTCTGCGGGGGCTTCTTGGCTAGGAAGGAGCGGAGGCTGGAGTTAAGGACATTTGATTGAAAGGCCACGGCAGCGACCGACTGGTCGAGGGAAACGATGGACCTAGCTTCAGCAGTGAACCTTTTCACATAGTCTCTCAACTTCTCACCTTTCTTCTGATTGAGGTAGAGTAGCGAAATGCTGGTATTCTCAGTTCGGCGGCTACTCACGAAGTGGGTGACGAATAGGGTCTCAAATTGTTCGAAGGAGAATATTGAGGATGGGGCGAGGCGAGAGTACCATTCCCAGGCCGGACCCTTGAGAGTAGCGGGGAAAGTTTTGTAGAGGAGGGCGTCAGAAGCTTGATGGATTAGCATGAGGGTCTTAAAGCTTTCGATGTGGTCCACGAGGTCGGACTCCCCGGAATAAGTCTCGAATTGTGGAGGCTTGAAGCCTATTGGAACGGGCGCCTCCATGATGGTTCAAGAGAAAGGAGGTCGACTCGGACGGAGGGTCCTTCCTCTAAGCTCTTCTTCTCTGTCTAGCTGACCCAAGTGCCTCTCCATTCCGTGGAGATGACGATAGACAGTGTCATCCCTTCGACGATATTCAAACGAGCCTCTGGACTCGTCTTTGTATGAGGGAGAGCAGGGGCTACGACGATGGTAGCTCCGAGAGTGGCGAGGATTGGGAATGTGCTGGGGGTTGCTAGGAGCTGGGGGAGGAGTTAGGGACCGTCAGCGAGGACTTTGGACCGGGGGAGGAGTGGGGACCCTCCGAGCATTGTTGTTGTTGGGTCGGAGATTGAGGACTTGTAAGATGGTTGCTTGGAATTGTTGGAACTCGGCACGAGTGATGGGTGCGTCATCGTTTCTTAGAGGTTGCCGGCCATCAGGAGAGTGAGGTCTTCTCCTATGGTGGCTGGGGGACTTTCTCCGCCCTCAGTGAGGGGGGGACCTTCTGTAGTCTCGGGGATGAGGAGATCGCTCATTTGGACGTTGTTGGCAGGAGGCTCCCTCTCGGGCCCGCCTTTCATCCAAACGGCGGCGAAGATCATCTTCCTTCTGCCAATTGAGGATGGTATTGCGAAGGTCATCGGAAGCTTGGGGGTTGTGGGATGCCATGGAATCGGTAGAGGGATTGTGTACGGAGACGTGGTCATGCTGGAGAGGTTGTTTCGGAGGATTGGGACGGGAGCCCCCCACACCGGCATTCTGGGGATCGGTTTGACATTGAGGGGTTGAAGATTCTGAGGAGGAAGTTGGTCCTATTGCGGGGCTTGGTTGAGTTGAGGAGGGAGTCCCTGTGGCTGGACCGTTTCTAGGGGGTTCTCTTGTTGAGGAGTAGGTCCACGGTTGGACCCCCTAGATCTAAGTTTCTTTGGAGGCATGGCTGGGTAGGATTTGACCAACAGGAAGAGGAAGGGCTGTTATTCGTTGGTTCCTACAGATGGCGCCAATCTGTTACTGCTGAATCAGGTGTGGGGGCAAACAGATAGTATTTGTGGATTCTTAGGAAGACTGAATAGCAAACCTGAAACCTTTTCCACCGGAGTTTGATCGTTGGCTCTCGCCGTTCACCTGCAAAAAAGTGCGAGACACCGGGGTTGATCCCGGCGACGCACCCTCCGACGCTCAAGTTAGTAATCAGGAAGATTATGAGAGAGCATAAATTGGCAAAAGATTGATTACCTCTTAATGGTGGTGGATGGGGGGTATTTATGGCCGCCGTTGGGATCAGATTAGGAATGTAATCCCTAATTCCCAGTGGAAGGATAGAGCGAATCAGGGACCGTTGATTGAATGCAATCAGAAACCCTAATTCTATCCTGATGGACTAGGTTCATCGCGGGTTGGAACCCGCACCCAGCTGAGATGGATCCGTTTGCGGGTTGGTGGGTCTTAGAGGAGAAGACCCAGTACCCGCTTCAGACCCATTTGTAGGTGAAATTACCTTTTTACCCTCAGGCTTTAAGATTCACGTTAGGTTTGGACAGTTCCGATTTAACCCCATTTTTTAGCCATATCACCTGCCATATTTCTTGTTTTTGAGATACTTACAAAATTGTCTTGTTAATGGAGCAATGTTCTCGTCTGACTCCTCATATTCTGAATCAGCTTTTGATGGTCGGGCCCTTTCTGCTTTTAGTGCAATAGTTCGCTCCTTAGTCTTCAGTTCGATCCCGATGTTCAGCATGTATTATTTTGTCTCCAATATCTCCATCTCATACGTTTTTAGCTTTCCTTGAAATATATATTAATCGAATCCCTTCTCTTCAAGAGTTTCCCTCATGGCCGCGGCCCTTGACATCCCACTCTGGCATGAGACAACTTATGAGCTTTCTGACCTTTCAGTCATCATCAAGCCCCTTACCCAAGATCTCAAGATCGTGGGCAATTATATCGAAACGGGCGAGCATTTGGTCAACATTTTCACCTGACAACATGCGGAACACATCAAATTTATAAAAACACAAATTCACTTTAGCTTTTACCTCGGAGGCGGTTCCTTCATGCTGCTTCAGCATGTTGTTCCAGATCTCATAGGCTGTTTTGCAGTTTCGCCCGCATCGCATTAGCACTTCATTGTTCAACCCTGCATAAAGAGTTGTCATGGCTTTGAAATTTGCTGTTTTGAGGGACAACTCCGCCGGTGTGAATGCCTTCTTTCCATTGCTAACTGGGATTTCTATTTTGTTGATGCATACATTCCATACCTCTTCTCCGAGCATCTGTAAAAAATAAGACATACGAACTTTCCAGACGTCATAGAATTTTCCATCAAATAATGGTAAACGTGTAAGACTTGTCCCATTGGAGACGAAAGGCTCTGATGAGTACAAGTTTTGGGGAGGAGGGATTTCGGCCATTGAACCTTTCGCTTAAGCTTTTAAGCTTTTTATAAGCACCCACTCTGATACCACTGTGAATCACCCTTAGGGGGGGTGAATAGGGTGATCGTGTGGAATTAAAAAAATTAAAGAAATAAAGTAAAGTAAAGTAAAGTAAACGCAAGAGAGACAAGAAAAGCAAACACAGATGACACAGCGATATAACGTGGTTCGACCCCCAGGTCTACGTCCACACCACCTACTTGTAGCAATTCTCCACCACAAGCGTTCCTATACTCAAAACCCTTAGTACAGTGATTCTCCGATTCAGGCCGAGAGACTTATTACACCTACAGGACTTCTAATCCAAGTCCCATCAATCTCACCGAAGTGGAAAAAGAAAGGAAAAGAAAACTCAAGATCGCTTAAGATCTTGACTAAAGAATACAACCAATTTAACGCTCACACTCGGATTGATTATCAAGAGATTAGTTCAAAGTATTTTTCTCAGTAGCAATAGGTGAAGAAGACAGAGTGGATTCGTTCTCTTATGTAGAAGAGGAAGTGTATCGATCAAAGTAGAAACGATACATTCTTAAAAAGGTATACAGCCTAAGTTGCGGTCGACCGTTCAGCTCTCTGGCGTAGCTAGAGAGATGAAAGGTCGACCGCTTTCTTAATCAGCTGAAGTTGTGGTCTACTGTAACGGTCGAACAGCATTAGGTACGGTCGACCGGTTCTTGGCTGTATAAATTGAATCCACTTTGTTTTCTTACCATAAACTAATCAATCTTTAATCAATCGTTTACAATAAATATCTCACGAAAATATTACTAAAGTTCAGTCTTGATAGATTGCTTGGAGACCAAATAATTGAGAACTCCTTTTGAATAACTTCCTTTTTTCCCGTATATGCAATCTTCTTTTATTACATTCCTTG
The DNA here is from genome assembly GCA_017893485.1 of Hemerocallis citrina. Taxonomy (NCBI): domain Eukaryota; kingdom Viridiplantae; phylum Streptophyta; class Magnoliopsida; order Asparagales; family Asphodelaceae; genus Hemerocallis; species Hemerocallis citrina. Next base: position 133,142,496 of record CM030363.1, read on the forward strand.
TTTGTATATTTGTGAATCTCTCTTGAATCTCTTTTTGGTGTTAATTGATCCTGAAAATCCGACACACTAAATCAAACTTATTAGTACAAGTTAGCACGTTTTGTGCACACCAAACTGAGGGTCAACAAAAGGACTAGGAGTTGCTTATTGGAGCTAGGAGTTGTGTCTCATCTTCTTTGTTACAAATTCTTCATTAGAGGTGGGTGATCTTGCACTTTCTAAATGTAGGAAATGCATGCTAGAAATGTTAAATAAGTAGTATGAATTAAATTGATGTGATTATAAAGTACACCATCATGTTGGTTATTTGTGCCATGAAAATTTTAGAAGTAATGTGGTATTCAATATATGCCTAGATATCATGATGATTAGAAAGAGGAAAGAAAGTAAAACAAGTTAAATTGTTGCCATGAAATGTGTCAGTTCATGCATATTGCCATGTTATGTTAAAATTATTATTTTTGCACAAAAGAGAGTTTTGAGATCCTCATGGACAATTAAGAGGCATGGTTGGTTTTATTACTAAATTTTAATTTGTATAAATGATTGCATGAACTAGTTATAATGAATACAAATTTTAATTTCAAGTTTGAGAAAAATGCAAATTTATGTGTGAAATTGAGAGAAAAACTATTTGAAAAATAGAGATATGTTTGTAAAATGGATTAGAAATTCGTTGGCTACTGTTTTTAAATTAATCTCAATCAAGGAAAAATTTATTTCAGTATACTAAAAGATTGGATCGATTGAATAGACGAGTTTTGTAAAAAATAACTAATTTCATAACACTATGAATAAAACCACATTAATGTGATTCCTAATTGGTAATCACACTTGGATTATTTGGCTAGCGGGTGCGCCATAAGGCGGTTTCTGTGCTTGTCGGAGGTCTTGAGTTCGAAACTTGTTAGACCCATTTTATTTTTGATTTCGTTTAAATAAATCCGAAACCCGAAAGTGAATATTTGGGGATTTCGGTATGGTATTATGACAACTAAGCAACATGGGCTTAGTGGCTTTCGGTGGCTGCTTTGGGCGCTTACTGTGTGTTTCAGTTGTGCTTGGGTTCGAAACCCAGTGGCCACCTTTAATTTTTTGGGTATTTTTAATAATTTTGAAGGAGTTTTAATGTGAATAAAATTTGGGGAAAAAATTCTAATAATCCTATAAAATGATAAAGAATTTATTAAAAATAGTTTTAGAATTTCTCATGTATATTTTGAGAAATTAAGAAGGGAATTGAGATAGAGAATGAGTCTTTGGTTTCAAAATTGTTTATTTAGGTATATGACATTTATTTTAGAAGAAGAGTAAAATATTCATGTGAATTGATTTCCTTGATGAGATTATACACTTATTTGATTTAAGAAATACTTGATGTGGGTTGAAGATATGAATTGTTTTATGATCTTAAATTGCAAATGATACTTAAAGCGATGAATCTATTGTTCATGAAAAGAAATATTGTTTTATTTTGAATTGTAAATGAAAAAATGAATCATGTGTAATTCTAAGATGAGACATTGATTAAATTGTGAATAAGTTGAAGATGAGAATATTTAAGTTTAGTACATGATTATTGAAGGGTATGAATACTCGTAGATTCTTGTACATGAAAGGTTGTGGTCTAGAGATTAGTAAGACCTCGGGTACCGGCATTGTTGAAATAAAAGAATTGAGTTATATGTTTGAGATATGGCCATTGAGCTATCTCGATATTTTGTAATTAAGTCCGGTAGGGGGTAAGACTAACTCTAGGTATGATAATTTATTCATGTCTTGAACTTAAGAACTAGGCACATAAGTGAAGATGTAGTAAAACTTGTGCAAACGTAAGTGGGACACTCTATATAGTCGGGCTGTAGATTTCGGGACTATAGACCCAGTCGGGCGGTGTACTCTGGGACTGAGGTTGCTTCGATGAAGACAAGTTTTTATTTTAAATCCGGGACTATGCGTCGTCGGGCGGATAGTTTGTCATACTCCAGTGTATATACGTATACTGGGGCTAAAGGGGCACTTGCGGGATGTTCGCACAACGAGGAGTCTGTATAACAGTCGGGCGGTGCACACCGGGACTGGGATTCGTACTCGTGGAATGTCCAAACCTTGCTTTTATTACTGGGTAGTTTTCATGGCGAGGGATCGAACCCTTTAATGTGAAGTACGTAGGTGCTTGCCCTCGGACCTATGTAGTATGGGATGCATAGAATACGAACAAGTATGCATTAGTGTCATCTTACTATAAAATATCTTCATTAGGCATTAAGGCATCACATACACTTACATGTTTCAAGTAATCACTTTTAACACTTTATCTGCATTCAAGTTTGTCATCTGTTAAAGTTTTAAGATCGTTATATTTCCGGCATAGAGATGATGGCCGTGTATAACATTTTTGTCGATTGTAAGCAACTGACGTGCCCATAGTTCATTATGTAGGTGTTGGATCTTTCATGAAGATATAAAGTTGACATGTTGCTGTTGATTAATTACATGTTAAAGATGTTGCAGATTGTATATAATTTTTCATTATTGTAATTCATTCTATCTTCCGCTCTGTAATAATTGCAAAGAATTCTATTTTATTATAAAAAGTTCAATTTCCGTGTAAAATTATACGAAGTGAAGTGTAAAGATCCTGTGAAACTTCGAATTCGGTCTTATTTGGAATTCGGAGCATTACAGATACATATTTGACTTGGGCCTAAGTATATATAATACAATATCTAACACCTCCTCTCAAACTCACGATGGATCGAACAGTGTGAGTTTGCCCACTAGGTAACGAAATCTCTGGATAATATAGGAATTGGTGAAGAAGTCTGATATCTGCTGTGAAGAAGTAACAGAGTGAAGTAAAATGGTCTCTACTTCAAAGCGCATACGAACATAGTGGCAATCTATCTCTATGTGCTTTGTTCACTCATGAAAGACCGGGTTGCTTGCAATGTGCAATGCACTCCGGTTATTACAATGGAAAGGAGTAGCTTCTGTGAAAGTTACACCCATATCTGATAACAGCCAACGAATATGAACAGTTTCTCTAGTAGTGGCTAGCAATGCTCTGTACTAAAGCTTCAGTTGAAGAACATGCTACAACTGCCTGTTTCTTGCTTTGCCATGAGATCAATGAATCACCAAGAAATGGACAGAAACCTATGGTAGACCATCTGATGGTAGGATCACCCACCCAATATGAATCAGAATACGCTTGGAGCTCTAGATTGGATGTGGAAGGCATGAACAATGAGCGAGTGATAGTGCCTCGAAGATATCTGAGGATCCAAAGAAGAGCACCATAGTGAACCGATGTAGGAGCGAAAATAAATTGACTAATAATACTGACTGCATGAGCAATATCATGTCTGGACATGCATAAGTTGTAACTCCTGTTTTCCCAAAAACGTATTTTTGTGTATTTTCTGTATTTAAAATTTTTGCAAATTATTTTTTCCGGTTTTCAAATTTTTTTTGTGTCAAATTATAATATTGGATCTTCTATTAAAACTATCAATAATTTTATTTGTTTTCGGTTATTATTAGTATTATTATTATTAATATTTATTATCATTTTTATTATGGTTATTACTTTGATTGGTTATTAAAAACCTAGTTCTATTTATAAATTATATTTGTAGTTATTTTAAATAAAGTCTATTGTAATGTAAATTACATTATTTTATAAATTATGTTTTATTGGTTATTTAATTTTCTTATTGGATTTTTATTTAAAGCCCGAACCCATTTAACCCAATTACCCAAAACCCTACCCTGTTTTTAATTAACCTACACCCAATACCCATTTTATAACCCAAACCCGTTAATACCTACCCTCCCCAAAAACTCCTAACCCTATTAAACCCAAACCTATTTATACATCCCTATATATATATATATATATATATATATATATATATATATATATATATATATATATATATATATATATATATATATATCTGTATCTCTCCACCTATTCATCTTCCCTTCAGCCGTCTCTTTGAAACCCATGCTCTCACTGTTTATCCAAACCCTGGCCACCCTTCCCGCTCTCTCATCTCTCCCCTGATCTCCTCGTGGCTTCTCCCCGTCAGCCTTCGTGCTGTGGTACAACACCCAGGCCAGCCAGGGCGACGCCGCGACAACCTCATCTCCTCTCCTCCTCCTGGCGAAGCAGTAACACCGAGACAACCATCGAAGACCCATGTGTGCCCTCCTATGCCGTGCTCCCTGTCGCACCACCTGCTGCGACAGTAACAAGCCAGCACCAGGCCACAGCCACCTGCGGTAATACCCTCCGCCCGTCATGCCGTTCCGCCACCGCGCCACCTGTTTGTCGTGGACTGTCCCTACCGCTGTCAGAGCCGAAGACTTGGTGGGTGCAGTTGACCATGTGAGTTGATCATGTGATGTAAGCCGTCCGATCGACTTGATCATCGTGTCCCCTTGATTCAGATCTGGCCGTCCGATCTTGTGATCTTCATCTCTTGATCTCTGGATCTTGATCTTGATGGTTTGAATCCTAGCTGTCGGATATTCTTGATCGTCACGATCATGATGATCATCAACTTCCTTTGATCGCAGCCGTTTGATCGATCGATCTCGAGCTTCATCATTATCTTCATCATCAGGGAGATCTGGCCGTTCGATCTGATCCGATCATCTTGATCTCGATCTCTGATCTCAGCCGTCCGACTATGTTCGTGATTGCGTTTGTGATCGTGTGTTCGTGAATGGTTCGTGATCCGTTTGTTGTGTTTGTGTTCGTGCCCCGGGATCCGTTCCCATTATTCTTATTCTTTGCTTTGTTTCCGTCATCATCCCCGGCTTGGTTAAATATTATTAGTCTCAAACAAGTATGTATGTGTGCAAAACATATCAAGAATAACATGGAATGATCATGTAACAAGTTCAAGTTGCAAGATAAACATGTACGGGTGCAAGATAACACATAAAAGGATAAAATAACCAAATTCCTAGTTGAGGACAGCAAGACCATACTGTAGTAAAACTGAGATTTCCGTTGTTATTAACATGCAAATCTGAATCTGTCAAAATGAATAGAAAATAGACTCCCGGCCGAATCCATCGAATATAAATAATTCATATAGTATTTTACAAAAATATACCTCAAAACTGATTTGAATCGAGAAAATGTGTTCAGCCAGAAATCAGAAAAATCTTATTCAAAGCCGGGAAAACAGCATGAAAACTCCTTAAATAAATCCACGAAAAATCTGGGGTATTCCCCTATATGTATAGTAACAGAAAGTCAAGTTTCATAATTTTCCAATATAAATAAAGTGGTCAAGTAAAATCAGAAAACATCAAGATGCAGTAGTTTTGTAAATCTGAAATCACAAACACCGCGGTACGAAAACAAAAATATCTCACAAACCATAAATCAAAAACCAAATCTGCCAAAAGGTTAAGAAAATAGATACAATAGGCTAACTTTTATATTCATAAACAATTTAGAAACAACAAGTAGAAATAGGTCGAAAATCAAGTTCTTTACTGAACAGTAGTAAAATTCTGTATGAAAAATCTTTGTTTGCAAACATGAAAAGGTTTGTAAAACTCTTTAAATAAATCCACCAAAACTCTGGGTAAACCCCAATCAAGTCAAGAAGTAGTTTGCAAAATTTCAGATCAAAATAATAATTTTAACACCATAATAAAAATAGATTACTCTTCAGAAATCATAGAAAACAGAATCTAGAAATCTTTCTACACCTCAGTAGTAAAATAGACATTACTCACAAACCGAAAATCGAAACTGAGATCCGTCAGAAGGGTTAGGAAATAGAAAGAATTCTCTACAAATCATATTCACAAAATATTTTCATATACTGACCTTGATAGGGTCTAAAATATTGATCAAAACTGAAAAACCAGCAAAACTGAAATTATCTCATGTGCACAAAATCTACTAGTTCGCATAAAACTCATCCAAAACACAACCAAACATGATATAGAGTATACTAGATGTCCAACCAACATGTTATAGGATATTTCATAAGTCCACAACAAGTCTACCATGAATAACACGAACGGGCACAAGATAACACATAAACAACACGCATATATGTAACAAGATGTGGTCAACCTAGGTTATATCATGTCATATGTGTCGTGAGTCAACTATAGTCAAGATAACACAATAGAGACAATATCAACAAGGGGATTTACACACAAATTGTCTCTAGAACCCAACTACACTACAAGCGGTATTTAGTACTTGTATATGCAAAGAAATTTAATACAAGTTACTTGCCTTAACCGATGACGAAAACGACTCCAAGCAAGAATAATGGGAACGGATTCCCGGAGTAACGAACACAACGAACCACGAACAAAAACCACGAACTCAATGATGAACAAAACCCATGAACCACGACGAAGCACGAACACAAAGACACAAAGCGAGCACACACAACCTCGACGAACACAAAAGCGCACTCGAGAGAGCACAAGGGAGCGACGGTGGCCAAGAGGGGCTACCGCTACCACTGCTCTGCTGTCGACAGAGAAAAAGATGGAGCGGCAGTAAGCACGGGTGAGAGGGTGGTCGGCTTGGGGTCAGGGGTGCAGTAGAGTAGGGCGAAGGAGGGAGCACGGGTGGAGCAAAAGGGCAGCTAGGGTTCACGAAGAGAAGGGGGAGCAGCCGGGGATGCATGGGTTGCTTAAATAAGTGGATTTGGTTTAGGGTTTGAGTAAGGAAGAAGGGGCAGCACAGGCACAAGGGGTTTTCGGTTGTGGGCAAAGCTAACGAGTCGGGTCTGCATGGGAATAGGAATAGATGGCTCGGGTGTGAGGGGTTAATAGCAAATGGGCAGAGATCAAGTCAAAGTATGGGTCTATGGGCACTTAGGTTAACGGGTTGGGTAGTGAATAGGGAAATGGGTATAGCTGGGTTTAGTTAATTTGGGTATAAGATAATAGGGTAGAGTTTTAATTGAATAGGATTTGTGAATTTGGGTATTGGTTAAGTGGATAGTTAAGGAATTAAAATGGGTATTAGGCATTCAAAGCAAAATATAGATTGGGCAAAAATGAACAGAATAATAGAAAAATAATATAGGGTGTGAACAAATAAAATAGAGAAGATAACAACAGCTCGATCAAAGGAACGAAACAAGAGACGAACAAGAATCAAGAATTCAAATAAAAGAGACCAAAAAAATAAAACAATATATATATTGAAAATAAAATCCAATATACGGTCCAAAAAAAAGAGATACAACGGAGACAAATACAAGAAAAAGAAAATACACTCAAAATACACAAAAATAAAAAACAGGGTTTACAATCCTACCCACCTAACAAGAAGAATTTCGTCCTCAAAATTCAAACAAGAAGATACATAGGATAACCCTAAAACAACCAAAAAGAACAACAAAAAAAAAAAAAAAAAAAACTACTCAAACAAATAAGGAAACTTCTGCTGAATCTCCTCCTCTAGCTCCCAAGTCAACTCACCGGGCAAGTGAGGATTCCAAGCAACACGAACCAATTTGATGACCTTGTTCTTAAGCACTTTCTCCCGCCGATCAACAATAGCAACTGGCGGAATCTCACAAGTCAAATCCGGTCGAACGATCAACTCAGAGTAGTCGATCACGTGGCTCTCATCTCGGATATATCTCCTGAGTTGTGAGACATGGAAAACATCGTGCACTCCTGATAAAGCTAGCGGTAATGCAAGACGATAGGCTACCTTGCCTACTCACTCTTAAATCTCAAACAGTCCAATAAATCTAGGGCTAAGCTTGCCCCCACCACCAAACCGAATGACACCGCACCACGGTGATACCTTTAGAAAAACATGGTCACCAACCACAAACTCCAAAGCCCTCCGATGGACATCGACCCATCGCCTCTGCCTATCCTGAGCTGCCTGCAAATACTTCCTATCTGAACCAAAACATCAACTGTCCTGGTGATCAACTCCGGACCCAACAACTTCCTTTCACCAATATCATCCCAGCACACTGGCGATCTGCACTTCTGTCCATAGAGCGCCTCGAACGAAGCAGCTTTAATACTGGCTTGAAAGCTGTTATTGTACGAGAACTCTACGAGATGCAAATGGTCCTCCCATGATCCACCAAACTGAAGCATACAGGACCTCAACATGTCCTCAAGAATCTGGATGGTCCTCTCTAACTGTCCATCAGTCTGGGAATGAAAAGCTGTATTGTACTTTAATTTACTCTCCAAACTGTTAAGAAGACTCTTCCAAAACTGAAATCTGAATCTCGTATCCCGATCGGATACAATACTAACTGGAATCCCATGAAGTCTAACAGTCTCTTACATGTACCTCTCAGCAAGGCTCTCCGTAGACTGCCTGACGCGAAAAGGAATGACGTGAGCACTCTTCGTCAAACGGTCGACAATCACCCAAATGGCATTATGACCCTTATGACTCCTCGGCAAAGCGGTCACAAAATCCTTAGTGATATCTTCCCACTTCCATTCTGGAATAGGTTGCGGTTGAAGAAGTTCACCGGTTCTCTGATGCTCTGCCTTAATCTGCTGGCAGATCAAACACTGAGAAACAAACCGAGCCACAGCCCTCTTCATACCATGCCACAAAAAATGAAGCTTCAAATTCCGATACATCTTAGTACCGCCAAGATGGATAGAATAGGATGACTGGTGGGCTTCCTCAAGCAACCTCTGATGAACTTCATCATTCGGGACACATAACTTGGACCCAAAACGAAGCGATCCATCAGCATGAATAACCATGTCCGTCATGGACCCAGACTCAACCTCAGCTCGAAATCCCTGCAACTGTGCATCACCAGCCTGCGCCTCTTTAATCTGATCAATAAGAGACGACTGGAGCTGGAGCACCAAACAACTCCGATCAGAACTCAGCAACAAAACCTCCAACTCCAACCTCCTCATCTGCTACAATTTCATGATCATAACAAAAATTATCTACTTGGCTGGTCTTGGGGTTTATTTATTTATTTGGTAAGATCTTGTTGTGTTTACTATTCAAGTGGTGCTAAGTGTACCCGTCCCCCCACCCACTTTCCATTTGTAACCCATTTTACAAACACTATATACCATATTTTCCTCTCTCAGACTGGACAGAGATGGAATAAATGAAATTTTGGGAAGAAGATGGGGTCTCAGTATTTTGTGTTTCAGTATCGTCTAAATGAATTTCATAATCATTGTGGGGAAGGCCGGAAAAATCAAATTCAGAATATTTGTGGTATTCAACTCTCTAACTTAATCGATATCTAAATGTGTAACATAAACATGGTGAGATGCATTGGTAGACTATTGTGCACTTTAACTACGTGATGATCCCATAATTGTATGAAAAATATAAAATTAATAATAAATAAATAACCAATTATCAAGTAACAAATATTGAATTATTAAAAAGATACCACACTAGAAGAATTCGTAAAGTTGTGTTGTGAATGCTTCTTGAATGTTGACTGATTCAAAAGAACTTCAAGGTTTCACTTCTTCAAACTTTGAGATTCCACAAATTGCAATTTTTTTTACATGTAGTGTAATTATATAACTTGTAAGAATAAATTGAGAGAGTTGAGAGAATTGTTTGAAAACTTTGGTGTGAAGAAAATGGTTTGGGAAACTTCTATATCGATAGAAGTTCAGATTTTTTTGTTTCCTAAATTACCCATAGAAACTGGCCATTTATAGCCATTGGGAAGGGTTTTTTAGACATTTGTTAACCATAAATATTTTTTTTAAAATGTACGATGGTCGGCACGCTGGGCTGGATCTCTTGGTTACGGTTCGGGCAAGTCCAGTTCACTACTCGGCAGTTCACGGGCTACGGTTCCAAAAAGCAAGGACCTGACCTCTATAGTAGCGGTCTGGTTCGATCTGAACGACAAAACGGGCCAGTCCGGTCTTAGGTACAAAAAAGATTGGTTCGGTAAAATCTCTACATAAGGTTTCAGCCCCTTGATGAAAAACCCCCGGAACATATTTTTGATTAACATTGAAAAAAAAGTTTAATTAATTGGAAAATACTTAGTATGTTATAAAAATAAATATTATACTACTTTGGTCATATTTTGTTTCTCTTGTGGTAGGCTAGAAAAGTATCAAATTTGAAGTCCATTGAACATTAGATTTTCAGGAAATTCATTTAAATGGTACATATATCCTTTTTTTTTTGGCCGAACAAGAAAGCAAAATACAAAAGCAAAATTATGACTGCGGTTTTCAAATGCCACGCATATCTGCCTCAATCAAGCTGCAAAATTCAACATCTACTTTACTATTTACTAGCTATAATAAAGTCATGCTCTGTCATTCAAGCTCTATTAGCCATTTGATCCGCATAAGTGTTACTCTCAAGATAAATGTCTAGCATATTGCACATGTCAATCCTGCAATAAGCACAAAATATCGTGATGTATAAAAGTATAGAATCCCCTTGATGCTGAACAACTTGATTCACAAAAATTTGAGTCTCTTTCCACACAAATTGGAGCTTGGTTTCCTATGGCTAACAATGCCTTCAGCACTGTCCATATTTCTCTTTATTCGGCTACATCAACTGATTTTGACTAGACGAGATCAACGCCCGCAATGACATGTCTTCCCATACTATCCTTCACAACAAAACCATATCTAGTAGAGACATCATCTAAGACCCCTCAAAATTAACTTTCAGAGTGCCCACTTTTGGTGGAGTGCACTTGATCTCAACAGTTTGTCTCATATAAATTATTGAAGTTAACAGCAAGCCCAATTAGACCAATCGTACCGCCGACTCCCCAAACCGAGCAAATCAGAGTCTTGTACCTTCCACATCTTAACCATTTGCATTATGGATTGTGAAACAATAGTCATGGCTGGTCATCACCATGAGGCTGGTGTATTAAGAACAAGTTCAGTAACAACATTAACGGTAGAGGAAGCCATGTCTCCATCTTTGCTCAAGCTCCTCCTCCCTTCTCCCTTCTTCAGCTGCAGCAACATCAACTTAGTAGCCCAGCTCTTCGACTGAAGCCACTACCGCCGTCCACCCTCTACCCCTACTTCGCTTCCACTGAACCTCTCCATGCTCTCGGAGCTTGAGTTGAGTGGGTGCGGGCCCAATGAGAGAGACGCCACCCCCCTCAACATCCCTACCTCTGAACCCCAACATGCCACCACTGTCCCTCAACCACCACCTCCTCCTCCAACGTCACCTCCTCCCTCTCCAATTGCAGCTCCTACCCTATCTCCGCCACACCCCCTACCACTGAGCAACCCCCCTGAGGGGGACTCTCCAAGGCTCAGACACGCTCAATCCCCCGCATGCGCACACTGAAGTGCACATCAACGATGGGAGGGGAGTGGCTTTGGTCATCATCGCCATGCGGAGTGGCTACCCAGGGGACGGGCCCATGGAAGGGGTCCTCCTACTGGCCCTTACAGGCGTAAAAGAACCCCCCCCCCCCCCCCCTTGTCCAGCGTCACAATCAGAGGGAGGGACAAGAACAGAGAAGCTATGACCATCATCGTCAATTTCAACCATAGTTACAACACAGGCACCACAACCAACAAAAGGATTACAACTCCTACAAAGTCCAGCATCACTTTCAGAAAGAGGGGCAAGAGGCCACAACAACAACCACAGCCAGAGTTACAACATAGGTACCACTACCAACAAAAGAAATATGACTCATACATCAACTCTTCAAGACCTAGTCACCACAAGCACTCCCACCCTCCAGCAAGGTCCAAAGATCACCACAAACCAGTTATTCAAACCCCCCCAACCTTCGTCCAACACCAGTCTCCTCCACCTCCTCAACGGAACTCTAAAGCCCCACTTAAATCCACCGTTGAGCAGGCCCAAGATGGGGATCCGCCCAACAAGATTACTATGGAGTTAGAGTCGGTTGAAGAGGAAGAACAGTGGGTGGAAGTCATCAGCAAGACAAAGAAGAGGCAGAACAACCCCCTCCCCCCCCCCCCCACCACAGCCCGAGCACAAAAAGATAAAATGGAATGGAAAACGGAAGCCAGTACCTTGCTTCAATTGTGGAGAATTGGGTCACTATCGGAAAGATTGCACCAAAGAGGTGAGATGCCTCAAGTGTAAGAAATGGGGGCATCTCTCGTATGTTTGTACCAACGTCGTCGAGACAAACAACGACGATAAACGCCCAGTGAGTAGAGACAGATCACCAGATAATCTAACCGTAATCAGACTAGCAAAATGCCTGGACACAATTAAGAGCGAAGAGAAGTGGCTCCGGCAATGGTGCGCCATGTCCAGAGTAAGGTCTGGGAGACTTTCGGAGACCCACCTCCTCCAGGCCCTTAACTCCAGATGGCCAATGAGGGCACACAAGGACTGGGTGGCGAAGAAAATGTGCCATCTTCAGTTCCTGGTGTCCTTTCCCTCGTTGGAGAAGGTGGTCGAGGTCACAGGCATGGAAACAGTGGATTTTGGCCATTTCAAGGTGGAATTCTTCGCATGGTCACCTAGTTTCGGAGTGGAACTATCTCAAGGCGACAAATTCTGGATTTGGATCCAAAACGTGCCGCTTCATTTTTGGAAGAAGGAGGCACTGCAAGAGATCATTGCCGACTTTGGGTCGATTGAAGACATCAACGAGAAGACAGTGCGACGATCGGAGATCATGTCGGCGAGGATTCTGATAAGGAGTGCAGACATCTCTTTGATGCCACAGTTTGCTAAAGTCTACTCTTTTGAGGAGTCGTACCTCATTTGATTCGTGCTTGACAAGCGAGCGGAGACGGAGACGGAGACGGAGCTTGCAGCCATCACATCCCCCACTCCTCCACCTACACTCAGAGACGGTCGAACATACAAACAGGTGGTCTCAATGGAGGGGGACCTCACAATTAGTGGGGCTCATGAAGTTGAGCGTGGGGATCTCATCAGAGTGGCAAGAGGGGAGGAGCGGCACCTGGAACAGGCAGCGGAGGGATCAGAACAAGTAAAAGATTCTCCGTTCAAGGTTGGTCAAGATCGAGGCTTGACCAACAGATCCAACAGCCCAGATGGAAGGAACACTGTGGATCTATCGTCAAGACCAGATTTGGGTAGCAAACACAAGCCAGATCCCCCCTCGAAATAAGAGTCAGAAGAAAGCCTAAATTGGAGTTCAACCTCTCGAAGTTGGTGGAGAGGTACGGCGAGAGGTACAGAGGGGAGAGGCAGGCAGCCCAAGACCTACAAATGGCAAAAGCACCTTGAAAGACGACATGCAAAATTACATGCAAGGTCGAACTCCAAGAGGGCAAAAGCTGGTAGCCTTGACTACCACTCTAGGGAAGAAGGCAAACAAGGGACAGAGTTTTGACAGAGATTCCGACCCAAAAGAGGGAATCGCATGTTTGGGGGGGAGGCTCAAGGAAAGGGGAAAGCTATACTGGGTATTGAAAAGATAGGGAAAAGCCAGTGTAACATCAACAAAGAGGGCAACGAAGGGGCGGAAGCAGCGGCTTTAGGTCTTGAGACTTCCATTTTGGGGAAGAAGACGAACTCCTTTATAGAAGGGGAAAAAGCTCGAAGAAATTTACAGAGGGGGAAGAACTCGATGAATAGCAACAAAGAGGGTATGGGTAACGAAGAGAGCATCTCTTCGTTTGTATCGCTTGGCGCGTTGTCCAAGGTCTCGAGGGCAACACCCAAGGCATCGAGCGCAACGCCCACGGTGCAGATGTCTCTCAGCCACAGTTTACCCTATAGTGGCCCACAGAAGGCGGTGAGCGTGAGATTGAGTAATAAGGAGTTTTTAAATGGGCCCGAAGAGGGGTCCAAAATAGGGGAACCACAACGAATTATATCCAAAGAGCCCGATGGGCTGGTTATTATTGATGATAACATTTTTTATGATGGGCCTAGTAGAGTTGTAGGGGGAGTTTAAACATGGAGATTTTAAATGGGTCCAAAGAGGTGTCTAGCTTAAAAGACAGGGAACTGCAAGTGACTGTTTCCAAAGAGGGGTCCTCATACACAAGCCCAATTAAGATTATCCCCATCTCACCCCCTGGTATAGATGAAGAAGATCGAGTGGATAGACTTAATCTCGATGATGACTTTGATTACTCTGAGGAAGAGTCGCTTGATTCTGAGGGACTGGCTAAAAATCTTGTGGGTATATCACCGAAGTTTGTTCCCTCGACTTTTCCTCCTTCACAGCCATTGGAGCCAGCCAACACTCCGAGCAGTCCAGGATTCAGGGCTCAGAAAGTTGCTAAGAGGGCTATTGAGGAGTCCTTGGATGACTACATAAAGATTGCTGCAGCCGCTAAGTCGGCTAAGACAAGCGTCGGAGGTACAGGCTATTTTCTAGCTTCTATTTTTAATTTCCTGACTGATACTAAGATCTTTTATCTAACTAAAATCTATGGTCTGGCAGTTACCGATATTGATAGGAACGCTCTCCTCCTTAATCAAATTAGTGGATGGGAGACCAATAGGGTTATTCTTAATTTGAACTCGACACCCAAAACAAGTCATGTTCCCTCCTCTAGCCGTAGTTAATGGAGGCCCTATAATGGAACGTTAGAGGCCTCGGTTGGCGGGGCAAGCGAGAAATGGTTAAGGAAGTCATAGCCATGTCAAAGGCTAACATTGTTGGTCTCCAAGTGACCAAACTTTCACACATGTCTAGACTTAATAGAGTAAAGGGGAAATCGAGTCTCCGAATGGAGAATGTCCCCATCAGTTGGGGCGTCTGGGGGCATCGCTCTAGGTTTTAACCCCAACCTCTTTTGTTGTCTAGACGAGCTCCACGGGCAATTTTCTTTGTCGGTATTGCTACAGCAAAAATCCGACGGTTGGACTCAATCGGTTACAGTGGCCTATGGACCGCATACTTCTGCCTCTAGAACGGCCTTCTGGACGGAACTAAGAGCGATCCAAGCACACTGGCCACACCCCTGGGTGGTGGAGGGCAATTTTAACATTACTAGATTTGCCTCATAATACAGAGGCAGAGGATCCAGTGACCCCAACAGGGAAGCATTTGATGAGGTCATCACGGACCTGGAATTGGTGGACATCCCCATCTCTGATAGGCTTTTCACCTGGTCGAACATGCAAGCGGCGCCGATTCTAGCTAAGTTGGATAGGATTCTGGTTTCCACGGACTGGGAGACCAAATTTCCGTTGTCATCGGCTAAATCACTCTCTAAACAAACCTCAGATCATGTGCTTGTTTTCTTATCTTCCGGGGAAGATCAACCCAGAAAACCGTCAAAGTTTAGGGTCGAGAAAACATGGTTAGAAATCCAAGGCTTCCACCACATGGTCAACGAGAGTTGGTCTCGCCCGACCAAGGGTGGTGAGGCGTCCGCTATATGGTGTGAAAAAATTAGAAGACTCAGGGGCAAGCTCAGGAAATGAAACCGGACCAGATTTGCACTGATCTGGTGAGCAGAGGAATTCCTTCTTGAAGGAATTGAGGAACTTGAGAAAACTGAAGAAACTAGGGATCTGCTACAGGAAGAGCAGAATTGATTGCTCCAATTCAGACAGGAAATTGACCAGCTCTACGGGATGGAGAAAATTAAATGGCAACAATGTAATATCCCGATCAATTATTAATAATATTGTTTTTTTTTGTATTTAACTATTTAATTATTTTATTTCTTTTCATGTTGAGTTATCTTTTTGGCATAACAACCTAATTAGATGGTTAGGTTTTGATGAAACTTTAAACCTAGGATTAAATGGATGCATAAGAGTTTAGGGGATGTTCTTCTAGAAGCTCTCCACCTCATCCTTCACCATACCTCCACCTCACCCATCCACCATACCTCCACCTCACCCCTTACCTTGGTATGGGCCGGCCAATTACCCTAGGGGGTTTTGTGCAAATGTGTTGGTGCATTTTGTACTCTCCCGCCTCTCCTTCACCTTATAAATACCCCCTCCCCTCTTCTCTTGTCTCATTTTACAAGAAAGAAAAAAAAGAGAGGAAAAGAAAGAGAGAAAAATCCTAACTAAAGAGTTTTCATTTGTAGGTTTCCATAGAAGTTGTAATAGGAGCTAGGAGGAAGGTGAAGGTTGCTAGCTAGTTCTTCTTACCTAGTATACAAGGTGGGGGCTTCTCTATCTTTTCTTGTTCTCTTTGTTTGATTTTTGTTTGATTTTTGTTGATTCTTGTTCTCTTTTGTTTGATTCTTGATTTCTTTTGTTGTGTGTAGTTGTTGTGTTTTCTAATGAACAACTTGGACTAAATGATGTGCATAAGAGAGGTTGTGGATCAAAGATGATCACATGAACTTTAATGAAACACATAAAGATAAAGTCTTTAATAATTGTTATGGTTATTGTTGTTATTGTTATTTTTGGCTAATAAAAGAAACTAACAATTTGGACTAAAGAACTTATGCATATGAATGGTGGTGGATCAAATGATCACATAAAAGAAAGTGAAAGGGAGAACTTAATAAAGATGAAATCCTTAAGTTTTATCTTTGATTATTTTGTTAAAAGCACACAACTTGGACTAATTAGCATGAGCATATGAAGAATGGGGTAGAAGGACTATTACATACCCATTTTTGGGTTCTAGAACTCAACAATTATTAAAAAAATAAGTCTTTCTTTTGTTTATTGCTCTCTACTTTGATAATTAACAAATCTTGCTAATTCTTAGTTCATAAAAAAGGTAAACTTTATTGTATGTAGGAACTAAAAGATTAAAGAATAGAAGGTTGTAATATGTAGGACTTGTAATTTATAAAAAGGTAGATTTTTTTGTAATCTTGTAGTTCATAAAGTTGGATTTTTGTAATGTTTTAGGACTTGTAATTCATAAAGATAAGTAGTCTTTGTAATAGCTAGTAAAGTTTCATGCTTAAGTTTTGTAGTTCATAAAAAAAATTAGATTTTGAAATGTTTTACGACTTGTAATTCATAAAGATAAGAAATCTTGTAATAGCTAACAAGGTTCATTCTTAAGTAGTAGTAAATGAATAATGTTAAGTTGTAGTAACATCCATGCTTAAAGTAGTAAGTAGATATTCATGTTAAGTTGTAGTAACATCCATGCTTAAGTAGTTAATAGATATTCATGTTATGTTGTAGTAACATCCATACTTAAAGTGGTAAGTAGATATTCATGTTAAGTTGTAGTAACATCCATGTTTAAAGTAGTAAGTAGATATTCATGTTAAGTTGTAGTAACATCTATGCTTAAGTATTAATAAAGATCCATGCTTAGTAGTAGGTATCCATGCTTAAAGTATAGTAGATATTCATGCTTGAGTTGTAGTAGATACCATGCTGACATGTTGTAGGTTAATGTAGAAAAGAACCATGCTTGTGTTGTATACATGTTGTAGGAAACCCATGCTCAAAGTCTATACCATGTTGTAGGTTTGATGTAGAAACCATGCTTATGTTGTATACCATGTTGTAGGTTAATGTAGAAAAGAAACATGCTTATGTTGTATACATGTTGTAGGAAACCCATGCTCAAAGTGTATACCATGTTGTAGGTTTGATGTAGAAACCATGCTTATGTTGTATACCATGTTGTAGGTTTAATGTAGAAAAGAACCATGCTTATGTTGTATACATGTTGTACGAAACCTATGCTCAAAGTGTATACCATGTTGTAGGTTTGATGTAGAAACCATGCTTATGTTGTATACCATGTTGTAGGTTTAATGTAGAAAAGAACCATGCATATGTTGTATACATGTTGTAGGACACCCATACTCAAAGTGTATACCATGTTGTAGGTTTGATGTAGAAACCATGCTTATGTTGTATACCATGTTGTAGGTTTAATGTAGAAAAGAACCATGCTTGTGTTGTATACATGTTGTAGGAAACCCATGCTCAAAGTGTATACCATGTTGTAGGTTGATGTAGAGACCATGCTTATGTTGTATACTATATTGTAGGGAACCCATGCTTAAAGTGTATACCATGTTGTAGGTTTAATGTAGAAAAGAAACCATGCTTATGTTGTATACCATGTTGTAGGTTTGTTGTAGTAAAGAATCACGCTTGGGTTCTAGAACTCAAAACTATTAAAAAAATTAAGTCTTTCTTTTGTTTATTGCTCTCTACTTTGATGATTAACAAGTCTTACTAATTCTTAGTTCATAAAAAGGGTAAACTTTGTTGTATGAGGAACTAAGAGATTAAAAAAAAGGAAGGTTGTAATATGTAGGGCTTGTAATTTATAAAAAGGTAGATTTTTTGTAATATTGTAGTTCATAAAGTTGGATTTTTGTAATGTTTTAGGACTTGTAATTCATAAAGATAAGTAGTCTTTGTAATAGCTAGTAAAGTTTCATGCTTAAGTTTTGTAGTTCATAAAAAAATTAGATTTTGTAATGTTTTATGACTTGTAATTCATAAAGATATGAAATCTTGTAATAGCTAGCAAAGTTCATTCTTAAGTAGTAGTAAATGAATCATGTTAAGTTGTAGTAACATCCATGCTTAAGTAGTTAGTAGATATCCATGCTTAAGTGACATCCATGCTTAAAGTAGTAAGTAGACATTCGTGTTAAGTTGTAGTAACATCCATGCTTAAGTAGTTAGTAGATATCCATGATTAAGTGACATCCATGCTTAAAGTAGTAAGTAGATATTCATGTTAAGTTGTAGTAACTTCTATGGTTAAAGTAGTAAGTAGATATTTATGTTATGTTGTAGTAACATCCATGCTTAAAGTAGTAAGTAGATATTCATGTTAAGTTGTAGTAACATCCATGCTTAAGTATTAATAAAGATCCATGCTTAGTAGTAGGTTTCCATGCTTAAAGTGTAGTAGATATTCATGCTTGAGTTGTAGTAGATACCATGCTAATTTGTTGTAGGTTAAAGTAGTAAAGAAACTCATGTTATGCTATATACCATGCTAGATTGTTGTAGGTTGAAACTCATGCTACAGTGTATACCATGTTGTAGGTTTAATGAAGAAAAGAACCATGCTTATGTTGTATACCATGTTGTAGGAAATCCATGCTTAAAGTGTATACCATGTTGTAGGTTTAATGTAGAAAAGAAACCATGCTTATGTTGTATACATGTTGTAGGAAAGCCAAGCTTAAAGTGTATACCATGTTGTAGGTTTGATGTAGAAACCATGCTTATGTTGTATACCATGTTGTAGGTTTAATGTAGAAAAGAACCACGCTTATGTTGTATACATGTTGTAGGAAACCCATGCTTAAAGTGTATACCATGTTGTAGGTTTAATGTAGAAAAGAACCATGCTTATGTTGTGTACATGTTGTAGGAAACCCATACTTAAAGTGTATACACTACAATATATATGGCTTTCTACAACATATTTATTATAGCATTTAATTGTTAATCCTGTTGAAAGTGATTAATAACAACATTTCTAAAGAAAATGCTGTCATTTAGTAATTATAAATTTTAATGTTAATTACGACAGCGTTTTGAAAATGCTATACTTTTTATAGTGTTTTAAAAATACTATTATATCCAAAAATAAATTGAATAAATAGGGGTAAGATAGGAAATTTCAACTAATCCAATTACAACTCAAATTAATTCAACTCCACCCCCGATTCTTCTCCCAATACCCCATCTTTTTCTTTCCTCCAAAACCCTACTCCAGCCCCCTACCCCCTCTTCCCCCCAATCACGCTGTCCCCAACCCCCCGTTGACTTCTAACCCTTGCGCGCCGCTCGCCACCGTCGACGTCCCCCTGCGCCCGTCGAAGTCCAAGTTCCCAATCACTACATCCCCCACCTCCGCACCGTCAACCCCTTGCGCTGCCGCTCGCACTATGCCGCCGTCGACATCATGCGCCCGTTGTCTTGCTTGGTGTGGTGTCTGGTATTTAACTTTCTCTCATAGTACTCATCTGATTAAGCTATATAACTTGCCTTGTGTGAATCACATTAAGGAGCAATAATTGGAGATCCCAATTACTAATAGTTCAGTAGTGTAAATGATAATAAAAACATTATAAATTGTTTTAGGGTTTCAATGGTTTCAATTTTTAATGGTGTGAGATGTTTTTTTGTATTCTAAATTAATTAGTAAAGCCAAATAAAAGTTATTATGCTAAATTTTTAATTGGGTTTAGAGGACAAATACATTGTTCCAAATGAATAATTGCAAGAAATAGATAGCTATCTTCAAACTGCAAAGAAGAATGTTTCAGTGGTTTTTTAATTGCGTTTAGATTTTTTACAAAAAGACTATCTAACAATAGCGTTTTTACAAAATGCTGTAACACTAATAGCATTGCCGAAACGCTATAAATTCTATAGCGTTTGCCGAAATGTTATAGATTCTATAGCGTTTGCCAAACACCATAGATTCTATAGCGTTTTGTTAAAACGCTATAGAATCTATAGCGTTTGCCGAAATGTTATAGATTCTATAGCGTTTTCCGAACGCTATAGATTCTATAGCATTTTGTTAAAACGCTATCTATAGCGTTTTAACAAAATGCTATAGAATCTATAGCGTTTGCCGAAACGCTATACATTCTATAGTGTTTTGTTAAAATGCTATAGAGTTATTATAGCGGGGCTTTCGATAGCGTTTGGAAAACGCTATCGTAGGTCTACTATAGCATTTTATGAATGCTATCAAATGTCATATTTGTTGTAGTGATACCATGCTGTAGGTTTAATGTAGAAAAGAAACCATGCTTATGTTGTATACCATGTTGTAGGTTTGTTGTAGTAAAGAATCACGCTTGAATATATGTAGAGTTCATGCTTGAGTTGTAGAAATGATCCATACTTAAAGTAGTAGTAGATACTCATGTTGTAGTTAAGTGTAGTAAAGGAATCATGTTGCAGTTGTAGTGTTAACTATCTTATTGTAGTTATAGTGTTAGTAAAGAGCCCATACATGCTTGAATGGTATAGTGTAGCATTCTAGTTAAAAGAACCATGCTTGAATTGTACATGGTAGTGTTGTAGTGAAAGATTAAAAATAACCCATGAACCCATGCTTGAGCTAGGTGTTCTAGTTTAACTATTAAGATGAGCCTATGTTCTATGTTGTTCTAGTCAACTTCAAAAAAAAACCCATGAAACTAGCACCATGGTAGTTCTAGCTCAATTAACAAAAGAACCCACGAATTTATTTCTAGGTGATTCTAGCTCAACCTTGAGAAAGAACCCAAGAGTCTAGTTGCATATAGTTCTAGTTCAATATGGAAAAAAGAACCCATGGACTCTAGTTGTATGAGGTTCTAATTGAAATTGGACAATAGCATGTGAGCATTCTTCATCTTCATGGTAATAAGGGTTGGGAAAGTCTCTAATAATTGTTAACTTGATAAAAGCTAGTCTAGGGTTTTCTAATTACCCTAGGGGTCATCGACCATCAAGACCGCATCCTACCACCTTAGAGACTATGGATAGATCTCACCTCAGGCACCAACGGACCTTAACCGGTGTAGGTTGATCATGGGCCGAGAGTATTGATAGAGTCCAAGTTAGGGGTAGTGATGAGTGAGGGAGATCTCGTTACTAGTGTCTCGGATCAAGGGACCATGAGTTGGACCATGATAATCTAAGTTGAAAAATCTTGTAAGATTGTTTAGGATTAGTGACATCATTAGGGTAGTAACTTATAAGGATCTTAACCATTTTGCCAAAAGAGAGGAGTCGGTATTAAGGGTGACACCTTATGACCCAACTCATCCTTTAGGCCGACATTAGGTGGTGTTATTGGGTTGTACCTTCCCGTCAAAGGGATACGTACGATGCCTTCTCACGAGTTGGGTGCACGGGTTGCGTATCTCACACTGTTAATTCCTGAAGTGCCATGATAAGGGCGGGCTGAGCTAGGGATGGACCCCGGAACTCCGTCGTGTTCTATGCTGGGGAAGCGAACAGGCCATAGACTACGGTCTATGAGTTAAAGGGCCGCAAGGGATGCTTCGAGCTAACCTGTGTTGCAGTAAATCCAAGGGTTCGTCTGGTTTTTGAGTGAGGTCCGGTTAGCCGGGTAGTAGTGGCAAACATAGACATCAAAAGCGTACTGCATTAGTGGGACTTGACCACGTCTGCATCCTCATCAGTCACGTTGCATCTGTCAGGAACAGGTTGTGTACAAGTAGAAATTCATAACACGGGTTCAAATCCCTATATATGGAGAACGGCTTGATATGAACGTATGTAGTATGGGATGCATACGATTCCAGATTCTCGCTTACATTAGAATAGGAGCATCCTAGCCTTAGTTGACATTGCATTAGATCCTAGTCATTGCACTCACAAACACATAAACTACACCGACATATTTTACCATGTTTTTATATGTTTGTTTTTGGAGATTCGCTGCTAGTCATCAGCCTTTAAGCGTGAGTAGATGTACTGACGTCCCCACTCTAATAGGTTGTGGATACAAGATCACGAACTGGGAGGACTCTAGTCAAGGCATGGTCTACAAGTGAAAAGCCTAATGTTTATCATTTTCATTCATGTATACTCTGATGTAATGTATTGAATCAATGGAAACACTCGGCCTATAATATTGTATTAATACAGTTTTAAAATTTTCCTGTTTTCTGTGTATTGTGACTAATTGAATGTAAAGGTTCTGGTTCGTATCTCAAATTCTCCACATAGGAAGTTCAGGGCATTACAAACAACGATCCAGAATTTCGTGGCTCAAAGAAGAAGACGCGAACACAGCATTTTTTCACCAACTTGCCAGTGCCCAGCGTAGATCTAACCTCATTCACTCGATCTAACCAGATTCCAGAATGGTACAAGGTGACGTGGCTATCAAGTTGGCTTTCCAGTCCCACTTCAAGCGCCTCTTTGGGCACAAAGCGGACTTGAGAGTCCCTCTCCAACACGAATTCTGGCAAGACCAAGCAGGTAATTCCGATGGCTGTAATCCCTCGAAGCACCCTTCACTGAGAAGGAGGTCAGGAAGGTAGTCCAACAACTTAGGAAAGATAAAGCTCCTGGTCCAGATAGTTTCCCGATACTATTCTATCAGATATTCTGGGAGGAAATCAAAGGTGACTTGCTGAAGATATTCGCAGACTTCTACGAGTATAAACTTAAATTAGGGAGATTCAACTCTGTAGAGGTTGTGCTGATTCCTAAGAAAGAAGACTTCCGACGAGTTAGAGACTTCCGGCCCATAAGCCTCCTTAACTGCTTTGTAAAAATTATTACCAAGACTCTCGCTAACAAACTGGGAAATGTAATGGATGGCCTTATTAGTCAAGACCAGAGGGAATTCATCAAAGGATGGTGTATTCAGGACTGTACAGCAACGGCTGAGGAGACCATCCATCAATGCCACACTTCGAATTATAAGAGCTACCTCTTGAAGCTGGATTTCGAGAAAGCTTATGACTCTGTTGAATGAGACTGTTTGTTGGAAGCGCTTGCTGGAATAGGTTTCGGGGAAAGATGGATCAGATGGATCCACACTTGTATTACCACCAGCAGAATGGCTATTTTGGTAAATGGGGTATCTGGCCAACCATTCTCCTGCAAATGGGGGCTCAGACAAGGAGATCCGCTCTCACCCCTTCTCTTTACCATTGTGGCAAACATTCTAAGATCCATGATGACTAAGTGCAGTAGAGCAGGTTGGATCGTACCAGTGGCCAAGGGAGTCAATCACCAAGGGTGCTTTATACTCTAATATGCAGACGATACTCTTCTATTTGGCAATGGCAAGCTAGGGGAAACTACCATCTTCAAAGGAATTCTGTATTGCTTTGAAGCTTGGTCTAGTCTCAGGGTTAATTTCCACAAAATTGCTCTCATTTCCATTGTCCTGACCCCAGAAGAGGCACTTGAACATGCCACAATACTCAATTGCTCCACCGAGAGCTTCCTCATTCAGTACCTTGGATTGGCACTAAGACCAGGGAAACTCAAAAAGGCAGATTGGCTACCTATTATTGACCGAGTTGAGAAACAGCTAGCAGGCTGGAAAGGCAAAGCCCTTTCTTTGGGAGGGAGAATCACGCTTATTAATGCAATCCTCTCAAACCTTCCTACCTAGTATCTCTCATTCTTTGAAATGCCGCGATGAGTTATCCAGAGAATTGACCGGACGCGGAAACGTTTCTTATGGAAAGGGACAGACCCGGACCGAGGAGGATATCACCTCATTAGATGGGAGAAGGCGTGCATGAAAAAAATACATGGAGGCCTAGGTATAATTGATCTTCGAGACATGAATCTGGCTCAACTAGGGAAATGGTGGTGGAAAGTGTTCCACCGTAAAGGAGAAGGGTGGCAACAATTTGTTCAGGGATATATGCATGGGAATGGAACGAGAAATCTAGGCTTCAGGATAGGCCCTCAGGTTTCTTGGTTCTGGAAAGGCATTACTAAGGCCTATGAACCCTTCAATAGTTGTGTGCAGTCAACTATCGGTAACGCCAGACTCACCAGATTTTGGTGGGATAAATGGTGTGCTGATCATACGCTTAGAACCCTGTTCCCCTAATTTATATGAGCAGGCAACACAACCACACGGCACGGTGGCCACAACATGGAAAAGAGGCGCCTGGAAGCCACCTCTCAAACAACCGCTTAACCTAGGTTCTCAGTTTAGACTAACAGAACTTCAGGCCTACATCACCGCTGGAATTGGTTGCTCTCAGGGTCCCGATAAGAAATCCAAGGGATTGGAGAAGAACGACAAGTTCACGGTTCGCTCCATGTACAACCGTATCCATTTTAGGGGTTGTATCCAAAGTGGTCAGCCGTCATCTGGAGAACGTAAACACTGCTAAAAATCAAAGCCTTCTTATGGTTGGTACTAAATGACGCAATCCTGACTAGGGAAAACCTTGCTAAGCACCAACCGAATGTCGACTCTCAATGCGGGTTCTACCATGCTGCCCTGGAGACTAGAGACCATCTTTTACTACAGTGTCCTAGGAGCAAAGCGGTACTCATAGAGTTACTCAGCGCCCTAGGGACAACTTAATATCCTAGTACATACGAGGACCTGTGGGTAGGTCCAAAGTTCGCATCGGAGAGGGGTTCTATGAGAGAAGTGTGGTATATCACTATCACCGTAATGATCTGGGTTCTTTGGCTAGACATAAATAATCTTTACTTTCGTAGAACTTGCAATAGTATTTCTGGTAATTTGACTCACATTATGCATTTTATTTTATTTTGGGCTACTGTGGCCGCAGCAGGTCCCAGGGAAAGGATTGCGAGCGTATTCCAGGTGGAGGAGTTTGATGATGAGGAGATCGAGATCGGGCCGACGATTGATTGATAGCCAGCATGGCCTACTATGATCACAGATACCCACCATCCCAGAGGTTTGTTGGGGGGATATGATGTATTACTTTGCGGATACTCTATGTTTTTTTCGTCCCACCCACCATGTTCTGGGTGGAGTTTATGTACTTTTGTTTTGATTGTAGGCGTAATGGGCTCAGTACTCTGAGTTTGTTTTATTAATCCCTTATTAATGAAACAGGATGGCCAAACTCCACATTTTCTTTTAAAAAAAGCAATAGTCATGGCTGAAGTATCAACGCCCTCAAAGATATAATTGTATCTTTCAAATAAGTCAAGCATTTCTGACTGGAAAACTGTGAAACAACAACCTTATTTGCCCTATCCAAAAGGACTTGTATTCAAACTGGGACCACCAACAACTTATATCATTAGCAACCACATTGATATTAAGAACACTAGCAATCTGCACGTGTGATACACATCCTTTTTCCCCCTCTTAAGCTCTTACTTTTTGAACTTCTCTTTTGTTTTTTTAAGTAACGATTATGATATAGTCTGTCCTCAAACCTGAGACCTTCATTTAACCACTACAACTCAGTGGTTGCTCTTTACAAATTATCCCTAATGACACTAACTTTTATTTTATTTGAAAGACACTGTCGTAAATATTTATGTCGTAAATAAATTTGAACTTTGAGGATATTATGGGAGCTGACAATAACTGAGTAAATGGATGGTTAATATAAATCACACTTAAAAATATGTGGTTGAGATTAGATCAATCACGTTGGTTTGTCTACAAATTATACAACCCAACTCTTTAATTACAGTATTAGATTTGCCCGTGGTCACATGCCTACTGCACGTCTTCAGAACGATACAGCATATGAAAAGTCTTGTAAACAGTAAATCAACAATTATGTAGTTGAAGTTTGAATAGTATGACAATAATTAGTTGTAAATAAAAATCCATATTTCCATTAGTATATGGAGAAAAATAATTATAAATCGGAGTATAAAAGTCCATGTTCCCAAAAGAGAGAGAGAGAGAGAGAGAGAGAGAGAGAGAGAGAGAGAGAGAGAGAAATAATGAAAAAAATAAATCAATTGTTTTTTTTTTTTTCTGGGAGGGGGGGTTATATAATTTTGTAAAGTTAGATCTGGACCTTCGATACTAGGGAATTGAAGAAGAGCCACTCGAATGCTTGCTTTGTGTTTTATTATATAGATTAGAGATTTACAAGATGGGCCCACACTTGAACCCTTACATTTACACAAATTTTTTGCATAAAAAAATGAATTGTTTTACCTTTGTGATAAGCCTAGGCCTGAAGTAATACTTAACTAATTGGGCTGAAACTTTAAAATATACATATATCATATAAACAATTATATATCTTAGCAAACATGCAAGGCCTAAAGGCCCATAAAGGTTTGCAGTAACCCTTCTAAATTGGGCTCAGGGATATTTATGTTTGACAGCTGCCAACAATGGTACCAAGTCCAGAGGGAAGGCGAACATGAGAGAATTCATTCAAGTGCCATGCCAGATCACAACATTTTGGTAAAACTGTTGAAGTTTATTATAAACGGCTTTTGAATAAATGACTATACTATAGATTGACCTTGAATATGAGACATCACTTTAACCATCCGAACTTTTTACAACTCGGTGGTTAAAGCGACTATTTTTTATGATAACTAAGACTCACAACAAAGAATATTCTTCAACATCACCTACTATTTCAAAAGTCAGAGGAATTTGAGGATTAAATTTGGATGAATTCTATGGAACGCTTTGGAATTGATTTTTCTCGATCCCCCTTGGATCTGAATGTAGTATATACATATATTCAAGTTTTGCCTCCCACTATCAATGCCGAAGCTCTCTATTTTATTTGTTCCCCTCAATGGTTCAAATCTTTGATTAATTTCCTTGTCTATCACAAGGATAGGTTTTGTTTGAAAATAAGTTCATATTTGGGTGCAGATAACCTGTGCCCAAGACAACTAATCCAACAAGCACAAACAAATATCCAAGAAATAACACCAGTTGTCATTTATAGGGCCGTATATCTATCATCAACTATTTCATGCCTGACCCTGAGTTTTATTTATAAATCTCTGATTAATAAAACAGGGTGGTCAGATTCCACATTTTTCTTTAAAAAAAAAAACCTATTCCATGCCTGACTTTTTGTTGTGGAGCAGTTAAATGTTCATGAATTTGACCACTCAAATTATAGTATTAGAAAGCATTTATTGTAGCTAGCTGTTAGAGCACCCTATGTCTTTTTTTTTTTTTTTTGAGGAAAAGGTGGAATAATGCCACACTGTTTCACTAATAAGTGATTAATAAACAACCCCGAGGTCTCGGGAAAATAAAAGTGCAGTGCAGGAAATAAATCATAACCCCCAACAAAATCCTGGGGGGTGGGTTACATCAACCAGCCTAAAGGCAACCAAAACAAGATACACAAGACTAGGGACTGATACAAAATATGAAGTAGTGAGGCGGGTGTCCACTTATCAGTCCAGAGTTGGCCCGATCTCTATCTCCTCGTCGTCAAAGTCATCCACCTGGAAGACCCTTGCAATTCTCCCTCTTGCTCCTGAAGCAGCCGCTGCAGCCCAAAAGGAAATTAGATGTATGATATGAGTAAGATTACTAGAAATTGAATGACATGAAGCACGGAAGTAAAAATTGTTCCTATCTAGCCATAACACCCATGTGGTTGCCGCAATGGCAATAAACCATGCATCTTTCATATCGTGACGGGATGACGCAAATCTGGAGCCGACCCACAATTCCTCATAGTCTCTTGGGTAGTCACTTGTTCCTAGTGCTCTCAGCACCTCTATCATGACGGCCTTACTTCTGGTACAGTGAAGAAACAGATGATTCAAATCTTCCACGTGTACATTGCAGAACCCGCAATTGGTCGCAATGTGAGGTTGCCTCTTGGCAAGGTTCTCTCTAGTGAGAATGGCATTGTTGAGCACAAGCCAGAGGAAGACTCTAATCTTCAGAGGCGTTTTAGTCTTCCAAAGTACCGCGGCCCAGCTGGGCATGCATCCTCGGTAGTGAATCCGGTGGTAAAGTGATCTAACCGAGAACACTCCTTTGTTCTCGAGACCCTAGCGCATGTGATCTGGGCCTTGGGCACATACCACCCCAGATTGGACAATGCGCGTTTGTAGTTCATGCAGTTGATGTAGCAAACTTGGAGAGAGAGTTCCTTGGAATGACGGTCTCCAAGTCCCTCTTTTCCATGCATCCGCCACCGAGATATTCGGTCGATTCGTTCTAGCAAACAACCCTGGGAAATCTTCCTTAAGAGTATGGGGTCCACACCACTTGTCCCACCAAAATCTGGTGGTTCGACCATTGCCGATGAAAGATGAAGTTGCTGAGTTGAAGGGTCCGCTGGCTTTAGCAACTCCTTTCCAGAAGCGGCAGACTTTGGAACCCACACGAAAGCCTAGGCTTCTTGTTCCTTTCCCTCCGAGGTAAGGTTGGATAAAGTCCTGCCATCCTTCCCCGCCGTGATAAAACACTTTCCACCACCACTTTCCCAGGAGTGCCGAATTCATATCTCTGAGGTCAATGATTCCTAGCCCTCCGTGTCCCTTTTTCATGCAGGCGATGTTCCATTTAATAAGGTGGTAGCCTCCCTTATTTGAGTCTGCACCTTTCCATAGGAATCTTTTCCTGATACGGTCAATCCTTTGGATCACCCACTTTGGGAGTTCAAAAAAGGACATATAGTATATGGGCAGATTGGATAACACAGAGTTGATGAGTACCACTTTGCCCCCCCCAGAGAGAGTGATTTGCCTTTCCAACCGGACAGTCTGTCCTCCACCCTGTCAATAATAGGCAACCAGTCAGCTTTATTGAGCCTCCCTGGACGAAGCGGAAGCCCTAGATATTTGATTGGGAATTCTTCTATCGCACAGTTGAGAATGGTGGCATGGTCCCGAGTTTCAGCTTCTGAAAGTGAGATAGGAATCAGCGCACTCTTGTGGAAATTAATTCTGAGGCCTGACCAGGCTTCAAAGCAGTAAAGGACCCCTTTAAAGCAAGTAGTTTCCGCTCTAGACCCATTACCAAAAATTAGGGTGTCGTCAGCATATTGAAGGATCGTGCATCCCTGATTAGCGGTGCTGCTGGCCACAGGTGATATCCACCCTTTCCTTTGACAGTTTTCTAGCATACCCCTGAGCACGTCCGCTACAATAGTGAATAGAAGTGGGGACAGTGGGTCCCCCTGCCGGAGTCCCTTCTTGCACGGGAACGAAGGGTCGGGTCTCCCATTCACTGAAATTATCGTTTTGCTAGAATGTAAACATTGTTTGATCCATCTAATCCATTTGTCCCCAAAGCCTCTCCCCTTGAGAGCCTCCAGCAAACATTCCCAGTCCACAGAGTCGTATGCCTTCTCAAAATCCAGCTTGAGGAGGAAGTTCTTGGAGTTATTCTTGTGGCAGTGGTGTATAACTTGTTCAGCAGTAGCCACACAGTCTAGGATACATCTGCCCTTAATGAATCCCGTCTGTGTTCTACTGATAAGACTGTCCATAATGCCACCCAGGCGGGTAGCTAGGACCTTAGTGATGATCTTAGCCGAGCAGTTTATCAGGCTAATTGGTCTAAAATCCCTAACGCACTTGGAATCCTCCCGTTTTGGGATCAACACAACTTCTGCAAAGTTGAACATCCCCAACCTCAGGTTATTGTGAAAAAATTCCATCATAACATCCATAAATTCTCCCTTAATTTCTTCCCAGAATACTTGGAAGAACAACATAGAAAAACCATCTGGCCCAGGTGACTTGTCAGCTTCCATCTGGTCAATGACCGTTTTGACCTCAGCCTCCGTGAAGGGTTCCTCCAAGGAGGAAGCACTTTGTCCTGGGGCAATCTGATACTGTAGCCAGAAGTCCTCACCCATCGGGGTCCTAAAGTCATTCTTCTCCCCAAAGAGACCCTTATAGAAAGACTGGAAAGTAGAGGAAATCACCTTCTCATCCTGCGAAGTTCTAGTATCTGTCTGAATAGATAGGATAAGATTGGATCTCCTTCTTGCACTTGCAACCCGATGGAAGTAGGCCGTATTCGCGTCTCCCTCTTTGAGCCACGAAATCCTGGACCTCTGTTGCCATTTGATCTCTTCAAGTCTATACATATTGGCAATGTTATCACGAAGTACTAATAGCCTGTTACGCTCTTCCTGCGAAAGGACTCTAGTTTCTTCCATCCTCTCAAGCTCCTCAATTTCTTCCAAGTAGGACTCTTTATCACGCCAGATGTTCAAGAATCTAGACCGATTCCATCTACAGAGCCTCCTTCTAAGTCTACGAATTTTCCCACACCACCGCGCTGCCGCGTCTCTGCCGGCCAATGGGAGAGCCCAGTTCTCCATAACCATATGGTGGAATCCCTGGATTTCCAGCCAGGCCTTCTCAAATCTGAATTTCCTAGGCCTGCGGGCTCCCCGATTCCCCACATCGAGTAGGATCGGGGTGTGATCTGAAGTTGGTCTAGGTATCGTTCTAGCCGATGCGAGAGGAAATAAAGCTTCCCAATCCATAGAGACTAGAATCCTGTCCAACTTGGCTATAACCGGAACCGCTTGTAGATTAGACCAAGTAAAAAGTCTATCATTGACTGGGATGTCAATCAGTTCAAGTTCCGTGATAACTCTATTGAATTCCTCTCGGTGCCTGTCGCTAGTGCCTCTTCCCTTGTGCTCGAAAGCAAATCTAGTAATGTTGAAATCCCCACCCACAATCCACGGTCCCGACCAGCGCTGACGGATGTCGACCAGCTCTTGCCAGAAGGCTTCTCTGTCTGTGGCCACGTTCGGCCCGTAGACAACAGTCACCGTTTGCATCCAATCATCTGAGCGTCGCTTAAGTCGGGCAGTCAAAGAGAACGTTCCACAATGCTCCTCTTCACAGGAAAGAAGATCTGAGTTAAACCCTATAGCTATCCCCCCCGAGGCACCGGCAGAGGGGCGTAACAACCATTCCTTGATTCTGCTACCACCAACTCTTTTGAGTTTGAGCCCATGCTAGAGTTTGGTCTCCTGTAGTCCTACTACATCCGCCTTGGAATTGCTAATGACATCCCGCACCATACCCCTCTTACCCCTATCCCCCAAACCCCTAACATTCCAAAATAGTGTATTCATTGGGGGGAATTATGGTGGGAGATCATTGTGGAGGGGGTAGGGCCGGCTACATCCTCGAGCGCAATCTTCAACTGTCCTAACCCTTTGTGTTTCCCAACCCCGGATTTTATTGAGGAGTAGGGCAATACGATCTGTATCCCCTACCTCTAACCCACAAGTAATAGCTAGATATAAAACATCAGAGTCTGACATGCAATTTAAAATAGAAGCTAAATAAGTGGTCGTACCTCCATCGTCGAACTTAGCTGCCTTTGCTTAGAGCACCATATGTCCGTTTGCTAAAATGTCATTTTATGCATTTTTTTGCTATGTAACCGACAAACTCGAGAGCTATTTTGTCATTTTTTTTGTCATTTCGCTACAGTAGAAAGGTAAAATAGCAATGGATATAGCAAAATGCATATTATGCGTGATGTTTCGTCTGGATTATTTAAATATATTTTTAAATAATCAGACGAAACATGATGTTTCCTCCGAAGCATAAAAAAATTAGAAACAAAGAAAAAAACCCAGAAAAGAAAAATAATGGCTGGACGAAACAGGTCATTTAGGTCCCATTCCTTTATAAAAAATTGCAAATGACCATCATCGGTTACTGGGTGCAATTATTTAAATTTTTTAATTGTTTTAGCAAATTTTTTGCAAAAAAAAACCTACTTAAAACCCTGGACCAAACATTTCGGTTATTTTGCAATTCTTTTTTCCTTTTGGTATATTTTATTAATATTTTTTCAATTTCTGGCGATATAAATTGTTTTTTTAATCATAGACGAAACATCTGTTTCATTTTGAGCGAAAATATGCATTTTTTGACTTTTGACGACTGCAACATTTCGTCGTAATGGAAAGGTAAATATGCATTTTGCCATTTTTTTCCTCAAACGACTGTGGATGCTCTTACACCTCTCCTCCTAGACTATTCTAAAATTTTTGGCATATTAATTTAGGTAGAACTCACTAATAAATAGATTGGCAAAATTTATTCTACGTTACTTGGAAATTAGAATGGAATTTTTTTTTTTGGAAGACATTTATGAAGTATAGTCACCATTTATTATTAATAAGATGTTAACAAAATAATCTCAGAATATTGGCCAAAATTAGAGTGGAATGTTGCTTTCTTGTTGTTGTTAGAGACACTTTATAAAAGGCTTATCAATATATTCATGAAATGGGCATAGCCATCTAAATCTAATTTAATGAAAGAGAAGAACAAACTGATGTGGGTAAAAATAAAAAAATCGGAACCATTCAAACGGACACAAATCCTAAAGCTCTCGAGGGGTAAAACGGCAAATTTTAGCAGATACATGCCCGACAGAATGAGTTGGGCCATTTTTAGGCCCATCAACCCAATCCGGCCTGTAACGAGGGGCTGCTAAAGCTGCTCTAATGCAAATGAGTCCAAGTTCATCTGAAGAAGCTAGTTGAAACCCCTATCCATAGGGGGTAATTGCTTCTATCTCTTCATGCATAAGAGATAATTTGAAAACTCCATCTTTTCACTAAGAGAAAAGTCCTGCTTCGATATCTTCACATGAAGAGGAACACCAGGCAGTAGAGATAGATCAATACTTGAAACTGCCCCCCCCCCCCCCAATCGACTATATATACCTCTTGATTTCTTCAGAAACCAGATAATTACAAATTTTGCTCTCAAAACTCTCATATCATCTAAGTTTTCTGACTTGAGCGTCGGAGGGTCTGTTGCAAGGGCCAACCCCTGGTATTTCAGACTGTTTTGCAGGTCCACGGGAGCGATCACATCTGTCATTGATAATCAGATCTCAGAGTCAACAGCAGTTTGCGATGGTCAATATCAACAAAAGTAAAAGGTTAGATCTTTGTTGCTTTCATTAAAAGAATTCACATATCTGTTTGCTCCCACATAGAAATTAGCAGCAACAGATTGACACCATTTGTGGGAAACAGAAAAGATCTCCGATCCAACTTCTTCGATCAAAACCTACCTTCTCAACCATGCCTCCAAAAGGGAACTTCTAACCCTCTGCCTTTAACTCCTAATATGGATGACCCCCTTCAACAACCTCAACCAGAAGAACCCCCTCTCCAGCGGATTCAACCTTATTTCAAAGAAGTCGCACCGGGGGGCTCCCGTCGAAGTTGTCCTGAACAGCACCTTGTGTAGCGCATGATCAATAAGAGAGGTTATGTCTGTACCTCGTCCTCCTCTACAATGCCCTCTATGGTGCCCTAGCCACAGCCAGACCTCCATCAGGTCAACATCAGTCGACAACAGGGGTCCGATCTCCGAAACAACTTGAACGAAAAGCGAGTCCATGACGAACTCTCCCGTCGAAGCAAGAGGACCCCTCTCCTCGAAAGCAGAAATCCAGAAGAACCCCCTCTCCCAGGGGGCGAAGAAGATCTCCCTCTCCAAGGGGCAAAAAAGATCACCCTTTTCTAGGATACGAAGAAGTCTCCTCCCCCTCGGGAGTGAAGCGGCCAAACTACAACAAGTCAACTAGTTCACAGGACCAACATAGAAGAAGGGGTGCTCATCACTAAGGCAGAATCCCAAGAAAAGAAGAGATCCTCCAAGTCTTCAATGTTGCCCCAATCAAGGGCCGACAAACAAATAATCACTGCATCAAAACCGTACATGAGGTCGAGTCCCATGAGTCGAACAGATCCGACCAAAGGGAAGACCTAGTTCTGCACCGCCTTCAAGAGATGGAGGAGCATCTCTACAGGATCAATCAAAAGGAAGACCATCAAGTCAGAAGCTTTCTCCTAAGCTGACCTCCCTTCTCCAAGTCATCATGGAGGCCCACATCCCTAAAACCTTCAAGCCGCATCACTTTGAGTCCTATAACGAAAAATCTGACATAGCCAACCATATCGAGAGTTTTAATACTCTCATGATGATCCACCAGGTCTCAAGTGCACTTCTCTACAAGATGTTCCCCACAACACTGAAGGGATCAACAATGGAGTGGTACTCCCGCCTCTCTCCAGGCTTCATCTTCTCCTTCGACTAATTTGTGGAGCTCTTCCTCACCCACTTCGTAAGCAGCAACCGAACTGAGAAGACAAGTATCTCTATACTGGATCTGAATCAAGGGGAAGGGGAACGACTTAGGGATTTTGTCCAACGCTTCACTGCCGAATTGTGGTGCATCACCTCCCTCGACCCAGCAAGAGCAACCGCTGCTTTCAGACACAATGTCAACCATGCCGATCTGAAGGCATCCCCTTCCTAGAAGTCTCATCGAGAATTCTCAAAACTCCTGTTGGGAAGCGAGAAGTACATCAAGGCTGAAGAGGATCTCCAACCTCGTGGTCAAAAGGAGCTCTTCTCCAGGAACAAATGAAAGAGTGCAAACGAAGAGGGATCCAATAAGCTCCAGAGATACGACCATGGTCAGCACCGCCCTCCTCATCATTTTGAGAAGTTCACCCCTCTTATCAGCAGTCCTCATGGAGGCGGACAAGGAAGGGCTACTCCCTCTCCCCCCCCCAAAGAATGAACACACTAGGGAAGAGAAGGAACAAAAGTGGTTCCATTTCCACAGAGATCACGACTATGACATAGATGACTGTCAGCTTCTCAAGGAAGAAATCGAAGAGCATATCCAGTGAGGGAACCTATCCAAGTTTATTCAGAAAGACAGGCCCGATCCTCCACTACCCTGAGGAGAAAAAAAGTGAGCAGAGAAGCCATCTGAGTCTCAAAACTCGGAGTGTAGCGCCCCAAATTTCCAATAAATAAAATTAAAAATAAGTGGCACAATTACCAGGGTCAACTTCAATTGCAATTATAAACATAGTACAAAACACAGAGAAAATTAAAACTTTTTATTACATCAACTCTTTACAACACAGTGGAATTCAAAACACTTTAAATTACAATTCTTTACAACATGATAAATTACAATTTTCAGTTAACTCCAAGCTCTTTCTTAATTCAACTTTACCCATAATTGTAAACCTGCAAAATCTAAATAAAAAGTGGGCATGCCAGTTAAATGCAACTGACATCAACTATAGTAATAGTGATACTTTCCAACCTCGCAATCACCAAAAAAAATAATTTATACATGATAATAATAATAATAGAACATGAACAACATGACAATAATAGATGGAACATAAAACAACAATAAATGAAATATAAAATATCAAGTGAAGCTAGGCTTGTTAGGTTTCAATGGCAAAAACAGATTGAATACACAGCGGAAAAATTACAAAATATTGAAACCTAGCCATGGATCCATGCGAAAACCATAAAACGTGTTTAAGAGTTATACCTTGAGGATGGATCTGCTGTCTCCAAGATATGTCGATCACAACACCGTAATGTTGCGTTACCTCTACGGTATCCACATGAACGGATCAAAACCAAGCTTTCCTCATGCCGCGGTGCTAGCTGCAGGATGGGGCTGTTGCTCATTATCTCTTTCTCACCATTTCTGTGACGGCTAGGGTTTTCTCCATATGTAACTTTTCCAAAGATATGTATCATATATATAGCTGCAGTAAATCAATCTGAAGAGAGTAACGAGCGTGTTGGGTGCATAATCTGACCTGGGTCAGATTCGTGTGTGGGCCTCTAACTTTAGTCAGTCCATTTAATCTAATTAAATCCAACCAATGTCAGGAGTCTAAGTCTTACTTGGAATCCCAATTAAATTCATCTAATGAATTTAAATCCCAATTTCGATTCATTCTAAGTGTGTGACCCTGTAAGTTTCCATTACGTTGACAGTGATACTAAAATCATATTCTGGTATTACAAATGGTGAGCGGTATCTAGCAATACATCACTGCTACTCAAGTAGTGGGAATGTCAGTGACTTGACATAACCTATCTGTGACCAATGTTACCATGTAGTCTAGTCCCTTTGTCCAGATATCTTAATTGACCACAAGGCATATAACGTGTCACCCTTGTATAGTTCAATCTTTGGTTTCTTGATCTCCTGAGTAGATTTACTAAAAAAAATGAGCTCAATATCTTATATTGACTCATTTGAGCATGACCATGTATTTTGTCGTCTCACTCAATTAAGAGGCCCATAAATATCGCTCATGTTATGTAAGAGGGACAAATCCTATCTAGTGACTCACATCCCTCCGCATGATTTGTAGTATATCTAATAGTCGAATTTATAATCACCTTATTATAGGCAACGTTTGACGATATTAAAACATATAACTTCTCGTAGGGAACCATAGTGACTTCAAGTCAAAGGACTACATACACCATGGTCACTGTGAGAATCACTTATGACACTCACGTAACGATCCATGCAGCGTTCTCATGGTAGGTCAGTCCAGTACATTATTACTCTAATATGTACTCATGTGAAGACTTGATATCTCATATCCATGACCCGTGAGATATGGTCATCAGTTTATGCAAATACTAGTCTCTATGCTTTATTGTTGTCCTCATTCTCAATAATACTTGACTAGAGACATTTAAAATAGTGTTCTAATTACAACTAATAGGATCTCACAATCAAGTCATGCACTTGATATCCCATAGTATTGAACCTACTATTCTAAGGACTTTATTATGCTCATTTAATCACAATAAACAACACAATAAATGAAAAGCCTCATATATGAAATAAATGTCATAATGCAATGTAAACTAGTAATGTCAATATACAACTGGCCTCTAGGGCATACATCAACAATCTCCCGCTTGCACTAGAGCCAATCAAACATAAATATAATGCCTATAGACCTAGTGTAACCCTTATGCTTTCGCTGTGCAAGGGGCTTTGTAAGTGGGTCAGCGACGTTATCATCTGTTGGTACTATGCATCTCTTCACATCTCCTCTATCGATGATCTCTCGAATGAAATGGATGTGCCTAAGTATATGTTTGGATCGCTGGTGAGATCTAGGCTACTTAGCTTTTGCAATGGCCTCATTGTTATCACAATAGAGGTCCAGCGGCTTCACAATCCTAGGAACCACGCCAAGTTCAGTGATGAACTTTCTTATCCAAATGACCTCCTTTGTTGTATTGGAGGCAGCAATATACTCAGCCTCTGTAGTGGAATCGGTTATTGTCTCTTGCTTCGAACTCTTCCAGCTCACAGCTCCACCATTTAGGCAAAACACAAAACCTGATTGTGATTTGGAGTCTTCCTTATCGGAGTGGAAGCTAGCATCAGTGTAACCTTTTACAACAAGCTCTTCCTCGACTCCATATACCAAGAACAAATCCTTAGTCTTTTTTAAGTACTTAAGGATGTTCTTGACAGCGGTCCAGTGACTCTCACCAGGATCTGACGGGTACCTGCTCGCCATACTCAAAGCATATGAGAAATCTAGACGAGTACATAACATGGCATACATATGGAATCTTAGTCATGCGATCATTCTCATCTTGAGTGGAAGGATATTGAGCCTTAAACAGTCTTACACCATGCGACATAGCGATAAATTCTTTCTTGGACTCTTGCATATTGAAGCATTTCAATACTTTGTCTATATATGTACTCTGACTCAGGACAAGCCGTCTCTTTGATCTATCTCTAAGATCTTGATACCTAATACATAGGTAGCTTCACCTAAGTTCTTCATGGAAAAGCATTTTCCTAGCTAAGTCTTTTCAGATTGTAAAATAGGGATGTCATTCCCAATAAGTAGTATGTCATCTACATACAATACCAGAAATACAACTGTGCACCCGCTAACCTTCTTGTAGACACAAGGTTAATCTTCGTTCTTGATGAAACCAAACTTTTTGATTGCATCATCGAAACGAAGATTCCAGCTTCTAGAAGCTTGCTTTAATCCATAAATGGATTGTTGCAGTTTACACACCTTTCCAGCATCATTTGGAGTGACAAAATCCTTAGGCTATGTCATGTACACATCCTCGAGAAGATTTCCATTTAGGAAAGCAATTTTGACATCCATCTGCCAGATTTCATAATCATGATATGCTGCAAAAGCAAGCAAGATCTGAATGGATTTAAGCATGGCAACTATGGAAAAAGTCTCATCATAGTTTACACCACGAACTTGTTTGAAACCTTTAGCCACCAACCACCCTTAAAGGTATGCACATTACTATCCATGTCAGTTTTCTTCTTGAAAACCTATCTGCACCCAATAGGTTTTACCGCTTCAGGTGGGTCTACCAAGTTCCATACTTGGTTGGTATACATGGATTCAATCTCAGATCTCATGGCCTCAAGCCATTTCTCAGAATTTGGGCCTTTTACAACTTCCTCATAAGTCGTAGGCTCATCCTGATCCACAAGAAATGTATCACCATGTTGATGAGGTATCCTACTAGACTTATGTAGGCCTTGTGCTACTTGAGCAGGTGGTCGTTCCATAACAATTTGTGGAATCTACTCCCTTTCCATCATTGGTTCGCTGCTACTTTGCGAAGTTTGAATTTCTTCAAGTTCTATCGTTCTCCTACTGGTTCTTTTGGAGACAAATTCTCTCTCTAGGAACACAACAGTCAGTGCGACAAACACTTTGCCTTCAGTCGGATTATAGAAATAGTATCCCTTGGTTTCCTTGGGATATCCTACAAAGAATCATTTATCAGATTTGGGACCAAGTTTATCAGGGACTTGGCGCCTTACATAGACTTCACAACCCCAAATCTTTATAAAAGACACACTAGGACGCCTCCCAGTCCATATCTCATATGGTGTCTCTTAAACCGTTTAAGATAGAACACGGTTAAGTGTGAAAGTAGCTATTAATAGAGCATATCCCCAGAAGGAGCTAGGAAGATCTGCATGACTCATCATGGATCGGACGATGTCTAACAAGGTCCAGTTTCTCCTCTCAGAGACACCCACTACAAAAAAAATCATTTTACACTGGTGTTTCTACTCCGGCATTTTGGTAGAAATGCCGCTGTAGAAACAAGTTAAAGTAAAGAACAAAAAAATCCAAATCTACACCGGCATATGTGAAAAACGTCGGCGTATGTAGGTATACACCAGCGTTTTTTCGTTGAAACGCCGGTGTAGATTGAGGATAAGGAAAACACGCACTCACGTTCTCTCTCTCTCATTTTATCCCCAATTTCTTCAGATATTTCACTCTATCTCTCTTTCTCCATCTTTCTCCTTCCATCGCCGCCCCCATCCCTTCCCCCGCCCCCTCCCCCGACGTCGCCACGTTCCCCATCACCGCATCCTCCCCCCGCTGTTGGCCCTTCCTCCATCGTCGCCTCCCTCCTCCGGTGTCCCCCTTCCCCCATGGCTGTCCCATCGCTGCCCCCCGTACCCCGCCGTTGGCCCTTCCCCCATCGTCGCCCCCTCCCCCTTCGTCGCCCCTTCTCCCCATCGCCGCCCCCTTCCCCGCCGTCGCCCCTTCCTCTACACAAACCCTAGGTTTGTTCTTGAAATTTCTGAATCGTTTTTTTTAATTTTTTTTTTTAATTTGTAGGTTGTCAAATTATGCATTGACTATGATGTTGCTGGTATGTTCTTGAGATTGGTTCTACATTTTTTCCCAACTCTCTAATTTAGCTTGCTTGTATGTTCTTGAGATTGGTTCTTCATTGTTTTGCTTTGTGCTTACTTGACAACTTGCTTGGTAGGAGTTTGAGAATAAATGAGTGTATAATTCCTAATTTGAGAATCAAGTACTCAGAAGTGTCATTTTTGCTTCATGGGAAATTGAGGAGGATGTTGCTCATTGTATTAAATTGGCATGACCAAAGTTAAGAAGTTAATCCCAAAATATTCTTGAAATTGAGCTAGAAATTTTTGTAGGCAGTTATATGAATAGCCTGGCATCGCTCAAAATGGGCATACAACAACCCTCTCTTTTGAAGGGGATTCAAGTGATCACTTTGATAATGTGGGTCAAGTGATCACTTTGAAAACAGGGAGCCCCTCAACCTCTATTTCCCTAAATCCCACTATCAAATGTTCATGCTTGTTGCTTGGGTTTGAAAATGAGATTGTTCTTTCTCATTGGTTTTAAGTGATGATGAGATGGATTATGTAACTGAAGTTACATACTATGATTTACAGAGGAGTGACTAGTGATGAAATTATCCTGTTTGAACTTATGTTGTATCATTTGGTTAATTTGGTGTTTGTGAAACTCACTCAAATACTTTCTTTCGGTTTGCTATTTCTCTTCTTTGATATATGGGTTGGTTGGTTGTCTGCTGGATTGCCTTTGTATTTCTGAATGGGTTAGTAGACTTTGTATTTGGTCTTCATAACTAGTATATGATATAGGAGTTGGTTAGTGTTGCTTTGAGATTTGTGCATATGTATGTATGTTCTTCAGCTTAATAAGGGAAGAGGAGGAGGAGGAGGAGGAGGAGGATATCCCTGACTGGGGTGCTCACATGAGGCCAATCAACCCTCTTCCCTTTTAAAAAGCTTTAAGACTTTGACTGCAAGAACAATTCTTCTTATCAGTTGATATCACTGACTGGGGCTTTGTAGGAATGACACTGATGGAGATGTTACTAGGGTTGCTTGATTAAGGTATTTCTTGAAACTCTGTTAATCTAGTTTAGTTGGTTTATAAACTCTTTAAATATAGAATGGTGATTGTTGTTTATGATATGCATGGTTCTTTTGTTACTTTACTGATTGTCTTGATTGTGCTTGCAACTTTATATTTTTGATGGGTTTCTTAGAATGGGATGAGGTTGTTTGAGTTGGAAAAGGAAAAAAAGGCAATCCTTTTGATGGGTTTTTGGTTGAATGGGTGTTTGACAGTAGAAAGTAGTAAACTTGAGGGTATGTTTAGGGCTAATGTTGAAG
Source organism: Hemerocallis citrina (assembly GCA_017893485.1). Taxonomy (NCBI): domain Eukaryota; kingdom Viridiplantae; phylum Streptophyta; class Magnoliopsida; order Asparagales; family Asphodelaceae; genus Hemerocallis; species Hemerocallis citrina. The sequence goes on from CM030363.1 coordinate 133,183,628, forward strand.
AAAATACACTAAAGTTTGCTACTTTTTGTTGTTAGGTAATTGCAGATGATAAAATGTGGATATGGGTATTTTACAATAGACAGTAATAAACTTTAGTGTAGTTTTTGTATATGAGTATGTGAACTATCTGAGAGCTTGATTGGTGGGTACTTTTTTTAGGGCTAATTTTGAAGAAAATGCCCTAAAGTTGACTAATTATTGTTGTGAGGTAGTTGGAGAGAAAAAATGTGGATTGGGGTATTTTACAGTAGAAAGAAGTAAACTTTAGGGTATTTTATAATGAATTAGTGTTTATTGTTTTGTGCTGATGTTGTTGTTGTGGTGTAAAATGGACTAGCTATTGATGCTCCTGGCGGGTTTTTGTTCGAATGGTGGTCGGTGTTTTGGGACATTTTCATTGCGAGGACGAATGAGAAGCATTCTGATATTGCGGCAACATACATAGAGGTAGATTTTGTTATAAATGCTGCACGAGTCCTTGTTCTTTAATGCTTTATCTTGGTATCATAAGTTAGAGTTGGTTATTCCAGGTATGGATTAACTTTGTGAAATGCTTGAATGCTTAATTTTCTTTCTCACTTGTGTGGATGGAGATCCTTACTTTTTTTTCTTTTTCACTTGTTAAAACCATTTGATCAATTGATTATTACATGGGGCTGTTTTGATCCTTATTTGATACTTGTTAAAACCATTTGATCCTTACTTGTTTGGGGTTGTTTTGTCTAGAACTGAGGAATGGTTTGTCTAGAAGTGTAGCTTTACGAGTTGCTTTTTTGTCTGAATTTGGAGATGAGATGGATAATGTATCTGAAGTTGCACATTATGATTTATTTAGGAGTGACTAGTGATGGAAATTTTTTTATCTATACTTTATATACAATTATATCATGATGTCTAGATGAGTATCAGTTTCTAAGATAATGTTCATGCTTGTTGCTTGGGTTTGAAAATGAGATTGTTCTTTCTCATTGGTTTTAAGTGATGATGAGATGGATTATGTAACTGAAGTTGCATACTATGATTTACAGAGGAGTGACTAGTGAAGAAATAATCCTGTTTGAACTTATGTTGTGGTTTCAATTGATAGTTATCTCATGAGTATTATAAAAGTATAAGTTTCATCTTAGTTAGTATCTTGTTTGCCTGAATTTTACAGCGAAAATAATCTTTTTCACTCTTTGTAACTCAATATTGTGAACTCCATATTTTGGTTATGAATGTGGTGAGATCACATTATTATGTTCATGAGATTACAATTTGATGATATTATACTATTATGCTTCATTCATATTTTATTTGGGCTCTTTTAGTTTTGCAATTGGTTTTGAATGCAAGAGTGCTCAAGGTTTTTTTTTATTTATTTATTTTTTTTTTTTTTATATAATATATATATATATATATATATATATATATATATATATTAATTTTAACTTTTTTTTTTAAAAAAAGTTTTAAAAAAAATTATTTTATAAAAAATATATAGCTACCCCGGCGTTTTTACAAGCACCGGGGTAGCTTCCAGCAAAAAATGGTAGTCTATACCGGCATTTTAAAAACGCCGGTGTAAGTGATGGCCGAAAACAGTAATTCCAAACGAAACCACCCTTTCGGTGGCGTTTTTCAAACCGCCGATGTAGTTTTAACCTATACCGGCGTTCGTAAAAAATGCAGGGGAATGTCCCTAAGCTACAGCGACACACGATTCAGCGACACTTGCACCGGCGATTTATAAAACACCGGTGGTATCTACAGCGGGGTTTAAAAATGCCGGTGAATGTGGAAAAAAAGTCGGTAAAGACTGTTAATCTTGTAGTGACCATTCCATTTCAGTGTTCCAGGAGGCGTGAGTTGAGATATTATCTCACACTCTTTTAGATGGTCATCAAAATTTTGGCTTAAGTACTCACCTCCTCGATCTGATCGAAGGGCTTTAATACTTTTACCAAGTTGGTTTTGTACCACGTTCTTGAATTCTTTGAACTTTTCAAATGATTCTGATTTGTGTTTCATGAGATACACAAACCCATATCTACTGAAATCATCAGTAAATGTAATGAAGTACTGAAAACCTCCTCTAGTCATTGTGTTGAAAGGTCCGCAGATATCACTATGTATGAGACCTAAAAGATCACTAGCCCTTTCACCTTTTTAGTGAATGGATCTTTTTTCATCTTACCCAACAAACAAGGTTCACATAACTCATATGATTCAAAATCAAATGAGTCCAAGAATCCATCTTTATGGAGTTTAGATATGTCGTTCTCATTTATGGCCCAGACGACAATGCCAGAGATAAGTTGGGTTCGTATCATTTGACTTGAACCTCTTAGTATTTACATTATAGACGGCCATTTCGAGGTCGAGAATATAAAGTCCATTACTTAATTGTGCACTACCATAATGAATATCATTCAAATAAATAAAACAACTTTTGTCCTTTATTATAAATGAAAAACTCTTCATGTCCAAACAAGAAATAGAAATAATATTCCTACTAATAGCAGGCAAAAAATAATAGTTCTCTAACTTAATAATAAACTCAGTGGGCAATGATAAATAACAAGTTTCTATAGCTAAAGCAGTAACTTTTGCTCCATTTCCAACTCGTAGGTCAACTTCGCCTTTAGCCAATGGTATACTCCTTTTGCGATCCTGTACATTTACACAAATGTGAGACCCACATCCAGTATCTAACACCCAAGATGAAGAAGTGGATAAATTAACTTCTATAACAAAAATACCTGCAGGGGAAGTCTCACTTCCTTTCTTCTTCTTAAGCTCCTCCAGGTACTTATGACAGTTCCTCTTCCAATGTCCGGTCTCACCACAGTGGAAGGATGTGCCCTCCTTGGCCACCCACCCTTAGGTTTCAAGGCAGAAGTGCTGGGCTTGGAATTCTCCTTCCCCTTCCCCTTCTCCTTGCCCTTGGGTTTCTTAATCTGCTTTTTTCCCTTGCCCTTACCTTTGGCCTATTGAACCATCAAAATGGTCTTTCCCTTACTAATGTTCTGCTCAGCAGTTCTCAACATGCTTAGCAATTCTGGCAGAGGTTTGTAAATTTCATTCATGTTGCAGTTCATGACGAATTGACTATAACTTTCCGGCAACGATTGCAGGACCAAGTCAGTGGTCAACTCTTGACCCAATGGGAAACCAAGCATTTCAAGATTCTCTATGTACTGAATCATCTTGAGCACATGAGTTCCAACAGGGCTTCCTTCTGCCAGTTTGCACTGAAATAATGCCTTTGAGACTTCAAACCTCTCATGCCTAGTCTGCTCTTGATAAAGCCTCTTGAGGTGTACGATCATATCGTAGGAATCCATGTTCTCATGTTGTTTCTAAAGCTCAGAGTTCTTGGTGGCTAGCATGAGACATCCAACATCCAAGGAATCATCTTGATTTTTCTTATGAGCATCCTTTTCGGTGCGAGGGGTATTTGCAGTGGATAGTTTAGGAACAGGCTGCTTTAGAACATACAGCTTTTTCTCATGCCTAAGGACTATTCTTAGGTTCCTGTACCAGTTTAGGAAATTTGTCCCAGACAGTTTGTCCTTCTCAAGGACGGACAACAATGATAGGTTATTTGATGTGTTGGATGCCATGGTAATCTATCAACAGAAATATGCAAAATAAATATTATTTCACAGAAATATCCAAAGTAAGAAATATTTAACCATAAACAGAAATATGCAGAGTATGTATCATGGCATTGAAATATTTATTAATATATTTTATTAAATATACCTCCTACCATTTTATTCAAATCAACGATCCTCCTCATTGACTCGGAAAATCCCATCGTAAGATTTTCTAGTAGGCGAAGATCCATATTTCATCTATTTCAGAGTCAGCTTCGGCTGATCACCCAAAATTCAGTTTTTTAGGTAGAAAAAATTTCCCAATTACATCATATGCAACTCTTGGATAGTTAGGTGAATAAAACTTACTCTAATCTATATCATAAACTAAAGCCCAACTCTATGCCTCTAAGCCTTCAATCCTATTGAAATAGTTTAGTTAAGTCAGACCCAGTGGTTGGAAAATGAATATTACTATTATCCCATCGCGTCTCACTAGGATAGATAAAGGCACCCTGCTTTAGCAACCTACACTCAATCGATCATAGCCTAGACGAGTGCCATGCATTAGAAGGCATCTTATTGCAACTTAATATTTACTTTGAGGGTTTTTTGTTAATTTATTAATTGATCTCACCATTCATCATCCATTAACATACAACAATGCATCTCATAAAAAATTAAAAGCATAGAATTTATGTGACATGGTTGTGGCCCTAACACACTGATTCTCTCAAGCCAATGAGAGTATCAAAAACTGAACAAAGGAATTATACCGTCTTCTCCATGCAGCTTCCCAATCTTGTCCTTGTATGGTTGTCAATTTCTTGCTCCCTCAGTGAGATTACATTTACATATAAAGAAAGAATGTACAATTGGAGTTTAGAGAGAAAGGATTACATTGAGAATGTAGAGAGAAAGGCACGACACACATGCCATATTCAAAATACCAAAACATAAACAATACATCACATAACATAAACCATGTATCACAAAACATAAACCATGTATCACAGAACTAAAATATGCATAACAAAACTAAGGCCACAACCATGCACCATGCATCACAGAACATAATAATCAAAGAATATGTTGTTTTGATTTTATTTAGTTTATTTAAAAATGATTGGCTTTTGAGGAATCATTATTGCCCTATGCAAAGCTGTCACGAGGGGTCCCACATCATCCCTTACCATCCCTTACCACCGCCAGAGCATGAAATTTTCATGTTTTAAGAAACCATAACGCCACTATAGACGACGCTGGTGAATGAACTATTCATGCTTTAAGAAACGCTAACATCACTGTAAATCACATCTTTCCAGGGTTTTCAATGGTTCCAAACCGATGGCTACCCTAGTGTGGCATCTGTGTTAACAACCAACACATAAACAAATCCTTATATTGCAATTGTTGCAAAAATTTTATTACATATGAATCTTTCTACCAAAAGTGCGAACATATCACAAATAATCACATATCTTTCATAACCGAATTATGGTTTTGCAAGTGGCTTTGATACCACTGTTAGGTTTCAATGACAAACACAAATTGAATACACAGTGGAAAAATTACAAAATATTGGAACCTAGCCATGAATCCATGTGAAAACCATAAAACGTGTTTAGGAGTTATACCTTGAGGATGGATCTGTTGTCTCCAAGATATGTCGATCACAGCACTGCAATGTTGCGGTGCCTCTACGGTATCTACACGAATAGATCAAAACCAAGCTTTCCTCACGCCGCGGTGCTAGCTGCAAGATGGGGCTGTTCCTCACGATCCCTCTCTCACAATTTCTGTGATGGCTAGGGTTTTCTCCATGTGTGACTTTCTACAGATATGTATCATATATATAGCTGCAGTAAATCAACCCTAAGAGAGTAACGAGCTTGTTGGGCTCATAATTCGACCTGGGTCAGATTCGTGTGTGGGCCTCTAAACTTTAGTCAGTCCATTTAATCTAATAAATGTCCAACCAATGTCAATAGTCCAAGTCTTGGATTCCTAATTAAATTCATCTTATGAATTTAAATCCCAATTTCAATCCATTCTAAGTGTGTGACCCTGTAGGTTCCCATTATGTTGACAATGATACTAAAATTATATTCTAGTATTACAAACGGTGAGCAATATCTAGCAATACAACAATGCTACTCAAGTAGTGAGAATGTCAGTAACTTGACATAACCTATTGATGACCAACGTTACCATGTAGTCTAGTCTCTTTGTCTAGATAACTTAATTGAACACAAGGCATAGAGCGTGTCACCTTATATAGTTCAATCTTTGGTTCTTGATTTATGAGTAGCCTTACTAAGACAAATGAGCTCAATATCTCATATTGACTCATTTGAGCATGGCTATGTATTTTGCAGTCTCACTCAATCAAGGGGCCCATAGATATCACTCCTATTATGTAAAAGGAAAAAATTCTTTCTAAGTCACTCACATCCCTCCGCATGATTTGTTGTATATCCAATAGTTGACTTTATAATCACCTTATTACAGGCAACGTTTGACGATATTAAAACATATAACTTCTCATGTAGGGAACCGTAGTGACTTCAAGTCAAATGACTACATACATAATGGTCACTGTGAGAACCGCTTATGACACGTAACGATCCATGCAGCGTTCTCGTGGTGGGTCAGTCCAGTACATTATTACTCTAATATGTACCTATGTGAAAACTTGATATCTCATATCCATGACCCATGAGATATGGTCATCATTCTACGCACATACTAGTGTCTATGCATTATTGTTGTCCTAATTTACAATAATACTTGACTAAGGACATTTAAGAATAGGGTTCTAATTATAACCAATAGAATCTCACAATCAAATCATGCACTTGATATCCCATAGTATTGAACCTACTATTCTAAGGACTTTGTTATGCTTATTTAATCACAATAAACAACACAATAAATGAAATGTCTCATATATGAAATAAATATCATAATGCAATATAAACTAGTAATGTCAATACACAACTAGCCTCTAGGCCATACACCAACAAGGCTAAGTGTCAAGTGTAAGAAAACAGAAAACATAACATAAAACGAGTCAATAAAGCCACAAATGCATATGATGATTACTAATGCATACTTGTCAGATTCTATACAATCCATTCTACATAGGTCCAGTGCAAGCACTTATCATTCTCCACTTTATAGGGTTTAATCCCCCGTTATGCAACTAATTCTACTACGGTGATTACTTTAAAATTTAGGTTATTATGTGAGTATCTAGTGCCACGCCCTGGTAATCCCTGAGAATCAACTTTCCCATCGTCGTGATATTGGGTACACACCCTCACACCTCCGATAATTCTGGAAATTAAAACCCACACCGTCTGCCAATAGTTCCTCATCACACAAATATCCCATGAACTTCGCGACCCCCAGTAATCCCGAAGATTCATCCCACACTATCTGTGATCACACCCCGATAATTCCTGAGACTATCTTCCACCGTCCGGTCATATGAGGATACCCTACCCATGTTTGCTATTATTTCATCACAACTCCAACTAGTTCCTATCCTTTGGTTTATTATTATTAGTTAGTTAGGTCACAATCCCCCTTAGAGTTGGTGTACCCTTCCAGATTTAATTCAAATGACTCAACAACAAGGCCCCACTCCAAAAATACCCTGCAAAGTCTCAATTGCCGGCATGTTAGGGTCCCAGTCAACCTCTAGACTCTCAAAAACATCAACTCAAACATCTCTTTGTAATGAGAAATTCCAAAATCATATAAATCATCACAAGAATTTCCTTCAAAACTAACAGTCAAAACCAAGCACCTGTACGTACAACCATATCCACATAGTTATCCAGAAAACTGAAACTAACTCAAATAAAACTGAAACAAATTGTGGAGATTTAACTGGAAATAGAATGCTCTTTAAAATCGAAAATATATACTTTCTAAATACCAAAAAAATAGAACTTAAACCCTGTTTAAAAATTTATAAATATACACTCTCTAAAAGTGGTGTAATCTGTGCTTAATCACTTTGAGAAATAGAGAAATTATCATTTGCAAATGCGAAGAATCAATCGCTCAAGAAATAGAAAATTTGCAGCAAAACAGAGCATGACGGTCGTCTGTCACATACAATAGTAAAAATTGCGGTCGACCGACAGCTTTCAAAGAAACCAACAAATTCAAATTCATGGCAGTCAACTGACAGCCATAGTATGGAAACTGCAGTCAACTGCTAGTGAAGGAATTGGCAATAGCCTAGCGTGACAGTCGACTGCACCTGTGCGTTCGAATGAACTGCAGTCGACCGACAGAACTGTGGTCGACCACGCAGTCGACTGGCGCGCAATCTGCAATCAGCCAAGAACTTCACATCTTCTCTCAAAACTGATGTATGTTAAAAACTTCGAATACAAAATTCCAAACGTTGAAAACCTGAGATAAAGCAAGTGCATCTTCGGCAAAAACAACACAGTTCATATATCAAACCAAATCCTCATGAATTTCATAAAAGTCCCAAATCTTAAATTTATAACTCGAATAAGAAGATGTTTAAAGAAACTTTTCGTATAAATACTTGAAAACCACAAAACGCAGTCAAGATCACTACTCGTACAGAATATCACACTTAAACATGTTTAAAACTGAGATTACGCTTGAATTATACATTTGTTGGTCAAAATATCTCAATCCATCCAACTCAACATTTAGTTATTTCATCTCTCATTCAATTTAAATCCAAAAAAATAATAAATCCTTCATCTTCCATCCCAAAACAGCAAATACATAGGGAAAACAACAACTAATGGTTCTTTGTTCATCCATGTGCTTCCATTACTATTCAAATTCGCATCTTATACGTACATGATATGAATACACAAATCAAGAAATTCTCACACAAGCAATGTTTAGATCTATATTAATTAGATGTTAATTCTACAAATCTCACATTCAATTCAAACATGATTATTCAAGCCTGACATAAGAAAGTGAAGATCTTAGTGTATTTTACTCATCAACTATTTAAGCATGGAAAATTACTCATAAATTCATATTTCTTCATGAGAGATGTTGATTAGTTATTCATTCATTAAAATATATATTCACCAATCATATTTCATAATCATTCAACTTCTAATCATACATTATACTTGAATAATTTACAATCATATAGCAAACAAGAGGTAAGAAAGCATCACCCACCTCAAGAACGCTTAATTGAAGCACAAAAGTAATAGTAAAGAAAAGCTCATTCCTTCTCCTTACAAAAGTCCAAGATCCAAGATTTAAACTGCAAGAAAATAATGAGAAAATAGATTTTGTGTTTCACAACAGAGAATAGCGGTTGCTGCCCCTAATATAGGCCGGGATTTGGTCCTCTAGGGTTTCACAAGGTTTACAAAAATATTCCTCAAGAAAATTATTTATTTACATATATGAATCCTTCCAATTATTAGTTAATAAAACCAATTTAAAATTAAATAAAAATAAAATCCCTCCACTCTCCTGATTTGGCCGACCAATATGCACAGCCCAGAAAACCGAAATCCGGAGTTTTTACTCAATGTGGTAATTTTGCACAGAACTTCTTCATTTTTGAGTATTTGCAAATATGTCATAAATTATTCATAAAAGTCCAGAAAATTTACAATTTATATCTACTAACAAATATTAGATTTTCCAAATAGATTTTCTAACTTTGTGTTTCCCAAGAAAAATATTTGCGCATGTTCTGCACGTGCAAAAAGATAAATTTCAGAAAAATGTTTATTAAATCACATAAATTTATTTTAATTCATTTATTAATTCCAAAAAATCATTTAATATTCTAGGGTGTTACATTACTTCCTCCTTAGAATAGTTCTGTCCTCAGAACTACAGCTAATAGGGACAAAAATAATTACAAGCAAAAGAAGAAAATTACAAAAAAAGTTCGGGAAAATCCTTCTTCATGCGATCCTCTGGCTCCTAGGAGGCTTCCTCGAACAACTGGTTCCTCTACAATACCTTGACCATATGTATAACTTTATTCCTCAACACTTTCTCTCGACGGTCAACAATCTCCACCAGCTGTTCCTTGTAGCTCAAGTTCAGCTGCAATCCCTCAGGCACTTCCATTAACTGGTGACTCTGGTCTGGCACATAATTCCTCAGCATCGACACATGGAAAACATCATGTACTTGTGCCAATTCTTCGGACAATTCCAACATATAAGCCATCTTACCAATCCGCCTCGAGATCCTTTACGGCCCAATGTACCTTGGTGCTAACTTGCCACCTCTCACAAATCTGATCACTCATTTTGTCGGAGATACCATGAGAAACAATATATCTCCAACCTCAAACTCCAAGTCTCTCTGCCGAGTATCAGCATAATACTTTTGCCGACTCTGAGCTTCAACTAATCTTTTCCAAATCAAATCGATCTTCTCTGATATTTGCTGCATAATCTCCGGCCCAAACATCTGCCTCTCTCCCACCACGTACCAACAGACGGGTGTTCTACACTTCCTCTCGTACAAGGCTTCATAAGGTGCCATACTGATACTTTCATAGTAACTGTTGTTATAAGCAAACTCAACCAATGCCAAGTATCTATCACACCCCGCTTCCCAAAAAATATGGAATACGAGCAAATAACATTGGGCCAGCGAATGACTAACGTCACCCATAAGTTGTTTATCCGATTAACTCAACAATATAATCAATACAGAACAATTGCGCAGGCAATAATAATAATCTCATGAACAATAATACTTGAATTGAAGCAATACAAAATATCCAAGTACAATAATAATCCAACGTCTAGAAATAAATAACAATATTCGGGACATAAGTCCAATAATAGTAAATCCAATCCAAATAATAATAATTCTCAATACATTAAGTTCATTAAAGCAATAAGTAATTAGAAAGCAGTAGTCTTCAGACTGTTTGTTCTCCAACTCCAGCAGGCAACTGTTCTCCAAAATCTGCATTTAATAAATTGCAGGAATAGGAAAACAAAACAAAATGCCCGTCAATGCAAGTTACGGGCCGCTTGTAGTGCATGCACAAGTACATGGGAAAAATGATAACTGATAACATGGAATAGGCATGACAACGAAATATAACAACTAGCATGGTAAGATAAACAAATGTAAGTAGCATGTAATAAGTGTCGAGTGAACAAGTATCATGTAAAGTAACGAGTAACGAGTGTCAAGAATCAAGTAACGAGTATCAGGTAGCTAGTGTCAAGTGAGTATGTTCAAGTCTTGTATTATTACTATCTAGGTAGCACTTCATGCATCCATCCTTTTACTACATGGTTGCTACATTCAAACAGTTTCGCTTTAGACTTCGTAGTGGGCTCAATAGTTCATGTACTCTTCAACGATAAACATTATTCACCTTTCGGTGTACGATACGGTCATCGGCAACGATACAATATACGATAGATTGGGTTACCGTCGTAACAACAATCACACGATAAAACAATAGCCGGAACAATAAGATCATCGGCATTGATACAATACACGATAGATTGGGTTACCATCGTAACCACAATCACACGATAAAACAATAGCAGGAACAATATTTAGGGAAACACGGGCCCCTCCTCCGAGTACAATCACTATATTGTCCACTACTAAAAGTCAACCCTTAAACCCCGGCTTGTTAATTATTTTATTAATGCAACAATACAATATGCAATATAGAGATATTAGATGAACGATAATATTAATAGGAGAACAATAGGATGATAATATGGAATATGGTGTACTAGATCTCCAAACAACATGGTATAGGGTATTTTACAAGTATTCGACAAGTATAACACGAATAACACATCAAACACAGATATCTCAAGATAGCATGAACATATACATCAAAAGTGGTCAACCCAAGGTTAATTCACGTCATATATGTCGTGAGGCGACTATGGTCAAATCATCACAATAGAGACAATATCAACAAGGAGTTTCACGCACGAATTGTCTCTAGAACCCAACTACACTACAAGCAATATTTTGTACTTATATATGCAAAGAAATTTAATACAAGTTACTTGCCGTATAAACGGTGAGTTTGAATACCAAGAATAACGGGATGAGAATACCGAAACAACGAACTCACGAACTAGTTTAACCCCCCAATAATACGTGCAATATACATGCAATAAAGAGCCAAATCAACACAGCACCCAAAGAAACAATGCAACTCAGCACACAAAGAGACAAAGCAGCCACACAGTACAAGAGAGAGACAGCAGTGGCAATGTTAGTAATGGTGAAGGCCAGGGCTGAGCGGCGGGGGGACATCGACGGCGTCGACGAGGTATGACGGCGGGGTAGGCAAGTCACGCTGGTGGTGGCGATTGAAACAGGGAGAAGTAGGGGGGATTTGGGGTTGCTGTCGATTTGGAACAGGGTAGAGGGGAAAAGGGGTAGCGACGGGGGAGAATCGGGTGGGGGTTTGGCTATGCATCGTCGAGGGGTGGCGACAAAGTAGTGGTCGCTGGTGGATAGCCGAGGAAGACGCCGAAAGTGAGGTGGACGAAGAGGCGTCGGAGATGGTGAACGGGGAAGAAGATGAAAAGTAGGGTCTGGGTTTTTTGGCGGGAAAACAGTCGAAAGAGAGAGAGAGAACAGGAGGAGAGAGAGAGGACGAGAGAGAGTAGGCGGCTAGGTTTCGATGATGTGCAATTTTTAGGATTTGCAGCAGAGTTGTATTTATAGGGTATAATTAGGGTACTGGGTTAGTGGTTTAGGGTCCAATAAAAGCGGATTTGGATCAAGAACAAATGAAATTGGGTTTTAGGGTTCAAATAAGAGATGGATCAAAATAAATAGGGTTCAAATAAGAACACCCACAATAAATAAGAGAACAATAAGATCGACAATAAAAACTCAATCAAAAGAACAAAGAACTTCATGAACAAAAATTAAAATCCAAATAAATAGATAAATAATACAAATAAAAACAATATAAGTTGGCTTAAAATTAAATTAGAATTCACCATGAAAATCAGATCAAGTACGAAAACAAAATAATTCGTTAAATGTACTTTAATTAAATAATCAAGGAATAACGATTAATAGTTATAATTATAAAAACAATAAAATCATTCAATAAAATAATTATTCGGGTTTAACAATTAATTGAAATGGCCCAATATATATATATATATATATATATATATATATATATATATATATTGGACTCAAATACAAATAGTTGATCAATAAGATCTAGAAAATAAGATCAAAACACATCGTTATTCGAAATGAATAAATTTTCGATTAGAAAAACACTTTAATATGAAATCCAAAATGATATTAACAAATAATGAATTTATAATATCGAAATATAGAAAATATTCAGAATATACGGATTTACGGGAATGGGGGTTATAGTATCTCTCCCAACTGCCACCAAAATCCATGACACATGACCTTAGCATATCCTCCAATACTCGATTCACCCTCTCTGTTTGACCATCGGTCTGCAGATGGAAAGCAGTACTGAAGTCAGTTCTGGTACCCAAAGCTGCTTGCAAACCCTTTCAGAATCTCGATGTGAACCTTGCATCCCTGTCAAAGACAATAGACATGAGAACCCCATGAAGTCTCATAATCTCATCAATGTACAACTCTGCTAGCTTCTCCAAGGACCATGTAATCTTCATAGGTAGGATTTGAGCCGACTTGGTCAAACAATCCATAATGACCCAAATCAAGTCGTTGCTCTTCAGATTCCTAGGCAAACCAGCGATGAAATCCACACTGATATTTTCCCACTTCCATTCTGGTATAGGCAACGGCTACAACAAGCCTCCAGGTTTCTGATTCTCTGCCTTGACTTGCTGACAAGTCAAACACCTTGCCACAAAATCTGCCACATCCCTCTTCATTCCTCGCCACCAAAAGTGCTGCTTAATGTCCATGTACATCTTCGTACTTCTAAGATATACTGACAACAAGGTACTGTGTGATTCCTTAAAGATGTTCTCCCTCAAATCTGCATTCTCCAGCACACACAACCTCTCACCCATCCATAGAACTCCACCTTGAACACGGAATTCTGATAACTTGCCATCGAAAATCTGCTGTAACATCTTCTGAATTGCTGAATCTGACTTCTAGCCCTCCAAAATCAGTTCTCTCATTGCAGGTTGAAGCCTCAACTATGCCAACGAAGCTCCTAATCGTTGTAAAACAACATCGATACCTGCCCGATCTAACTCTGCTGCCAATTCCTTTTGATTCGTGATCAAACACGATAGGCTACTCTTCTGACTGAGCCCATCAGCCACTATATTTGACTTGCCCGGATGATACTTGATCTCAGGACGAATGTCTTCGAACACCTCCAACCACCTTCTCTGCCGAAGATTCAGATCCTTCTGCTGATAAATATGCTTCAAACTCTTGTGATCAGTTTACATATTGACCTTTTTTCCATATACATAATGCGTCAAGGCAAAGATGATAGCTGCAAGCTCCAAATCGTGCGTCAGATAGATCTTCTCGTGAGGACGCAACTGTCTCGAACCATAAGCAATAACCTTCCCCTCTTGCATCAAGAAGCAACCCAAACCTCTGAGCGATGCATCACTTTAGACATCATACTCCTTCTCAGCTTGTGGCAAATCTAGACTTCTCCTTTATTCCAAAAAGCACGCTTCACATTTATCAGTCCATGTGAAATTCACATCCTTCTGAGTTAAACCTATTAATGGAACTGCAATCTGTGCATAGCCCTGAATGAATCGCCTGTAGTAACCAGCCAAATCCACGAAACTCCTGACCTCCTTAATAGCCATTGGTCTAGGCTCTCTTTACTGCCTCAAACTTCTGAGAATCAGTGGCTACTCCCACCTTAGAAAGGATATGACCAAGGAAAGCCACCTTTGACTTCCAAAATTCACACTTAGATAGTTTGGCATACAAGTCATGATCTTGCAACTTCTTCAACACCTCTGCTAAGTGCTCAGCATGCTCATCCTTCGACTTCAAATAAACCAATATATCATCAATGAATACCACCACAAAAGAATCAATGAACGGCCGCAAAATTCGATTCATCATATCCATAAACTGTAACCCTCGTTCCCGTAAATACATATTTCCCGAATATTTTCTGTATTTTGATTATTTATAAGTTTATTTTGTGCTAAATTCGTTTCAGATCTTTTACTAACTGTTTATAATCGACAATTATATTTACTTCGAATAATGGTATTTAACTTTATTCTCTATTTCTAACTGATCGACTATTTATATTCTATATTATTATTACTATGTGGATTTCAATAAATATGTTAATTTCAAATCCTATTTTGATACAATCATTAATAATAATAATATTAATAATAATAATAATAATAATAATAATAATAATAATAATAATAATAATAATAATAATAATAATAATAATAATAATATTGTTATTATTACTTTTAATATTAATATTTGTTGTTAATGTTATTAGTATTATTATTTTTGTTAAAGCCCATTGACTTTGATCTATTTTCTAATGTTTAATTATTTAATTTGAAGCCCAATCCAAGCCCATCTCCTATTGAATTCTAATCCAAACCCATCTCCTATTGGATCCTAACCCAAACCCAATAGCCTTCTTATTGGATCTCAAACCCAATAACCCAATTCTTCTATTATCTCCCATCTGACCGGATAAACTCTCCTCCATGTTCAATCCCCACTAATCCCCATATCTCTCCACTACTCATAACTACTCATTATAATATTAATATATTATATTAAATAACAACCCCCCCACTGTTTCTCTCTCTCACCCCAACCCTTCGAAAACTGTGAAACCCTCAATCTCTCACCCATCAACTGTTGAACCCCCAGATCCCCTTCATCTTCTTCCTGTACATCTCCCCGTCGACCTTCACCCCTGATGCTGCCTCGTCTTCAAACTCACAATCCATCCACGAGCTAGCACCACCTTGCTGCACCACTCCTCTCCTCGCAGCCCCTCGAGCCCTCACCGCTCGAGCCACCCTATCCCCTGCCCTGCTCGCGGAATCACTGAACCCATCTTCATCCTCGTCAACAGCCACCATTGCCCTCCCGAGCTTACTCAGCTCCTGTCTCACTCCCCGTCGCCCACTGCCTCGCCGTCGATGTCGCTCCCCGCCACTGCCATTGACCACCATAGTACACAGCCCGAGCCCTCCTCTATTTCAATCATCAATAGTGCTCCTTCAATCACCAACCGTCTGATCACCATTTGATCATCACCATCATGATCATCACCAAGTCCTTGATCAAGATCAACCATCCAACCTTCTTTTGATCTTCACCATTAAAATCTGAGCCCAATCTTGATCATCATCAAGTTGAACATCAACCATCTGATCATCGTTTGATCATCAACATCAAGATCAGCATCGTTCATCACGACCGATTAATCGTGATCATCGTAATTGTTTGCTCACCGTCGTTGCCGTTGGGTCCTCATCCCGTTTTTTGTTTGTGTTGGTAATCGTCATTCAAAGGCAAGTCTACTTGAACTCGTTTGTTATTCTAGTTCAAGATTATTGATCTCCGCAAGTAGTTCTCTTGTAAGTATCATATGGTTATATTGTATAACTTCCATTGAGTATATTGAGGGTTTACACAAGCTAACCCGAGGTATTCTCGACTTCGTGCCAAAATCTTTGATTCAAAACCAAACTTGTATATAGTCATATGCACACACGGAATGAATAACTTGACTAGAAACTCGCATATAGGAATTATAGGGTGATTTGAATGCATGTTGATTGATTGTGATCTCAAGACATGAAACTAACATGATAGTTTTGCTTTGTGTGCTGTGAAAATTCATCTTAAATTGCTGCATATAATATTAGTGCATTCCACGATATAGGAGCATGTAGATTGTTCATTTTGACAGATGTATATGAATGCATTTCATCTTATCCTGTTGCATGTCCTGTTTTGTACTGAGATTTCGACCCTGTTACTATTAAAATCAACTGGAACAATATAAAAAGAAATTATAGCTTGATGAATCTAGTTTTCAGAACATCTTACGGATCCAGGTTTTGATTTATGAGCTGTTAGATATCACACTTTTTGTTACTGCTGGCTGTGTATTTCCAGATGTGCTGTTTAGTGGAACATCGACACAACTTCTATTGAAACACAGTATTAACAGTACAATAATGACATGAAATTCTCCATGAAATTAATAGACATGCTTAGGGTCCACTTTCTAAATTTTATAGATTCTTTTATTAAATTTAGACCTTGATTTTACTTGTACAGATTCGACTCTAGATTGCTGCCAGAACCTTTAATCTGTAAAGAATAGAGAAATCGACCTAACTATAGTCAGAATCAATTGAAACTTTCTAAATATAAATTGTAGCCCTATGTGTCTATTTTCCAGAACATTCGACGAAATTGAATTCTGATTTATAATCTGTTAGATATCAGTCTTTTAGTACTGCCAGGTCTGGATTTCTAGATTCACAATTTTATGTGTATTACCTTGATCTATTAATAAACAGAACATGTTAATAGTAAAATTAAAATGTAAAATAAATTTTGCTGAGACTAGACATGCTTAGGAGTCACCTTGAATTTTTGTAGGTTTAATTGATGAGTTTTCTGACCTGAAACATGTATGAGAACATAATCTATAACCTGCTGTCTGAACATGATATTTGAAAATAATAGAAAGTTCGACCTAATTTCTGTGATTTTTATATATAGTGTGTATATTTGCTTGAACCGGCAGAGAGTCTAGTTTCTAGAATTCCTAACGAATCTAGATTTTCCTTCCTGTAGCAGCGGAAAAGTTCACTTTTGTACAGCAACGTCTTGCTGTCCAGGATGTGCGCTTCCATAATATTGCATGTAAATGTATTAACCTTGCATATAGTGAATGAGAACCAAATATATATCATGCATTGCATCATTTTGCTGCATCCTTATCATCGCCTTGACATTCTTATACACATTGGATGATCATGATTGACATAATAAAATATTAACAAGCCGGGGTAATAAGGGTTGACTTAGTAGTGGATAATCTCAGGAACTGTACTCGGTAAAGGCCTTATCGTTATATTGTATTTTCATGGAAGGGGGAGTATCGATTGTAAATTATTGTTATCGATACCGAGTACACGCTCTGTAGATCCCACCACTATAGTCTAAACGAACACTGATTGTATGCACCGAACCTATGGTATGGGACGCAGTAGTATGTGCATTAGTTAGGCTAAATACTCATAGACTAGATTGACACTTGCATCCTTGATCATGACTATTGAAATTGACATTGTTTATCGACTATTGTTATTGAAAGTTGCATTGTTAAATCTAGACTCTTCATCAGTCTCTGTTATTGCTTTTGATTTTGTTCTAGCTTCATATTCCTTGATGTACCATATTCCTTTACTCTCTGTAAACACTACTTGATGTTCGTACTTGCTCTAACGGACATTCCCTCCCAACTCTAGATGATCAAACTACAGGTACATGAAGAGAATTTTCTGAAGGTCTTGGAGAGCTATTCTCTAGGATGGAAGCTGGAGCATTGCCTACAATAAATTATTTCCTGCATGTTTATTTCGTACTTGCATTATTACTTTGTTGAAGTTTGTATTCCGGGCTTGTTGACCCGAAGTTGTTTATTCCCAGTAGTTGGTTATTACTCTGGACTGTTGCATGTTTTATCATAGTATCTTTGTTTATGTGATTATGTTTTTTCTGCATGGCTGCGATTATTCTTTCTATATTGTTGAGTTAAGACTGGTACAGCTTATGAATGATGTTAATATCATTTGCTAGGGCTTCTTCACGGGCTCGTATTCCTATTTTGAAAAGCGGGGTGTGACATAAATACTGCTGGCGCATTCGTGACCCCAAATGACGTCACCAAAAACTCATAAAGCCCATGCTGAGTTCTGAAAGTTATTTTACTCACATTTTCTTCCTTAACTTGGACCTGATGATACCCTGACTACAGATCAATCTTCGAAAATACTACTGCTCCCTGAAGCCTATTAAATAGATCATCAATCCGTAGAAGCGGATACTTGTTCTGAATGGTCACCTTATTCATTTTCTGGTAGTCAATGCACATCCTCATTGACCCATCCTTCTTATTTACTAGCAACACTGGTGCACCCCATGGTGAAGCACTCGGCCTGATGAACCCCTTATTCAGCAGTTCCTCAACTTACTTCTTAACTTCATTATGCTCTACAGGAGACATCCTGTACGGAGCCTTAGATATTGGAGCACTTCCTGGCTGAACATTGATGCAAAACTTAACATCTCGCTGCAGCATTAACCCCGGTAGATCTTCCAAGAACACAATAGGAAAATCTCTAACAACTGGAATCTCCTTGACTCCTTCTGGAATCATCAACTTTGATATAGCTGCAATCATCTTCAAGTTCCCCTTCTTTCCTTGGAAAGTCACTGCAGGTCCTCCCGGTGCCTTCTCAATAACTTCTTTATTCTTGCATTCAATTGTAGCATCATATTGTCATCCAATCAAAGTCCACGATCACTTCTACACCCAAAACTTGTAGTTCGATAAGGTCGATTCCGAAAAGCCTCCCAACACTCTCGATATCACAATCTTCGTAGTATCGATCAGCAATCAATTCCTCTCCTGATGGTGTTGGTGTTGGTGTATGCCCTAGAGGCCAGTTATGTATTGACATTATTAGTTTACATTGCATTATGATATTTATTTCATATATGAGGCATTTCATTTATTGTGTTGTTTATTGTGATTAAATGGGTATAATAAAGTCCTTAGAATAGTAGGTTCAATACCATGGGATATCAAGTGCATGACTTGACTGTGAGATCCTATTGGTTGTAATCAGAACACTATTCTTAAATGTCCTTAGTCAAATATTATTGTGAATTAGGACAATAATAATGCATAAAGACTAGTATGTGCTTAGAGTTATGACCATATCTCACGGGTCATGGATATGAGATATCAAGTCTTCACATGAGTACATATTAGAGTAATAATGTACTGGACTGGCCCACCATGAGAATGCTGCATGCATCGTTACGTGAGTGTCATAAGCGGTTCTCACAGTGACCATGGTGTATGTAGTCCTTTGACTTGAAGTCACTACGGCTCCCTATATAAGAAGTTATATGTTTTAATGTCGTCAAACTTTGCCTGTGATAAGGTGATTATAAAGTTGACTATTGGATATGCTACAAATCCTGCGGAGGGATGTGAGTGACTTAGATAGGATTTGTCCCACTTGCATAACAGGAGCGATATCTTTGAGCCACTTGATTGAGTGAGACTAAAAAATGCATGGCCATGCTCAAATGAGTCAATATGAGATATTGAGCTTATTTGTTTTAGTAAGTCTACTCGGATATCAAGAAACCAAAGATTGAACTGCATAAGGGTGACACGCTATATGCCTTGTGGTCAATTAAGATATATGGACAAATGGACTAGAATACATGGTAACATTGGTCACAGATAGGTTATGTCAAGTCACTGACATTCCCACTACTTGAGTAGCAGTGATGTATTGCTAGATGTACCGCTCACCGTTTGTAATACTAGAATATAGTTTTAGTATCACTGTCAATGTAATGGGAACCTACGGGGTCACACACTTAAAATGGATCGAAATTGGGATTTAAATTCATAAGATGAATTTAATTGGAAATCCAAGTAAGACTTGGACTCCTGACATTGGTTGGACATTTAATTAGATTAAATGAGCTGACTAAAGTTCAGAGGCCCACACACGAATCTGACCCAGGTCGGATTATGAGCCCAACAAGCTCGTTACTCTCTTAGGGTTAATTTACTGCAGCTATATATATGATACATATTTGTGGGAAAGTTACATATCAGAAAATCCTAGCCGTCACAAAAATTGTAAGAGAGAGATCGTGAGGAACAACCCCATCCCGCAGCTAGCACCGCGGCATGAGGAAATCTTGGTTTTGATCCGTTTGTGTGGATACCGTAGAGGCACCGCAACATTGCGGTGCTGTGATCGACATATCTTGGACACATCAGATCCATCCTTAAGGTATAACTCCTAAACACGTTTTATGGTTTCGCATGGATCCATGGCTAGGTTTCAATATTTTGTAATATTTCCACTATGTATTCAATCTATGTTTGCCATTGAAATCTAACAGTTGCCATAGACAAGACTTTGCCCGGAAAAATCTTAGGTTCCACACCTAAAACTTTAGCAAAATTAGGCAACACAAATGTATGCGAAGAACCAGTATCAAATAAAACCTTTGCTTTTATTCCATTAATCAAAACATTTCCTATTACATGAAGAATGTTACTCAAAACTTCATTTTATTCTTAAACAAAGTCTTATTTAATACATTCAATAAATGAATTTAAAATTCTTGCATACCCTGGATCACATCTTCTGAGTTACCCGCATCCTCCTCAGTCAATGCGAACACTCGCCCTTATCTCTGAAATTTGACCCCATTCGCACCACCCTTCTTAAGCTGCGGGCAAAATGGCTTAGTATGACCCACTCGCCCGCACAGGAAATAAGTCGAACTCCTTGTTGGCTTGGTACAATCTCTCTATAGTGACCCGCCTCTCCATAGTCATTGCAAGTCACTCCTTGAATTGCGGTTACCTTCTGCTCGGGTCTACAAAATCTAACCTTCTTCTCCGGGAACCTCTTTCCACTCTGATTTGCTACTGTTGGTCTTTTATTCTTGTTCCAAGTTTTTTTCTTCTTTTAGAACTGATCCATGTCCTCCTCGGTCATGGCTGCCCTACTGATAAGTTTGTCGAACATCATGATCCCCAACGATATCATTCGGGATCTTAGATTCGGCCTCAAGCCCTACTCAAATTTTCTGGCCTTCTTTGCTTCATCAACAACCAACTCCGGTGCATAACTCGACAGCTGTGTGAACTTAGTCTCATACTCACGCACAGTCATATTGCCCTATTGTAGGTTCAGAAATTCCATTGTTTTCTTCTCCTGAATGTCCAAGGGGAAATAATGATCCCTGAACTCTCCAAGAAAAGCTTCCCAAGTCACCTACTCATCACCAAAAGTCCTTTTCATTGACTGCCACCAAACATCGGTATCCTTTCCCAACTGCATTGTCGACAATTTCACCTTGCTGGCCTCGGGGATTTCCAAAACCTCAAAGACCATCTCCATCTGCCTGATCCAGTCATCTGCTTCATTGGAATTTGCTTGCCCTTCAAAGACTGGCGGCTTCATCCACTTAAAAGACTCCACTTGCTTGATCGAGTCTGCATTAAAAGGTACAGGCTCTGCCCCCTGATTTCGAATCGTACTTTCTTCCATAAATGCATTCAGAGTCTGATACACCCTGGTAATCTCCATCTCCAGATCAAGTCTGGCCCCGTGGGAACCTTCAGCCCCATCATCATTCCCACCATTCCTAGTCCTGGGTCCTGCCATTTCACTGAATACTGCAAAACATGTGGAATTGTTAGAGCACCACAACATAAATCATGTTCACACTAACTGCCCACTGCAGAAGTCTATTCATACTCAAATCATTTTTAGTTTCCTGTTTTAATACTCCCACTCTAATGTCCACATCTAGGTACTCACACTCTAGTGTCCACACCTAGGTTCATTCCCTCTACCATGTTTGACATTACTATTGAAGCTTGCTCTCATAGCAACTCTGTAGTGCCCCGGATTTCAAATAAATAAAATTAGAAATAAGTGGCACAATACCCAGCATCAACTTCGATTGCAATTAAAAACATAGTACAAATCACAGGAAAAATTAAAACTTTTTATTACATCAACTCTTTACAACACAGCGGAATTCAATACACTTTAAATTACAATTCTTTACAACATGATAAGTTACCATTTTTAGTTAACTCCAAGCTCTTTCTTAATTCAAATTTACCCATAACTATAAACCTCAAAATCTGAATGAAAAGTGGGCACGTCAGTTAAATGCAACTGACGTCAACTACAGTAATAGTGATACTTTCCAACCTCGCAATCACAAACAATAATAATTTATACTTGACAATAATAATAATAGAACTTGAACAACATGACAATAATAGATGGAACATAAAACAACAATAAATGAAGCATAAAACATCAAGTGAAGCTAGGCTAAGTGTCAAGTGTAAGAAAGCAGAAAACATTGCATAAAACGAGTCAAGGAAACCACAAATGCATATGATGATTACTAATGCATACTTGTCGGATTCTATGCATCCCATTCTACGTAGGTCCGGTGCAAGCCCTTATCGTTCTCCACTTTATAGGGTTTAATCCCCCATTATGTAACTAATCATACTACGGTGATTATTTTAAGATTTAGAGTATTCTGTGAGTATCTAATGCCATGCCCCGGTAATCCCTGAGAATCAACTTTCCCATCGTCCGTGATGTTGGGTACACACCCTCACACCCCGATAATTCTGGAAATTGAAACCCACACCGTTAGCCAATGGTACCTCATCACATAAATATCCCATGCGCGTCGCCTCGACACCCGGTAATCCCGAAGATTCATCCCACACCGTCTGAGATCACACCCTGGTAATTCCTAGACTATCTTCCACCGTCCGGTCATATGAGGCCCCCTACCCATGTTTGCTTTTATTTCATCACAACTTCAACTAGTGCCTGTCCTTAGGTTTATTATTATTATTAGTTAAGTCACAATCCCTCCTAGAGTTGGTGTACTTACCGGACTTAATTCAACTAACTCAACAACAAGGCCCCACTGGTAAAAAATACCCACAAAGTCTCAACCGCCGACATGTTAGGCTCCCACTCATCCTCTAGAGTCTCAAAAGCATCAACTCAAACATCTCTTTGTAATGAAAAATTCAAAAATCATATAACTCATCACAAGAATTTCCTTCAAAACCAATAGTCAAAACCAAGTAACTCTATGTACAACCATATCCACATAGTTATCTAGAAAACTGAAACTAACTCGAATAAAACTGACACAAATAATGGAGATTTAACTGAAAATAGAATGCACTTTAAATTCGAAAACATATATTTACTAAATCCCACAAAAATAGAACTTAAACCCGGTTTAAAAACTTATAAATATACACTCTCTGAAAGTGGTGTAATCTGTACTTAATCACTTTGAAAAATAGAGAAACTATCGTTTGCAAATGCGAAGAAACAATCACTCAAGAAATAGAAAATTTGCAGCAAAACAGAGCATGACAGTCGACTTTCACATATAGTAGTAAAAATTGTGGTCGACAGACAACTTTCAAAGAAACCAACAAATTCAAATTCATGGCAGTCGACTGACAGCCATAGTATGGAAACTGCAATCGACTGCTAGTAAAGGAATTAGCGATAGCCTAGCGTGACATTCGACTGACCTGCACGTTCGAATGAACTGCAGTCGACCGACAGCAGTGCAGTTGACCGTGCAGTCGACTGGCGCGCAGTTTGCAATCAGCCAAGAACTTCACAGCTTCTCTCAAAACTGATACATGTTAAAAACTTCAAATATATAAAATCAAATCCTCATGAATTTCACAAAAGTCCGAAATCTTAAATTTATAACTCGAATAAGAAGATGTTTAAAGAAACTTTTTGTATAAATACTTGAAAACCACAAAACGCAGTCAAGATCTCTTCTCATACAGAATATTACACTTAAACATGTTTAAAACTGAGATTACTCTTGAATTATAAATTCGTTGGTCAAAATATCTCAATCCATCCAACTCAACATTTAGTTCTTTCATCTCTCATTCAATTTAAATCCAAAACAATAACAAATCCTTCATCTTCCATCCCAAAACAGCAAATACATAGGGAAAACAGCAACAAATAGTTCTTTGTTCTTCCATTTGCATATATGACATTACTATTCAAATTCGCATCTTATATGTACATGATATGAGTCCACAAATCAAGAAATTCTCACACAAGATGTTTAGATCTATATTAATTAGATGTTAATTCTACAAATCTCATACACATTCAATTCAAACATGATTATTCAAGCATGGCATAAGAAAGTGAAGATCTTTGTGTATTTTACTCATCAACTATTTAAGCATGGAAAATTACTCATAAATTCATATTTCTTCATGAGAGATGTTGATTAGTTATTCATTCATTAAAATTTATATTAACCCATATATTTCATAATCATGCACCTTCTAATCATACATTATACTTGAATAATTTACAATCATATAGTAAATATGAGGTATGAAAGCATCACCCACCTCAAGAAGACTTAATTGAAGCACAAAAGTAATAGTAAAGAAAAGCCCATTCCTTCTCCTTGAAAAAGTCCAAGATTCAAGCTTTAAACACCAAGAAAATAATGAGAAAATAGAGTTTGGGTTTCACAATAGAGAATAGCGGCTGCTGCCCCTAATATAGGTCGGGATTTGTCCTCTAGGGTTTCACAAGGTTTACAAAAATATTCTTCAAGAAAATTATTTATTTACATATATGGATCCTTCCAATTATTAGTTAATCAAATCAATTTAAAATAAAATAAAATTAAATCCCCCCCCCCTTTCAAGATTTGGACGACCAATATGCACAGCCCAGAAAATCGAAATCTGGAGTTTTTACTCTAAGTGGTAATTTTGCACAAAAGTCTTTTTGAGTATTTGCAAATATGTCATAAATTATTCATAAAAATCCTAAAAATATACAATTTATATCTACTAACAAATATTAGATTTTTTGACTTTGTGATTCCCAAGAAAAATATTTGCGCGTGTTGCACATGTAAAAAGATAAATTTCAGAAAAAGTGTTTATTAAATCAAAAAATGCATTTTAATTCACTTATTGATTCCAAAACATCATTTAAAATTCTAGGATGTTACACGGAGCTGGGTGTGGTTTCCCACTCCATCCACGGAGAACCTATGGGGGGAGAATCAAACTCCTCTTGGAAGGCCTTCACCTGAGAAGAGAATTTAGTGCAGAACATCCGCACTGCCAAAAGTCTGGGAGTCCCCTTGACATTTTCAGATATAGATCTAGAAGGCATTCGAGCGCGCCACTAAGACGCACTTGGAATCAGGTCTCTATATGGCCAACCACGAGGTACGTCGCATCTTGGTCGACAACGACAATTATGTCAACATTCCCTTTCTTGAAGCCTTTGAACGCCTGAAGCTCTCTCGGGACGCCTTAAGCCCACTGGGTATACTCTCCATGGGTTTTCTGGGATCCCAGACCCAATCGAAGGAATACTCACTCTTGATGTGACCGCGGGGAAGGTCCTAACAACCCGAACCGAGACAAAAGATTTCATGGCCGTTGACGTGAAGGTCGCTTACAACGCCATACTTGGCCGACCCGGCTTAGCAGCACTTCATGTTGTACGCTCAGATTTTCACATGAAAATGAAGTTTCCGACGCCATCATGGGTAGGAGAAGCCGAAGGCAGCCAAGAGACACCTCGGAGGTGCTACACAACTACAATGGGGGTCTCAGTCCTCCCACTCGAGGCATTAGTGTTGGCGTATGCCGTAGAGGACAATTGTGTATTGACATTACTAGTTTACATTGTATCATGAAATTTATTTCATATATGAGGCATTTTATTTATTGTGTTATTTATTGTGATTAAATGAACATAATAAAGTCCTTAGAATAGTAAGTTCAATATCATAAGACATCAAGTGCATGACTTGATTGTGAGATCCTATTGGTTGAAGTCAGAACGCTATTATTAAATGTCCCTAGTCAAGTATTATTGTGAATTAGGACAATAATAATATACAAAAACTAGTATGTATATAGATTGATGACCATATCTCACGGATCAGGGATATAAGATATCAAGTCTTCACATGGGTACATATTAGAGTAATAATATACAGGATTGACCCACCATAAGAACGTTGTATGGATCATTATGTGAGAGTCATAAGAGGTTCTCACAGTGACCATGGTGTACGTGGTCGTTTGACTTGAAGTCAATATGGTTCCCTACATGAGAAGTTATATGTTTTAATACCGTCAAATGTAGCCTGCGATAAGGTGATTAAAAAACGAACTATGACATACTACAAATCATGTGGAAGATGTGAGTGACTTAGATATGATTTGTCCCTCTTATATAACAGGAGCGATATCTATGGGCCTCTTGATTGAGTGAGACTGCAAAATACATGGTCGTACTCAAATGAGTGAATATGTGATATTGATCTCATTTGTTTTAGTAAGTCTACTCAGATATCCCGAGACCAAATATTGAACTATACAAGGGTGACACGCTCTATGGCTTGTGGTCAATTCAAATATCTGGACAAAAAGACTAGACTACATGGTGACATTGGTCGCGGATGGTTATGTCAAATCACTGACATTCTCGTTACTTGAGTAGCATTAATGTATTGCTAGATACTGCTCATTGTTTGTAACATTAAAATAAGATTTTAGTATTACTGTCAACGTACTGAGAACCTATGGTCACACACTTAGAATAGATCGAAATTGGGCTTTAAATTCATTAGATGAATTTAATTCAGATTCCTAGTAAGACTTGGGCTCCTAAAATTGGTTGGACAAATAATTAGATTAATTGGGCCAACCCAAATTAGAAGGCCTGCACATCTCACTACTCACTTAGGGTTTGCTACATATATATATATATATATATATATATATATATATATATATATATATATATATGTATATGATATGAATCTGTGAGCAGAACTGTGAAGAGAAAATCCTAAGCGTCACAGAAAGTGAGATAGAGATAGAGATAGAGAGATCGTGAGGAACATCTCTTTCCGCAGCTAGCACCATGGCATGAGGGAGAGCCCAATTTGATCCATTCATGTGGATACCGTATAGGCACCGCAACATTGCAGTGCTCATGATTGGCATATTATGGAGACAACAAATTCATCATTGAGGTAAAACTCTTAACACGTTTTATGGTTTTTCGCATGAATCCATGGCTGGGTTGTAGCGCCCCGAATGTCCAATAAATAAAATTAAAAATAAATGGCACAATTTCCAGAAACAACTTCAATGTAATCATTAACACAGTATCAAATACAGGGAAAATTAAATTTTTTTATTACAACAGTTCTTTCTTACATTTGCACAACGGAAAGATTTAATATATTTATTATAACACAACACAACACTTAAACTTTAACCATCTTAAATTCAAGCTTCCACTTTACTTGGGCAACTCACTTGTAAATCCTGTGAAATAAGTGGGCACGTCAGTTGAAGGCAACTGACATCAACTATAATAATAGTGATACTTCTAAATCTCACAATCACAAACTTGATGCATATTAATATAGTAGTAATAAATGATGCATAAACAATAATAAATAGAACAACAAGTGAAACATATTAATACAACAATCAAATGAAACAACCATAAATGAAGTGTAAACCAACAAGTGAAGCTAGGCTAAGTGTCAAGTGTAAGAGATGAAAACAGAAAACAAACATGCATAAAATAATTCAAGAAAAACAAATGCATATGATGATTTCTAATGCATACTTGTCGGATTCTACGCATCACATACTACATAGGTCCAGTGCAAGCCCTTATCGTTATCCACTTTATAAGGTTCAATCCCACGTTGTGCAACTGACCTACTAAAGTGATTACTTTAGATTTAGATTGTTCTGTGAGTATCTAGTGTCATGCCCCCAACAATTCTTGAGAATCAACTTCCCACCGTTCGTGATTTTGGGTACACTCCCTCACACCCCGATAATTCTAGAAGGTGAAACCCAGACCGTCCAGCCAAATGGTACCTCATCACACGAATATCCCATGAGCATCACACGAATATCCCATGAGCTTCGCCCCGATCCCCGATAATTCTGAAAATACATCCCACACTGTCCGTGTTCACACCCCGGTAATTCTTGAGAATCAACTTCCCACCGTCCATGATTTTGGGTACACTCCCTCACACCCCTGTAATTCTGGAAATTGAAACCCACACCGTCCGTGATCACACCCCGGTATTCTAGGGATTGTCTTCCATCGTCTGATCAAATGAGGCCCCCTTACACATGTTTGCTCTTATTTTATCACAACTCCAGCTAGGGAATCCAGGTCTTTCTCAATCTATGTATGTTCAATTAGAATCACAGTCTCCCTAAAGTTGGTGTACCCTATCGGACTTAACTATACTGAATCAAAACAAAAGACCCACAGGTCAAATTCCAACAAAATCTCATTTGTCGGCATGCTAGGGCTCACCCAACCTCTAGAGTCTCATAACTCAAATATCATCAACAATCTTTCTAGGATCCACATCATAACCCTAAGCCTCAAATAAAAATCTGACTTGGTTCCATTATACAAAATACTCTTCATTAACCACATTCCCTTTTAATCAACTAATACTACCATAAGAACTCTTTCATATATGGAAACACATTTCATCTATGAAAATATAGATTTTCACAAAATCTGAAAGTTATTTGAATTTGTTCTTCAAAACACTACACTCCAAATTTAATATTAAATTCTGGAAAATTAATTTAAATCCAGCGCATATCAAAGAACTCATGATAAAAATCTGGACTCAAACAAATTAATTTAAAGGGTTTAATTTCAACAAGTTCTGGAACTATCTTTTATCCAAAATCTGAAAGTTATATGATTTTGTTCATCAAAACAGTACAATCCAAATTAAATATTAAATTTTGGAAAAAATAATTTAAATCCGACACATATCAAAGGACTCACCATAAAAATCTGGACTCAAACAAATTAATTTGAAGGGTTTAAATTCAACAAGTTTTGGAACTATTTTTTATCCAAAATCTGAAAGTTATACGATTTTGTTCTTCAAAACAGTACACTTCAAATTTAATATTAAATTCTGAAAAAGTTAATTTAAATCCAGCACATATCAAAGAACTCACCACAAAAATCTGGACTCAAACAAATTAATTTAAAGGATGTAAATTCAACATGTTCTGAAAACTATCTTTTATCCAAAATCTGAAAGTTACACGATATTATTCCTCAAAACTGTACACTCCAAATTTAATATTAAATTCTGGAAAAATTAATTTAAATCCAACACATATCAAAGAACTCCGCATAAAAATCTGGACTCAAACAAATGAATTCGAAGGGTTTTAATTCAACAGGTTCTACCACTTACAAGTGTGTTATTCAAGGATTTTTAACATGATAACAATGTACAAAAGTTCTAGTTCTCACTCATCATTAATTTATATTAAAATAATGAATAAACACAGAAAAATCTCAACTTTAAAATCAATCAAGCTGGAATTAAGAGCATACACTAAGTTTTAATTATCTCTACAAATCTCCATCATCTACAATTTAAATCTATGATTATCCAATCAATTTTATAGATCCCAAATTAATTCTTTATGAACTAAAATTTTTATTCGTATGTTCATGATAATCTCCAAGTCATAATATTAAAACCCAATATTTAACACACAATCCATCATCATACAACACGTTCATAAATCAAGATGAGTTCCTCTCTGTGCCTAACATCAATAACTTTCCTTTTCCTTTTTATCATGATAATCACAACATCAATGGAATTCTAATTTCATGAAAATATCAATATCACATTCATTCTGATGCATACATCCATCAAAACCCTAGAATCTAAAATATGAAATTAATCCTAATTAAAACAGCAAATCCTCTTATAAAAATTGCAACTTTTTAATCAATCAAGCATTGAATTTGCGTGTATTTAATGGTCTATAAATTACCATAACAAATACCCATCATCTACTATACACTCCATGATCATACAAGTATTTTTTTTTATAATCAAAATAGGTTCCTTCATGCATCACCAATCTCTAATATCAATAAATAATTTATACATGATAATCACATCTCAATTAAGGCTCTTATTCATGAAGATGTTATTTGACTACTCATTCATTGAGATTTATTCCCTAGTAGGATTTTATGAATTATGTATAACCATACAACTTCTAGTATGCATCTTTCTTAACCAATCATCATATTCTACAAACATATAGCAAAACAAGAGACAAGAGAGTATCACCCACCTTAAAGAAGAACATTGAAGAACAATAATAACAAGAAGAAAAGCTCTCATCCTCCTTGTCGAAAATCCAAAGATCCAAGCCTTCAAAACTCCAAGAATGATAAAGGAAAATAGTATTTGTGAACAAAGAAAAGAGATGGCTACTACGTTTATTATAAGCAAGGATCTGAATTTTTAGGGTTTTATCGCAGTTTTGCAAATTTGTCCCCCAACAATCCCAAAATTGCATAATTACATATTTATTTAATTAAATCAATTAAAATCAACCAAATATGGATATAATCTAATTCCTTAGAGCCTTCTACTGATATAGCCTGCCCTAAATGCAGCCGAACAATTTTTAAGTTCAATTTTTGCTCCTAAACGACTTTTTACCAAAAAAAAGACCATTTCTTTCAAAAATTTACAAAAGTGGTTTTTCTCATTAAGAAAAATCCCAAAAAATTAAATACATCTAATTATGAATAATAGAGATTATTTGATGACTCAAAATTCCACAAAAAAAATATATTTCAAAAATATTTGCGCATGTTTCGCAAGTGCAAAAATGACCATTTCACAGAAATTCAAAATAGTCAAATAAACTCATCTACAAATTATTTACTAATTCAAAATATTGTATTTGAAATTACGGGGTGTTACATGGGTTTCAAATTTTTATATTTAATTCCGTTGTTATTTACTCTGTGATTGTCCTAGAAATGGAAACCCAACAGTGGTATCAGAGCCATTTGCGAAACCATAATTCGGTTATGTATGACATGCAATTGTATATGATATGTTCGAGCATTTGGAAGAAACATTCATATGTGATATGTGTTTTGCAACTAAGGAATTTTTATGTGTTGGTTGTTGACACAGATGCCGCACCAGGGTAGCCCTCCGTTTGGAACCATCGACAATCCTGGAGCAGCAAGATCTGATTTGCTGCGGTGTTAGGGTTTCTTAAAGAATGAAGAGTTCATGCACTTGAGTTGTTTACGACGGCATTAGGGTTTCTCAAGGCATGAAGGGTTCATGCTCTGGCGGTGGTAAGGGATGATGAGGCAATTTTTTTCGGGTCGGGGCGCTGCCCCGCCCCCCGCACTCGGTGGCCTCCCCTTGACCCCCCGTGCTAACTTTGCGTAGGGTAATATTGATTCCCCAAAACTAATCATTTCAAATAAATTTTTAAAAAATCATTACATCATATTCTTGGTTTGTATGTTTTGTGATCCATGGTGCATGGTTGTGACCCTAGTTCTTTTTGTTTAATTATATTTTGGTATTTTGAATACGGCCTGCATGTCGTACCTTTGTCTTTACATTCTGATTGTAATTTAAATACGACCCACGTGTCGTTCCTTTCTTCCACATTCTGATGTAATTTAAATACGACATACGTGTCATACTTTTCACTGTACATTCTAATTGTAATCATTTTTCTCTACACGCCGATTGTACAATCTTTCTTTGCTTTCTTTATATGTATGTAATCTCAATGTGGAGACAAGGAATTGGCAACCATACAAGAACATGATTGAGAAGCTGCTAGGAGAAGATGCTATAATCCTTATGTTTTGTTATTGATACTCTCATTGGCTTAGGAGAATCAGTGTGTTAGGGATGATAATAAGATGCCTTCCAATGCATGACACTCGTCTAGGCTAGGATCGATCAAGTGTAGGTTTACCAAAGCAGGGTTTCTTTATATATCCTAGTGAGATGCGATTAGATAAAAGTAATTGTAACCCCCGTTTTCACAAATACATATTTCCTGGATATTTTCTGTATTACAAATCTTTATAAATTCATTATTTGTTAAATTCGATTTGGATTTTATATTAAAGTATTTTCTAATAGAAAATTATATTTATTTTGAATAATGGTGTATTTTAATTTTATTTCATATTCCTAATTGATCGACTATTTATATTTGAGCCTAATTCCTATTTGGATTATTTTGATAAAATTGTTACACCCAATTTCTATTTGTTATATAATCTTGTTATTATTATTATTATTATTATTATTATTATTATTATTATTATTATTATTATTATTATTATTATCTGATATGGCTAAAAATGGGATTAAATCGAGACCGTTTAAATTGGGCATAAATCTTAAAGTTTACAGGAGGAAAATGGTAATTTCACCTACAAACGGGTCCGAAATGGGAACTGGGTCCCTTCTCCAAGGCCCAATAACCCATGAACAGATCCATTCGACTAGGTACGGGTCCTAACCCGTTAAGAGCTAGTTCATAAGGATATGGAGAAATCCTGACTCGTCCTTATCCCTAGGAGGTGGTTCTAACCAATTCTATCCATCCACACTAGGGAGTAGAGATTTTTTCTTATCTTGAAACAGATCCCCACGGCGACTATAAATACCCCCAACCTCCTACCGTTACAAGGTGATCACTCTTTGACTACCTAAAGCTCCTTCATATTCTTTTTTGAGTACTGACAAGAGCGTCGGAGAGTTCGTCACCGGGACCAACCCCGCTATTTCAAACTTTGTGCAGGTCAGCGGCAGCAGTAAGGAACCAGTCAAACAGTGAAGGAGGTGTTCAAGTTTGACCCATTCGATTCCTCACGAACCCACAAATTCATCTGATTGCCCCCACACCGAAATCAGCGACAACAGATTGATGCCATCTGTGGGAAATCGAATAGCAATCCGACCCTACTCCATCAACAAAAGCCATTCATAGATATGCCTCCGAAGAAAGGGAAGTCCGCAGCCTCCAACCGTAGAACAACTTCCATTCCTCCTCCGCCTCCAGGGGATCTACCTCTGCCCGTCCAACTAGCCCAGCAGCTCGAACAACCGATTCCTCAACCCGTTCAGCAACCTCAAGGGCCTCAAGTGGTTGTTGGAGAACCCTCTCGCCGAATTCGCCAGAAACAACCCCTTTATCAGGTCCATGTCTCCATACACAACCCTTCCTCCGACTCCATGGCCTCCCATAGCCCTCCAACACCGAAAGATCTACGAGATGTTCTCAACAACCGGCAGAACGAGACAGATCTTCGAATCTGCCTGGACGAGAGGTGGACTCGTGATGGGAACCCTTGTCGAGAGCATCAGAGGGACCGGTCACCCCGCAGGACAGATCGCAGAGGGTCCAACTCTCCCCGAAGACTGAAAGATTCTCCCCAGCATCACCAGAGAAGAATCCGCTCTCCGGTCGGCAGTCCTCCCCCCTGAGCCCATCGGGAGGAGGAGGTCCTCGTCACAAGAGCAGAGTTCCAACAGTTCCAGGAGGCAGTCCTACGAGCACTCAACATCGCCCCAAACAACGATCAACACGCTCCGAGTCCTCGGCCGTCTTCCAACCATCGTCGCCGCTCTCCCAGTCCTCGACCGGCTCCCCACCATCACCGTCGCTCTCCTAGTCCTCGTTGCCACTCTCCCAGTCCTCGGCCGGCTCCGAGCCATCACCGTCGGTCTCCCAGTCCTCGACCGCTCTGAGCCATCGTCGTTGCACCCCCAGTCCACTACCTACTCCAAGCTATCGCTATCGCCATCGCAGCCAGCCCCCTCCTACATGAAGATGAGTCTCGGGCTTAGCGAGGCATGACAGAAGAGAGGACTCGGTCTACCGTCGTCTCCACGAGATGGAGAGGCACCTCAGACAACTCGATAGAGATGAAGAACAACGGGAAGGGAACCTTCGCCCGAGCAGGCCCCCGTTCTCCCGAACTAACATAGAGGCCCCCGTCCCAGAGAACTTCAAGCCTCCGCATTTTCAGACTTATACCAGGGAGTCGGACCCCGCTGATCACATTGAGAGTTTCAAATTCTCATGATGATCCACCATGCCTCTGATGCCCTTCTCTGCAAAACCTTCCCAACAACGCTCAAGGAGCCCGCTCGGGAGTGGTATTCCAGACTTGCTCCGGCCTCCATTTTCTTCTTCGACCAGTTCGAAGGTCTCTTCCTCACCCACTTCGTGAGCAGCCACCGCTCCGAAAAGACAAACACCTCTTTGCTATTCCTTAGTCAAAGGAAGGACAAGCGGTTAAGGGACTACGTCACCATGGAGGCCAGGTCTGTTGCCTCCCTGGATCAGTCTGTGGCCTTGGCTACTTTCTAGTCCAATGTCATTAACTCTGATCTCAGGGCGTCCTTAGCCAAGAAGCCACCTCGGGACTTCTCGGAACTCCTTCTCATGAGTGAGAAGTATATCTGAGCTGAAGAAGCTCTCAACCGCCCCACTCTTGAGGGGTCATCTTCCAGGAACAAATGGAAGACTGCTGAAGAAGAAGGAGCTGAGAAGCTCCATAAAGACCACGGGGGTCAACGTCGCCCTCTTCCCCTGCTTCGAGAAGTTCACTCCGCTCAATGCGAGTGTCTCGGCCACCTTGATGGAAGTTGGGAAGGAGGGTCTTCTACCGCTGCCCCCAAAGATGAACACACCTGGAAAGAAGAGAAATCGGGATAAGTGGTGTCGCTTCCACAGGAACCACGGCCACGACACAGACGACTGTCTGGCCCTGAAGTACGAGATTGAAGCCCTCATTCAGAGAGGGCAGCTCACTAGGTTCGTAAGGAGGGACATGGCTGATCCACCTCCGCCACCCAGGGGGGCTAATAGGCGAACCGAACAACGTGCAGAGACCCCGGATGTCGAAGCCGAGGCCGTCCTACACTTCATACATGGAGGCCCAATGGGGGGAGATTCCAACTCCTCCCGAAAAGCCTTCGTTCGAGAAGTGAACGCTGTGCAGAGCCATCCTCCTCCCAAGGGCCTTGGGGTTCCTCTTACGTTCTCCGATAGGGACTTGGAGGGCATCCTCATGCCCCGTTGTGATGCCCTTGTTATTAACCTTCGAATGGCCAACTTCGACGTACGTCGGATCCTAGTGGACAACGGCAGTTCGATCAATATCCTCTTCTTGGAGGCATTCAAGGGCCTTTAGCTGTCAAGAGATCAGCTCAAGCCAGCTAGTTACACTCTTTATGGATTCACCAGGGTGCCAGTGATGATCGAGGGAGTTATAACCCTCGACGTGACCGCTGGCAAAAGCCCGGTCACCCATATAGAGCCGATGGACTTCATGGTGGTAGATGTGAAAGCCGCCTATAATGTCATCCTGGGTCGACCAGGTCTGGATGCTCTCCAAGCCATCCCATCGGCCTATCACATGAAAATGAAGTTCCCCATCTCGGCAGGAGTGGGAGAAGTAAGAGGGAGCCAGGAGGCAGCTCGTAAGTGTTACATGACCTTGATGGGAGGGCCGGTCCTCTCCCTTGAAGCCCTCGAACTCCCACAAGAAAGTAGCCAGACCATCTCCGAGCCGGTGGACGAGCTGGAAAAAGTTGCCTTATCAGAAGATGATGCCACCAAGACATTTCAGATCAGCAAGGCCCTTTTCCCCTCCATAAAAAAGACATTTCCCAATGTATACGGGAGAACCGCAATATTTTTGCCTGGACCACGGCTGATATGCCCGGAATCGCAGAAGAGCTCCTGATGCACCACCTCAGTGTTGCCCCGAGAGTTAAACCCGTCCAGCAGAAGCGACGTAAATTCGCTTCCGAGCGCCAGTAAGCGATCAAAGAAGAGGTCGAGAAGCTCTTGAACACACAGTTTATCCAGGAAGTGAATTACCCCGAATGGCTATCCAATGTGGTGATGGTTAAAAAGGCCAACGGGAGCTGGAGAATATGCATCGACATCACCAACCTCATCAAAGCATGTCCAAAGGACCCATTTCCCCTCCCGAGCATCAATGCTCTAATCGATGCGACTTCCGACCACGAGCTCCTCAACTTCATAGACGCCTTCTTAGGGTACAACCAGATCTGGATGTTCCCTCCTGACATCCTAAAGACCTCGTTCATAACTGACCAAGGTCTTTACAGCTACCGGGTCATGTCCTTCGGGTTAAAGAATGCGGGAGCTACATACCAGCACCTTGTTAACAAGGTTTTCCGAGACCAGATAAGCCGTAACATGGAAGTCTCTGTAGACAACATGTTGGTCAAGAGCGTCCGTGAGTAGGAACATGTCCTTTACCTCCAGGAAGTCTTCGGGGTATTGAGAAGGCACAACATGAGATTGAATCCAAGCAAGTGCACCTTCGGCGTCTCGTCTGGAAAATTCCTTGGATTTATGGTGAGCCAGAGGGGCATAGAAGCTAATCTTGAGAAGATCAAAGCCATACTCAATATGGCCCCTCCCTCCAATGTCAAAGAAGTGCAGAGGCTCGCGGGGCGCCTCGCAGCTATAGGGCATTTTCTCTCCAATTCAGGGGAGAAATACCTTCCGTTCTTCAAAGCCCTGAGGGAAGCGAAAGGCTTTGAGTGGGGGCAACAATAGCAAGAGTCCTTCGATCAACTGAAGGCTTACCTGGTAAACCCCCCACTCTTGAGCAAGCCGAAGCCTGGCGAAATTCTCTACATATACCTGGCAACTTCGGAGCAGACCCTTAGTGCCGTCCTGGTAAGAGAGGAGGATAAGACGCAATGCCCCATCTACTACGTGAGTAAGGTCCCTAGGGACGCAGAACTCCACTACCCGAAGATGGAAAAGATGGCATACGCGTTGGTCATGGTGGCAAGGAATCTTTGCCCGTATTTTCAGTCCAATTCGGTGGTCGTTCTTACCGACCAGACGCTGAAGCAAGTTCTCCATAAGCCCGAGACATCGGGATGCCTGATGAAATGGTCCATAGAGCTGAGCTAGCACGACATTAGCTACCAACCTCGAACCGCTATCAAGGCACAAGCCCTAGAGGAATTCATTGTGGACAGCACCATTCCCGACCTCTGCGAGTCGGTTGATGAACCCCTGGTCTGGACTGTGTATGTTGACGGATCCTCGTGCGCCAACAGAAATGGGGCTGGGGTCATCATGACGGCCCAGACAGTTTCGTTCTGCAATACTCCCTCTGTATAATCTTTCTTGCGTTAAACAACGAAGCCGAATATGAGGTCCTCATAGCGGGGCTCTGCATGGCCCGCAAGGCAGGGGCCAAACGTATCAAGGTCTTCAGTGATTCGCAGCTAGTCGTGAACCAAGTGTCTGGGGAGTATGAAGCAAAAGATGAGCACATGGCATGTACTTGGCGAAGGTAAAGGGACTACTAGCTTTATTTGAAGATGCTCGACTCTAGCAGGTCCCCCGAGAGGAAAACGCACAAGTTGACGCCCTCTCAAGGCTCGCCTCCTCCTCCCTCCAGGGTTTGGAGCGAACCGTATTGATAGAGGTCCTCCTGAGACCCAGTATTGAGGAAGACATCTTAAAGCCGATGGAGATTATGCCCCAAACACTTGGAAAAAATTGGATGAAGCCCTTACGTGAGTACTTTAGAGATGGAGTTCTTCTGGCAGACCCAAGAGAGACAAGAAGAGTCAGGACTAGAGCCGAGCGGTACACACTCATTGATGGAGTTATGTACAAATACTCATACACTCAGATCGACGGCAGACCCTATCTAAGGTGTCTCTCCCCCGAAGAAGCACACTATGCCCTGAAGGAGGCCCATGATGAGATGTGTGGCGCGCACTTGGGAGCAAGATCCCTTTATATATTTTCGTGGTTTAAAGATATATGTGAGTTAATTTATTTATGTATTTTGTAGTTTGAGGAATATGTGAGTATTAATTTATTTAAGTATTTTTGTGGTTCGAGGAATATGTGAGTTAGTTTATTTATATATTTTTGTGGTTTGAAGAATATGTGAGTTAATTTATCTACGTATTTTTGTGGTTTAAGAAATGTGTGAGTTAACTTATTTATATATTTTGTGGTTTGAAGAATATGTGAGTGTTAATTTATTTATGTATTTTGTGGTTTAAAGAAATAAGTAAGTATCAATTTATTTACGTATTTTGTGGCTTAAGAAATATGTGAGTATGATTTATTTATGTATTGATGTTTAAAGATGGTTGAATAACGTATATGTATATGGGGATGAGTTATATCTATTATGATGATATCAAAACATGGTGAGTTATATTATTTATATATTTTCGTGGTTTAAAGATATATGTGAGTTGATTTATTTACGTATTTTTGTGGGTTTAAGAAATATGTGAGTATGATGTATCTACATATATTTTATGTTGTGGCCGAATTTTATGGCTTTTTGATATACTTCGTAGAAGTTATGTTAAAGATTGATTTTGAGGGAAAATACGGATTTTTATGGGCCCGAAAATAGGTTTTTGTGATATTTGGTGAAATTAACTATCCTTGAGTATATAAAACCTATATAATGGACTAGTTATGTATGTGGGGATTCTCTACTTCTAATTTAGTTGCTTGCTCTCTTTATCTATTTATGTATGTGTAGAAAGAACCATCCTTAGGGTTACTACTTGTGTATGTGAAGAAAGGAACCCATCCTTTAGGTGTGAGTTGTTGTAGGTTGAGAAAGAACCCATTTTGAGGGTTGAGTAAATTGTGGACGCAAAAAGAACCCAACTTGATGTTTCGTTAGTTGTACTATGATAAAGAAACAATCTTTTGAGGTTGTCAGTTGTAGGATGTTAAAAGATCACACCTTCATGTTGATTACTTGTTGTAGGTTGAGAAGGAACCCATTCCTATGACTATATTATTTGTGTGTGCGAAAAAGAACCCATTTTTAGTTGTTAGCAGTGGTGAGTAAAAAGAACCCATCCTATGGATTTGGATTGTTGTAGAGAAAGAACCCACACTTGTGATATATTAAGAATCCATGCTTGAGTTGTGTGAAGAACCCATTCATGCCTATGTGATATTCCAGTAAAACCTACCATGCTCGAGTTGATTTTAGAAAGATACCATGCTTGAGTTGTTGTAGGCTGATTATAGTGAGAAACTCATGTGTGAGTTGATTATAGTAGGTATGCCATGATGAGTTGATTTTAGAAGGATACCATGCTTACGTTAATTATAGTAGATTCTTCTGTTACTTCTAATTATAGAAGATCAAGTTTGCTAGTAAGCACAGTTGGTTGCTTCTAGGTTTGATTACCTGTATGGTTGTTTGTATGTGGTTTTGCGCGTACGTGGCTCGACTGGCCCGTATGTAGCTGTGGGTCTCATACGCAGCTTATTTGGCTCATATGTATGTTGTTGTCTCATACGCGGCTCGACTGGCCCATATGTAGATGTTGGTCTCATACGGAGCTTATTTGGCTCGTATGCATGTTGTTGTCTCATACGCGGCTCGACTGGCCCGTATGTAGCTGTTGGTTCCATACGTAGCTGTTTAGCTCGTATGTGTTTTTGGTTACTCGTATGTAGCTTCTTAGCTAATACGCAGTTTGTTGTGCTCATCTAGGGTGATATCATTGTTCTAGGGCTATCGACCATTAAGACGTGTGTTTAGCTTACTCCTAAGGGACTGTGGACGAGTCACTTCGCGGGTGTCGTCAGATCTTAACCGTTGGTTGATTGCGGACCGGAGTGTGACGAAATCCAAGTTCAGGGTAGTAGCATGCGAATGTGTTCGTATTGTCGGGGTCTTGGATCGATAGGCCATGAACCAGATCCTGAGGGATTCTGGTAAGTCTAGGTTGAGCAGCCTAGTAGAGTTGTCTTGCGAGGTCTAATTTAAGGCCTAGCATGTTGTGTTTATAATATTGTCATCCCTAGGATTGTCCGAGTCAGGGACATCATTAACGTAGTGACTTATAAAGATCATTTTACTTAGACCCTTTGCCGAAAAGAGAGGAGTTGGTTGTAGGGGGCGCCTTACGACCAACTTGTCCCTCGAGGCAGGCCTTAGGTGGTGATACTGGGTTTTACCTTCCCGTCAAAGGGATACGTACGGTGGGTCTCACGAGTTGGGAGCACGGGTTGCGTATCTCGTCTGTTAATTCCTGAAATACCGTGGTTTGGGGTGCCACAGGATGCATTGTGCAGTCCTGCGCTTGCGAGACCCCAGGGGTGCCACAGGGTAGGCTTCGCGCTACCCTGCGCTTGCGAGACCCTATGATTTTGGATTTTGGAATGAGGTTCGGTTAGCAGGATGGTAGTGGCAACATAGACACCATGAGCGTACTGCCTTGGTAGCACTGACCAAGTCTGCAACCTTACTAGTCACGTGGTATTGTCAGGAACAGGTTGTGTATAATTAGAAATTCATAATGCGGGTTCAAATCCCTATATATGGAGAAACGGCTTGAGATGGGCGCATGTAGTATGGGCTGCATGTTGCTTCGGAGACTTGCTGGCATTAGAATAAGAGCATCATCGCATTAGTAATCTGGCATTAGAATAAGAGCATCATCGCATTAGTAATCTTGCATTAGAATAAGAGCATCGTTGTATTGGTAATTTTGCATTAGAGTTTAAGTCATAACGCACACAGGCACAGATTATATGTACACGTGTATTTTCCATTCGAGATGAATTGCGAGTGTGATAGTGAAGTAAATTAATAACCAAGCTATGGGCTTGGGATGTGATGTGATATTACCCAAGTTGGGCTTGGGATGTGCGGTGATTATTACCCAAGCTATCGGCTTGGCGTGTGATATGTTATTGCCAAACTAAGTTTGAGATATGGGGTATATTGTGATGAAATGCAAGTAAATGATAGTGTGCAATGAGATGTTAGGTTGGATATGAATGAATGTGGCAGTATGAGGATGAATGCATATGTCTATGATGTGATACGGGATATAAGGAAATAAAATCAATATTTGTATTATGAGAGTGGTTATTCAGATGGTTACTAAATATAAGTATGTTATGAGCGGGTATAGATATACATACAGGTGATGACTCAGAGAGTATTTGATGTAAAATCTCATTTATGATGTTACATGTTCAGATGTCAAGTAAGATTTGTTTATCTTGGTAATTGTGAGTTCGTTATGTTTTTACCTGTAAGTTTAATTTATTTACTTATTTTAATAAATTATACTCACACCAGAAATGGCTAACCCCTTAGTATTTGGGGGTTAGGGAGTCCCTGGACTACCCTAGGTCCCTACTGTTACAGGTCCTCAGCAGTGCAGAAGTGAGGTGTAGGTACAGGTTCCGTGGAGTGGAGCTCCAGTTATAATTCGTTGTTATGATTTAATTGTAAATAGTAAAGATTTATGCTTTAAATTGTATTTTTGATGTATAAGTATGAGGATGATGATGAAGAGCATAGTGTGAGGTAGCATGATATGGTTTCGACCCGTACCCATTTCGTTGTGGAGTGCCGGGCATCGTGGTAGGTTTTTACAGGTTATTTTCTAAAACATACTACGTTTTCAAAAGGATTTATGCTTTTTAATTGATAATTGTTAAACCGTTATGAGTTTGGCCCCCAGAGCATATATATATATTGCCTGTGTGATGATGCTCATTTTGGCCTGGGTAGCCCGTATTATTATTGCCTGTGATGTAAGCTACGGAATTTAGAGCAAAATTCCGTAAGCTTTTCTGTGTTTTGGGCAAAAATTACAAGGGAGATTCTGCCCAAATTTTCTTTGAAACATAACTATTTTAGTTTATGTTTAAAGTGATATAGAAATTGGAAGAATTGATTTTGGAGTCAAAAAGAAAAGAAAAGGGGCAGGCCGTACAGTTTTGTATTACAAACTGATATTTGTAATTACTGCATAGTAACTCTGTGTTGAAGAAAAGTTTTTAAATTTTCCAGCATTTTGTGTATGTGACTAATTGAAGGAAAGATCTTGGCATGTGTCATGGTTTCCCAGTTACGTGGAGACCGGGGCGTTACACCCCCAGCACCAGGCCAACTGAAATTCCTCGTCATAACGATAGATTATTTCTCCAAGTGGATCGAGGCCGAACCCCTTGCAACGATTACGGAGAATAAGGTTCAGATGTTCTTCTGGAGGAACATTGTTTGTTGGTTCGGCGTACCTCGTATCCTCGTAATCGACAACGGAACCCAATTCACAAAGCAACTTTTTGCAACTTCTGCACCAACCTCGGCATCCAACAGCGGTTCTCCTCAATATTCCACCCTCAATCCAATGGCCAAGTGGAGACGCTAATCGACAAATACTCTCCGGCCTAAAGAAGATGCTCGATAAGTCCACCAAGGGATTATGGGTCGAACAACTTCCCAACGCGCTATAGAGCTATCGCACCACGAAGAGAACCCCGACAGGAGAGTCCCCCTTCAATCTCACTTATGGCTCCGAAGCCATCATCCCCCTAGAGGTCGGCCTACCTTCGCCCCGATTGATCGCCTACAATGAAGAGCAAAATGCGAACCAGCTTCGCAACAGCTTGGACCTCATCGATGAGATCTGGAAAAGAGCTTCCATCCGATAAGAAACTTACCGACGTAGGATAACCCAGTCTTACAATAAGAAAGTCCGTTCCGCTAATCTTAAAAAGGGGGACCTGGTGCTCCGGAAGCTATTAATCTCTTTTTCAAGCAAGAAGGGCAAGCTAGCACCCAACTAGGAAGGTCCATATAGGGTCTCCAGAGTTATCCACTGATGAACACAGTATTATTCACATTTTAGAGCAATAACTTTAGTGCAATTAGACATTTAAATGCTCTATATATGGTATTTTACTCTCATTTTCTCTTTTCCACAGGAAACAGCATAAAAGTGCGAAACAAAGCAAATTCAGGATTTCAAGGATGACACATAAGGAACTGAAGAGATCAGTCGACTGATTATGCTAACAGGCGACTGGACAGAGAAGCTGAAGCTGCTCGGCACAGTCGACTCCTCCAACAACAGTCGACTGCGCTGATGAATCATGAAACTACTAAAGTCTCGACACAGTCAACTTATCTCCAACACCAGTCGACTGATCGGCAGCAGAGTCAACAGATAAGATAATTAAAGATTCATCCAAATCCAAATACAAATCAAAGCAGATACGGAAAGAAAGAAGAAAAGAGAAAGATATATATATCGCCAATCAGATAAGGAAAGAAATAAATAAAAGAAGAGGGCGTTTATGCAAAAGAGTAAAAACCCTAAATCTCTAGCCGTGTTCTATAAATACCAACCAAGATACAGGGGATAGGGGGATGCTCGGAATATCTCAAGACGGCTGGACCGACCAAGAAAGGCCATCAACAGCTAGCATCAAAGAAGGAAGACGATTGCTGATTGGGCTCAAGATCAATATCATACAAATCAGTGTTCTTCTATTCTTCTCTTTATTTTCATTGTAGTCATGAACTCTATTATATTAATCAATAAAGGTTGTATTATGTGCAACTAATTTAATAGTTGGGTAGATTGAAACCGTAGTCATGTGATGCTTATATTTTTCTAAATGCTACTCTATTGCTTATTGATTAAACCTGAGAGTATTGGAATAGATTTATAGTAATCAAACTAGTTCAGAAACCTAGGGCAGTCGACTAAAGTGACAGCCAGTAGACTGCAGTCGACTGAAGTGACAGCCAGTCGACTGATCCGAACCTGGGATTATAAGTTTGTGTATTATAGATCTGAATCTGTTATGTGAGCATATTGAGACGACCCGTATCTCGTGTTCATAACTTGTAACAAGGGAATCTCTAGGGGTTCTTGGTTTAATCAACTGAAGGGATCTAGATTTGATACCAATTTCTAGAACCTTGAGTGTTTGTTCGTTTCCACTGATCTTATGTTTTCTTCAAGTACAACTTAGTAGATACCATACTAAATACTTGATGAAAGAAACGAATTAGAGTAGATACCATGCCTAATTCTTGGCTTAGGGAAACAGTACTTTAAGGAGTAGATATCATGCCCTTGAAGGGAACAAACATGAGTAATAAGAGTAGTGGATAACTTCGCATTACTGACTATAGGTGGAAATCATTGCCCAACTACTTAAATAGATATTCGTGATTCAAATCGTGACACTTCTTAATTTAGTTTTAATCTTTTCATTTCTTTTAGACTTTTAGAACAAAACTTTATGATTGATATTTTCTTAGGTTTAATTGATTAGTAAGTTGAAATCTACAATCTCTGTGGGATCGACCCTTGCTTGCCGCTACGCTTCTTCAAACGATTCGTGCACTTGCGAGGTTTATAATTTGTGTCTAGTTTATCTGTTTATTTAGGTAGCTAGAAACCAACAACATCCACCCAGATGAGTATCAACTCGAAGACCCGGGGGGCAAGAGAATACCGAGGACATGGAACGCGGAGCACTTGATGAAGTACGAAGAGGATGTATGAACACCGCTCCAAGCAACTTCTCCAAGAATGCTCTCCATAAAAAATGTTAAAGTTCTCTTTTGTCTTTATCAAAGTGTAAGGACGGTTCGCAACTTAGAAGCGGCTGCCTAAGTGTTTTCAATAAAAGCAATCTACCCTTAAAAGTTCTCTATTT
This sequence comes from Hemerocallis citrina, assembly GCA_017893485.1. Lineage (NCBI taxonomy): Eukaryota > Viridiplantae > Streptophyta > Magnoliopsida > Asparagales > Asphodelaceae > Hemerocallis > Hemerocallis citrina. Next base: position 133,228,511 of record CM030363.1, read on the forward strand.
TGAGCATTCTAATTGTACTACTTTTGTGCATACAAAAAAAAATCATTAAAACAACAAGCTCGGTGTCCAACACTTGGTTCGATTCCACTTTAAATACTTGCTTTTAAGCAAGTACGAAGTGGTTCACCATTCGGAGTTGCTCCCACAGCTGTTGATATTCTCTAAACGACAAGCTCGAAGTCCAACACTTGGTTCAATTCCACATTAAATACTTGCTTTTAAGCAAGTACGTAGTGGTTTGCCATTCGGAATTGCTCCCACAGATGTTGATATTCTCTAAACGACAAGCTCAGAGTCCAACACTTGGTTCGATTCCACTTTAAATACTTGCTTTTAAGTGAGTACGAAGTGGTTCACCATTGGGAATTGCTCCCAAATCCGTTGAAATGCCCTAGAAACGACAAGTTCGGAGTCCAACACTTGGATCAACACGACTTTTGCTACTTGCGAACGAGCAAGTACAAAATAGCTCACCATTTGGAATTGCTCCTAAAACTGTTAACACTTGCAAATGCTAGCAAAACGCACTCACAAGTTTGAGAAACGAGTAAACTATTTGATTAAAAATTTGAGGTACAAATCTAATTATAAGACCAACAACTCATTTGTACATTGAGATACAACTCATGTAAAACAAAGATTACAAGATTATAAATATCAGCCTTAACCCCTCCTAGGGAGTGGGATACTTCTCTTAAGAGATAAGCGTAGTTGGCGAGCACCGTGTTGATGTGGCCTTACTTCCATGGAGGTCTCCAAACCGGCGAGTCGAGTTGCGTCCTCAGAACCTTAGAGCCTAAGTGTCGTCCCGGCAGATGCTCCGCTTGACGAGCCAGCCACTCCACTCTGTGCGTCCCCAGGGCGCCACAATATGGGGGAGCGAGCGTAGTGCCAACTCATGGAACGACTTTCCCTATGCGTACTCACCTCGTGGGGCAGGAAGTGCTCCTGACATTACTCCCCTCGGAAAGCCATCGTAGTCGATGGTTCTCTGCCCCTAGCTCCACGAACTGTTCCCTCAGCGAGTCGTCAGTCACTTTGATCTTCAGACGAGGCATTCGGCTAGAGCTGCCCCCACGAGAAGCCTCGGAGATAGCCCTCTGAAGGTGCACCGCCTCCAAGCTTTTCTCAAGCACTACGTTCTTTAACCCCTCTCTCTCGGCCCGGACATCGAACAGAGACTGACGAAGGTACTTGAGTCTCAAGAATTGGCTAAAGGCCATCAAGGGACACATCTCCTCCTCTTCAGGGGCATTTCACGAGCCTTCTCCTCTAGACACTTCAGCTCGGAGTCTCGACGGGCCAACGTCAGCTTAAGATGGTTCAGCTCGGACTCGGCTTTGAAAAGCCTCTTTCGAGTTCGAGCGAGGCCCAACCTCGCGACCCCTAGACCAGATCGGAGGCGTGATACTTCGGCCATTTGAGACACTTGAACAATTTGAGATACTTTAGCGATCTGAAAAGGCCAAGATACTAAGTTCAAACGAAACCACTACGGGACAACTCAGAAGCAAACCAAGCACAAATTTCAAACACTTAGCCAAAAAGATTTTCATTTCATTAAAGTTTTCGAGTACAAAATTCGGTGGCCAGTCCACTACAAGGCGATACAAACAAAAACAAAAAACAAAGTCGAGGAGCCACCTCGAGGTGCTGCTGTGCGCTCTCACTCGGCACCATCACGAGCACCCTCTTCGGTTTCGCCACCACCGCCACGTTCTCTTCTCCATCTTCTTCTCCTTCCCCTTCAGCTTCGGCACCTGCTACGGCCACCACCTCTTTGCCTTTAATGGGGAGGTACAGGTTGTAGCCCGAGCTATCGAAGTCGGGGATGCGAGCCGCGACGTTCTTGAGCGCTCGAGCGTAAGACTCCTCTGTATTTGTGAGCATATGGGCCTCCACCTCGGCTTCGATCGCCCTTGCTGCCTCCGCCAGTGCTGCCTCCCGCTCCCTTTGCATCTCCTCGAAAGCCTTCATGGCTTTCTCCCTCTCCTGCTCAGCTTTGGCCCTATCCTCGGCCGCCATCGCCGCTTCCACTGTGATGCGTTCGTTTGCCTTGGCCAAGGCCGCCTCAAGAACGACGATCTCAGCAGCTTGGGACTCCGAGAGACGTTGCTCAGCCTCGTACATCTTCACGGCTCGAGCTCTCTCGGCCTAGTCCCTGTCGCTCGACGTCTTTAGCTCTTTCTCCTGCTCGAAAAACTGCTCTAGCAGGTGACTGAAGTGGCATGTAATCTGAAAGCTGAAGGAAAAAAGATGTGAGTATCAAACGCAACAAATTGAGAATCCCCGAAGGCACAAGGATACTTACCGACATTGTGGCCTGGGCGATCTCGAGCGCGTCGTCGCCCACGGTCCCCGCCTTCAGTGTCGCTCGGTCTTTCGGGGTCGGCAGGTGGCACAGAGCCTGCATGCTCATCGCGACATCACCGAGGAAGCCGTCGTGCTTCATCACCCTCCATTCGGGGACGAAGAGCTTCTTGTGCTCCTCGGTCAGGATGGCTTCTGCCTCGGTGGTGAGGGGCAGCACTTCGAGCGCTAGCGCAGCTCCGACGGAGAACGCTCCGGTAGAAGGGTTGGAAGCCGCAACAAAGGGAAGGGCCGCTTGAGGGGCAGAAGGAGAGGCAGAGACCAAGTCCACAACGGGCATCACCCCCGAAGGTGCTTGGCCAGCTCGATCGGACGAGGTCCCCGTCGTCGTCCTCTTCCTCTTCTTATAGTCTGATCCCTTTGCGACAACTGCTCCTCTCTTCGACAACATAGCTCGGAAATCCATACCAGGGGCTTCTAAAAAAGAAAAAACCGAAGAGGTTAGCACAAGAAGAGAACGAAGGTTAAAAAGAAAGAAAAAATAGACGGAGCATACTAGGGTCGATCGGACTGAGACCCCCACCGAAGAGGACCCCCTCGGTTATATCCTTCCAACTCAGCATCGGAAGCCCAACGAGCTTCGAGACGATCTCCCCCTCTTCCTTGGTCAGCACAGGCTTGGCCTTCACCCACTTTGGAACGTCCTCCTTCCACCTCGTCGGGAAACCCTACGGCTCGGGACCTCAGATCAGAAAGTACTTCTCTTTCCAATGCTTGATGGAGTCCGGATTCTCGATAATCTTGACCCATTCCTCAAAGACAGATAGTATCGGTACTCCATCTTGCTCATATGGCAGATTCGATAAAGGCTGTGGAGCAAGATGAGCCGAGGCTCGACACTTATAGCCTGGCACTAGAGGATGAAGCCGATGTCGTGCCTCCACATGCTCGGCATGAATTGGATAGGGCTCAGTCCTTACCATTGCAGCACTTCGGTCACAAATGGTGGCAGCAGTAGACGAAGGCCGGCATTCAGCACGTCATAGGGGAAGACACACGTGTCGGGCGAAGTCGCCGAACATGCTCGAAAACCTGGAGCAGGGAGGAGCAAGGTGTACTCCTTCGGAATCCTGAAGCCCTTCCTAATACGCTGCAGATCCACCTCGGTCAGAACCGAGGGGATGTCATCGACCTCAGAGCATTCCCTCGGATCATTCTTCTCGTATGTGGTTGACCTCCCGTATACAACTTTGGTCAGAAGGTCGTCAGAGTACTCCCTCACCTTCCCGAGGTTTGATAACGTGGACGGTAGCCTGCCAAGCGCGCCAGCTCACCTTAAACTCTCCACGATCATCTCTACAATTGCCGACCCATATACCTCCTTCCCTTTGCTCGCCGCCGAGGAGACCACTAACGGTCGGTCACTCTCTTGGTCCAAGGTGGAGGTCTCACTCCCCGATGACACTCTAGACATCTTTTTAGATATGAGTTAAAATATATAATTACCTTGAATTGCAGCTACAATCGGAATAGTTCGCCAGAAAGTTGATCGCCTGGCCACGACCGCTAGCAGTGCCACTCAAGAGCCAAAAACTAATTGAGAGAGTGAAAGTGAAAGTGAAAAGTGAAGAATGGGGGAATGGTTAGATAAGGTTAAAGATCTTATAGAACAGTAGGGGATTTGGGTGGGCTTTCAGACATTTTGGGCCCCCACAAAGGCCCATCAGAAACCTAAATCACTCCTTTCTCGTGATTCGTGCATGATCTCCATCAGACGGCTCAGACCTCGCCACGTACTTCGGATCTAAAATCCGAGCAACCGAGGCACCGAGCTACGTATTGGCGAAAAAATCACTCATTCCTCGTGATTCACGTCGGATTTCCATCAGACGACTCAAATCTCGCCACGTACTTCGAATTTACAATCCGAGCAACCGAGGTACCGAGCTGTGTATTGGCAAAAAGTCACTCTTTCCTCGTGATTCGCGCCTGATCTACATCAGACGGCTCAAATCTCGCCACGTACTTCAGATTTACAATCCGAGCAACCGAGGCACCGAGCTGCATATTGGCGAAAAATCACTCTTTCCTCGTGATTCACGCCTGATCTTCATCAGACGGCTCAGATCTCGCCACGTATTTCGGATTTACAATCCGAGCAACCGAGGCACCGAGCTGCATATTGGCAAAAAATTACTCTTTCCTCGTGATTCGTGCCTAATCTACATCAGACGGCTCAGATCTCTTCATGTAATTTGGATTTATAATCTGAGCAACCGAGGCACCGAGCTGCGTATTGATGAAAAAACACTCTTTCCTCGTGATTCACGCCTGATCTACATCAGACAGCTCAGATCTCGCCACGTACATCGGATCCAAAATCCGAGCAACCGAGGCAGTGAGCTGCGTATTGGCGAAAAAATCACTCCTTCCTCGTGATTCGCGCATGATTTCCATCAGACGGCTCAGATCTCGCCACGTACTTCAGTTCTAAAATCCGAGCAACCGAGGCACCGAGCTGCGTATTGGCAAAAAATCACTCTTTCCTCGTGATTCGTGCCTGATCTTTATCAGACGCCCATGATTGGCCACGTCGCTCGGAATAAAAATCTGAGCCAACCGAGGCATCGAGCTACGTATTGGTGAAAAATCACTCTTTTTTGGTGATTCGTGCTTGATCTTCACCAGACGACCCTAATTGAGCCACGTCGCTCGGAACCAAAATCCGAGTAACCGAGGCATCAAGCTGTGTATTGGCAAAAAATCACTCTTTCCACATGATTCGCGCCTGATCTTCATTAGACAGCCCTGATTGAGCCACATTGCTCGGAACCAAAATCCGAGCAACCAAGACACCGAGCTGTGTATTGGCGAAAAGTCACTCTTTCCTCGTGATTCGCTCCTGATCTTCATCAGACGGCCCTGATTGGGCCACGTCGCTCAGAACCAAAATTCGAGCAACCGAGGCACCGAGCAGCGTATTGGCAAAAAATCACTCTTTCCTCGTGAATCGCACCTGATCTTCATTAGATGGCCCTGATTGTACCACGTCGCTCGAAACTAAAATCCGAGCGACCGAGGCACAGAGCTGCGTATTGGCAAAAAATCACTCTTTCCTCGTGATTCGCGCCTGATCTTCATCAGACGGCCCTGATTATGCCATGTCGCTCGGAACAAAAATCCGAGCAACCGAGGCACCGAGCTGCTCATGCAGAGAAAACGCCTTCGCGACAGGCGAATCGTCTGATCACTCAGAAATCCTCACCGAAGCCTGATGAACGCTCCAGATTCAACCACGTTATCAAAGGGTTGATCCACCCTCGGATCGCACCACGTCATAATTCTTTGATTAAATCATTTTTATTTTAATTATAATTCGAATTAAATATTTAAAAATTACAAAAAGTGATTAAAATTCAAGAAAATTAATTAAAATTTCTAAAAAAAATAATTATAAATTCGGGGGGAATATTTTTTGAGCTCTTTAGTAAATAATTATTTGTTAGAATGATTAATTAGTGCTAACGGAAACTAAATCATTACTTTGCAAAATTGAATAAATGATTCGAAAAAATAGTTAAAAAATCGGAAAAAATCACCAAAAGTCCAGAAGAGCCTAAGAACGATCTTCAGGCTCAGGCAAACACCGTTACTCCTCGAACAAGATTCGAACTCCCTTTAAGAACTCCGATAAAATCCTGTACGCCATTGGAACAGCAAAACTACTCCCCAAAGGCTTTAGCTAACAGTCTTTAGAAGTGGGGGGCTCGTTATATGGCTAAAAATGGGACTAAATCGAGACCGTTCAAATCGGACATGAATCTTAAAGTTTACAGGGGCAAAACGGTAATTTCACCTACAAACGGGTCCGAAATGAGAACTGGGTCCCTTCTCTAGGGACCAATAACCCATGAACGGATCCATTCAAATGGGTACGGGTTCCAACCTGTTAAGAGCCAGTTCATAAGGATATGGAGAAATCCTGACTCATCCTTATCCTTAGGAGGTCGTTCTAACTACTTCTATCCATCCACACCGGGGAGTAGAGATTTGTTCTTATCTCAAAACAGATCTCCACGGCAACTATAAATACTCCCTACCTCCTACCGTTACAAGGTGATCACTCTTTGCCTACCTAAAGCTCTTTCATATTCTTTTCTGAGTACTGACAAGAGCATCAGAGGGTTCATCGCCGGGATCAACCCAGGTGTTTCGAACTTTGTGCAAGTCAGCGGCAGCAACAAGGAGCCAGTCAAACAGTGAAGGAGGTGTTCAGGTTTGACCCATTCCACAAATTTATCTGATTGCCCCACACCAAAATCAGCGACAACATTATTATTGTTATTATTATTATTATTATTATTATTATTACTGTTGTTGTTGTTGTTGTTGTTGTTGTTGTTGTTGTTGTTGTTGTTGTTGTTGTTGTTGTTGTTGTTGTATTTTCTTGGTATTACTATTTATTGATGTTCTTCATCGTCTCTTATGAACCTCTGTATTTATTGATGTTCTTCATCGTCTCTTATGAACCTCTGTTCTTCATCGTCTCTTATGAACCTCTGTATTTATTGATGTTCTTCATCGTCTCTTATGAACCTCTGTAAATTGAGTATTTAATAATAGAATTTATTGCTTGCTTTCAACCCAATTTTTTCTCCCGATCTATTTAATTTTCTGCTAATATTTTGTTGACCATCCTATTCAATTTTGCTTATTGATATCCTTAATTGATCTAATTATAATCCAATATTTCCTACTGAAACCCGTTAACCCATTAACCCTTTTCTTATTGAATTCTAACCCAATTACCCAATAACCCAATATCACTATTTCCCTATAAATACCTTTTAACCCTAATTCTTAATTACCCTAATTATTCTCTCTCTCCCTAACCTCCTGCCCCTCTTTCTCTCTCCTCACCCCCGATCATCTGTTTTCCCCTTGAACCCATCGTCCGCCCAAGCCTTCGATCACCTTGGCCCCCAACCCTATCGTCCATCCAGTTCCCCTCCGCCGCATCCGAACCCAGCCGCCTCTTCCTCTTCTTCTTCTTTCTTGCTCTCCTCCGCTCTCGTGTGAACCCATCCCGTCCTCGCCTTGACCTCGTCTTCCTCACCACCATCCCTGTGCCTCCTCACCACCGAAGAACCATTCGTCCTCATCGACCCATCGCCACCGCCATCTCCACCTCTTCCCCTGTTTTCTTTCAAAAGACCCGATCGAAGTGTAATACCCCAGATTTTTAAATAATTTTTTAAAGATTAATAAATGGATTAAAACAATTTTTGATGATTTAATAAATATTTTTCTGAAATTTATCTTTTTACACGTGCAAATATCTTCTTGGGGAGTTCAAAATCAGAAATTATGTTGGGGAAAACCTATTATTTATTAGTAAGTATTATTTGTGAATTTTCTGGGTTTTTCTGATATTTATTTGACATATTTACAAATATTACAAAAAGTGGGACTTTTGTGCAAAACTACCACTTGGAGTGAAAACTCCAGATTTTCAGATTTTTGGGATGAGCATGATGCCTAGCCAACTCAGAGGTAAAGAGTTTACTTTTTGTTTTAATAAATTTGGTTTATTTTGCATGTTTTGATAAAGAATTGTTTTTTTGCAAAATTGTCACTTAGAGGGCAAAAAGTACAAATTTCATTTTCTGGGTTTTAGAAACAATTCTGGCCAGTATTTGGGTTAGTTATTCTTATTTTTAAGTTAAATTGAATTGGTTTATCTAATTACCAAGTATAAGGATTTATATATGTAAAGATATATTCAAAAGAGATATTTCACAAATCTATTCAAAAACCCTAGATATCCTATTTCCGACCTATGAAAGGTGATGTGCAGCCATCTCTTTGCTGCACAACACAAAAAGAATTTTTTTATTATTATTTTCTTGGAGTTCCAAAGTGAGGATCTTGGTTTTCTTGCAAAAGGAGTGATTTTCTTATTTTCTTTATTATCTTCGGTTGATTCTTCAATAAGGTGAGTGACATATGTTTATTTTTGTATTGTTCTATGCATGTTGTATGTGATGAATTATCTATTTGAAAGCATGTTAGGGATTGTATGTTGACACAATGAACTATGGATGGATGGATGAGTTAAAAATTGAATCTTTCATGAAAACTATGCTATTGATGATTAAAATTACATATAGATGACTTGAGATTATTAAAGAACCTAATAGAAATTATGGATAGATTGCTTTCCCCCATGTTCTTGCTATTCTGAACATATATTATTGAGTTGTATGATGTTTAATGCAAAATTGAACAAAACCCTAACCTTACTGCTGAATATGCATACATACACTCTGTTGATATTATTTTTGTTGTGTAAACTTGATTGATTACATGTTGTAAGTGCTTATAATCATGGGTATGTTTCTTTCCTCCATGATCTTGCTGTTTTGATGGAGTGTAAAGAGTGGTAGGACTTAAGATGCTAAAAATTGATGAAAGAACTCTTCACTGTGGGTGTATCATGTATACTCTGTTTTGGGTTATGATGAAGTTAAACTCGATTAAAAGGTGTTGTAGTCACCTATACTCATGGGTGGAGAAATGAAATCAGTGGAGCATGTGTATAACAATTTTTAAGAGGGGTTATTAGATCGAAGACCAAGTTTTAAAAGTTAGAATTGAATAGCAGTTTTCGGGTCTGTTGATGAATAACCAAAAATTGAGTTTTGAGATTTTGTGATGTTTTTGAGTTGGACCTAAGTTGTTTTGGCACTGAGTTGATTGGAAACAATATACTACATATATACAAAGGATTCTTGATGCTTAACCAATGCACAAATACACACATATGCATATTCACATTCACATCTACTGTTTTTCGAAGATTTTGTGAATTTTGATGGCGTTTTGAATGGATTCAGTTGTTTTGATTCTGAGATGAGTTTAAACATTTTATTACTCCTATTTGGTGAATTTTAATGCTGAACTAATGCTTAAACTCTTATATGTATGTGTTGCTGAACTAATGCTTAAACTCTTATGTGTGTGTGTGTGTGTGTGTGTGTGTGTGTGTGTGTGTGTGTGTGTGTGTGTGTGTGTGTGTATATATATATATATATATATATGGTAAAAGGGATATGAGCAACTTGCTTATTTAGTAAATGAGCAATTGATTATGTGGCATGCATGTGAAACATTGGACAACTAACCCTTTTAAGGTTTTTCCAATCACATGTATGCCACATCATCAATTGCTTATTTACTAAATGCGCAAGTTGCTCATACCCCTTTTTCCCATATATATATATATATATATATATATATATATATATATATATATATATATAAGTTGGCTGTTTTGAAGATTTTGTGGAAAATTTTGCTTATGTGATCTTGATATGTTTTTTATTTGTTTTATAAATCCATACAAGTTGTACAAGTCATGTAACACCCCGGAAAAATTGGAAATGACAATTTTGCCCTTGTGTGTTACGCACGTGTATTTTGTATCGTTACTGGTAATATTTATAACGTGTTTTCATTACGTATTGTGATTTCTAACTAATTATGCATTTTTCGTATATTTTATCCTATTTAAATCAACCAAAATATTAAATTTTCAATCTCTGGGTTTTACGTATTTTTTACGAGTTTTTGATGCACGTATCGATTATGTATTTTCACCGTTACGTGTAATATTTTCTATGAGTTTAAATTATTTATTTTAGGTATTCAAATATATTTTATAAAACGGAAATGAAATATTTTGTACGTGTAATGCACATGTTTTCTGTATATATATATATATATATATATTATTTTAATATATACATATCTACTATTTTAATGGGAGAGTTGGGATTTGTAACAAATAAATCCTAACTTTGTAACTATATAAACACGTATAATACACTTCCAAATTATATCCAACAAATATAGATGTGCACCGTACTGTAGCTCAAATCAAAACATTCAAATATAAACTGTTTTTTTTTCTTATTCAATATATATTCATTTAATTTGATGACTTTACATTTTGTTGACTGTAGCTCAAATCAAAACATTCAAATATAAACTATTTTTTTTCTTATTCAATATATATTCATTTAATTTGATGACTTTACATTTTGTTGACGTGCATCGCACGTACAAAAAAAAATTGCTACAATTCTTAAAAACCTCTCTCTCTCTCTCTCTCTCTCTCTTATATATATACATCATCAATTGCTTATTTACTAAATGAGCAAGTTGCCCATATCCTTTTTTCCCTATATATATATCTATATAATAAAACACAAAGAAAGCTATTAAGTGGCTCTCCTTCAATCTCCTCAAAATTAAAGGCCCAGATCTAACCTCACAAAACATATTTTCCCCCCAAAACTTCCCAAAACAACTTCTTTATTTATTTAATTCTCTCTCTCTCTCTCTCTCTCTCTCTCTCTCTCTCTCTCTATATATATATATATATATATATATATATATATATATATGGAAACATAGACTTTTATTTGCAATTAATTATTGTCATACAATTCAAATATGAGCTACATAATTGTTAATTTACTATTTACAAGGCTTTTTATATGATGTATCGTTCTGAAGTCGTGCCATAGGCACGTACGTGCCCATGGGTAAATCTAGGATATATATATATATATATATATATATATATATATATATATATATATATAGGGTAAAAGGGATATGAGCAACTTGCTCATTTAGTAAATGAGCAAGTGACTATGTGGCATACATGTGATACATTGGACAACTAACCCTTTTAAGGCTTTTCCAATCACATGTATGCCACATCATCAATTGCTTATTTACTAAATGAGCAAGTTGCTCATACCCCTTTTCCCATATATATATATATATATATATATATATATATAGGGTGTTGTTCGGTTGCAAACGGGCCGGAACGGGTCGGTTCGCACGGACCCGTGCGAACCTCGATCTGGACCGTTGGATCGAAGATCCAACGGTTCAGATTTTTTTTCATAAAATCTTGCCTTAACCCGTTCTTGCCAACGACGGGTTAAGGCAAAATTTAATAAAAAAAGTTGGCCTTAACCCGTTCTTCGGAATAACGGGTTAAGGCTATATTTTTCATTTTCGTCGACTTACAGTTCGTCTTCTTTCTTCCGCTCTCTTCTTCTTTCTTCGACGAACCCAGACCCAAACGACGGAAAAAAAAAAAAACCCTAAAAAAACCCTAGCTCCGACGATCGAAACCCTAGAACTCCATCTTCTCTCCCAACTCCGAAGATTGAAACCCCCTAACTCCGACGTTCGAAACCCTAGCTTCTCTTCCCCTCTTCGGAACGAAATCGGAACCCTAGTTCTCTTCCAAAACCCATTGCTTGGCTCGATTTCGACCTACTCCGTAAGGTATACACTATTTCTTTACCCCAATAATGTACATTTGTATTTTTTTTTGAATTTGTGTGTAGTAATTTATTTAGAAATTGGGAAAAAATTTAAATGCGTTAGTAGATTTTGGATGTAGATTCGGGTTGACCTTAAGTATATTCAATTGCCGAATTACGTTGCTTGCATTAGTAACTAGTAGAATTAGAATTGTATATACGAAATTAGTTATAAACTTTTCAGTGCGGTTATGGTTGAAAACCCTGCAAACGACCGTAAAAAAATACGAAACTTTCCCAGTAGGTTCGTCTCACGTAGTACAAGCCAAACCCACTTGTAGAAGCGAGTTTCGACTCACGGTTCGAGAGTTACGGCCGCGTATTGCTTACGGTCGGAAAAAACCAAGTATTGCGGTGCACGGCCGTATATCGCAAACCGTGACTCGAAACTCGCTTCTACAAGTTCGGGTGGCTTGCCCTATGTGAACCTGACCAACTCTGAAAGTTTTAAAATTTTCGGATGCCGTTTGTGCGGTTTTCTCAACTTCCTCGCATTATAAGTTTCAGACTTAGAATTCTTTAAGTTTTTGTAGATTAGAAAACCCTCCAAATGGCCTCCAAAAAATACGAAACTTTGCGATTTGGTTGGTGACACGTACGAGAAGTGACCCGAAGTTGTAGAAGTGAATTTCGACTCACGGTTCGAGAGATACGGCCGCGTATCGGTTTTGATTGGAAAAAAACAACTTAAGCCGGTACACGGCCGTATCTCCCGAACCGTGAGTCGAAACTCGCTTCTACAAGTTCGGGTGGCTTGCCCTACGTGAATCCGACCTAGTCGGAAAGATTTATAATTTTCGGGTACCGTTTGCGCGGTTTTCTCAACTTTCTCGCACTACAAGTTTTAGACTTAGAATTTTCTAAGTGCGGGTAGATTAGAAAACCCTTCAAACGGCCTCCCAAAAATACGAAACTTTGCGAATTGGTTGGTGTCACCTAAGGAAACCCAAACCAACTTGGAGGGTTGTGTTTTTCGACTCACGGTTCGAGAGATACGGTCGCGTATCGCATTCGGTTGAAAACAACTATTATAATGCGGTATACGGTCGTATCTCGCAAACCGTGAGTCGAAACTCGCTTCTACAAGTTCGGGTTGCTTGCCCTACGTGAATCCGACCAATTGGGAAAGTTTTAAAATTTTCGGGTGCCGTTTGCGCGGTTTTCTCAACTTCCTCGCATTATAAGTTTCAGACTTAGAATTTTCTTAGTGCGGGTAGCTTAGAAAACCCTTGAAACGGCCTACAAAAAATACGAAACTTTGCAATTTGGTTGGTGTCACCTACGAGAAGTGAACCGAAGTTGTAGTAGTGAATTTCGACTCACGGTCCGAGAGATACGGCCGCGTATCGGTTTTGGTTGGAAAAAAAACAACTAAAGCCGGTACACGGCCATGTCTCGCAAACCGTGAGTCGAAACTCGTTTTTACAAGTTTGGGTGACTTGCCCTACGTGAATCCGGCCTAGTCGGAAAGTTTCTTAATTTTCGGGTGCCGTTGCGCAGTTTTCTTAACTTCCCCGCACCACAAGTTTTAAACTTAGAAATTTCTAAGTGCGGGTAGATTAGAAAACCCTTCAAACGCCCTCTCAAAAAATACGAAACTTTGCAGGTAGGTTGGTGTCCCCTATGAGAAGCCCCCCAAACTTGTAGAAGTGATTTTCGACTCCCGATTCGAGAGATACAACCGCGTATCGCTTTCGGTTGAAAAAAACTATTATAAAGCGGTATACGGTCGTATCTTGCAAACCGTCAGTCGAAACTCCCTTCTACAAGTTCGGGTGGCTTGCCCTACGTGAATTCCACCTAGATGGAAATTTTTGTAATTTTCGTATGCCGTTTGTGTGGTTTTGCTCTATTTCGTCACATTTTAAGTTTGAGAATTAGATATTTCTAAGTGCGGACCGTTTACAAAACACTTCAAACTACCTCCAAATAGTACGAAACTTTTCTCCTTTTCAAGTTGTGGTGGCTTGCGCAGTTACAAAAACACCAAATACAGCGGTTTAGTACCCCTAACTATTCTCCTCTTCACCGTTTCTTAGGTATGGACAGTTTCGAAGGAAGTTCTGTTGCCGGGGATAAATTTGTTCGTGCACAACCACTTGGCGAGTATCTTCCTCATGTTGACGAGCACCTAAAACCGAAGATTGGTATGACATTTCCCACCCTTGATGATGCGGAAAAATTTTATTCATCATATTGCAAATGTGCGGGATTCGCTATGCGTAAGGGTGGAAATAAATATAAGGGAAACGATGTAGTGGATAAATCATACGTCTGTAATAAAGCCGGGGAGTCACCGAATAGCTATAATGAAACCAGACGAGGTACAACTTCTAGAACGGGTTGCAAAGCTTTTGTCCGTGTGAAAATAAACCCACATAGTAGTTCACAAAGTAATACATGGATTATTTATTCGTTAAATGAAGCACACAATCACGAATTCACTTCACCCGGTAGACGTCACTTGCTACCTCGAAACCGTGAATTGACTAAGACAGTTAAAAATGTAATTGGTCAAATGACCGAAGCTAATGTCCCTGTATGCAAACAAATGCTATTCTTTGAAGCTGCAAGTGGAGGTAATGAGAAAATTGGATTCACCGAAACCGATGTAAGAAATTTCAAGAGAGACGAGATGGAAGGTTTAAAAGGTCACGACGGACAAATGCTACTTGAGTTTTTTGAATCGAAAAAGGCGACCGATCCCTTATTCTATTTTGACTACCAATGTGACCCCGAAGGGCGATTGACACATTGTGTGTGGGTGGACGGTATCGCCAGAAATAATTACAAAGTATTTGCGGATGTTCTTTGCTTTGACGCTACCTACAACACAAACCGATACGGGATGTTGTTCGTACCATTTGTTGGATTCAACCATCATTGGCAATCAATATTCCTAGGTTGTGGGTTCATCCCCAATGAGACGGCATCCTCATTTGAGTGGTTCTTTGAAAAGTGGCGTGCTGCAATGCCTTTTGATCCGATCAACATCGTGACAGATGAGGATCGCGGGATAACTTCTGCAATTTCCAAAGTTTTCCCAACCACGTCACATAGATATTGCATTTGGCATATTTTGGATAAGCTACCGCATGAAGTTCGAATGTCGAATAACGTTGATGAGTTCAGGGATGCTTTGAAGACTATTATTTATACGGCGGAATTTAAAACAGAATTCGAACAGAAGTGGAAAAATTTGATCTGTCAGTACAAATTAGAAAATAACAGATGGTTGAAGGAAAAATTTGAGATCCGTGAAAAATGGGCCCCGGTGTACGCAAGAGACTCATTTTGGGGGGGCATGCTGAGTACCCAACGTAGCGAATCGCTACATTCATCCTTGAAGCACCATACTCATAAAAAGTACTCACTACATGAATTTGCTATCATCTTTGACCGACTCTTAGTAAAACAAAGACACGATGAACTTAAAGAAACACATCGTAATCGCGAGGAGCGGCCAAAATTGAAGACCGAGTGGGCATTGGAGTCACAAATGGCAGGGACATACACTTTGAAGATTTTCTACAAATTTCAACAAGAAGTGGTCAAAAGCTTATTACTTAATGTGAGTTTAATTGCGAGTATGGATACACCGGATAGTGCAGCTTATTCTGTAACAGTTTGTGGAAATTCAGAACCGGGGAGGGTGATTTCTTATTGTAAAATCAGTAAAATTGCTAAATGCCCTTGTTCCATGTACTACTTCGTAGGCATTCCCTGCAAACATCTACTTGCAGTTATTCGGTTCACAGATCACACCGCACTACCTGAACAATATATTTGTAGGCGATGGACCAGGGATCAAATGAGGAGAAGCAGTATACCGGTGGGCAATAATATGGGCGACAATTTTGCATCGCGTTATTGCGAACTTAGTATGCACTCAAGACATATGGTCGATCTTGGTTGTTCTTCAGAGCGAGGATACAAGTACATGCTCGACCACATGCTGAAGGGAATTGAAGGCTTTGCGGAGATTGATCCAGTGAACAGCACACCACACGAAGGTAGCGCACAACCTGAGAGTGGTGGACAAGCACATACACATGCACATGTAGGTGACCCTGTACAGTGCACCACAAAGGGTAGGCCTAAAGGGAAACGGTTGAAGTCGGTAAGAGAATGCCAAAAAACAAAGAGGCCAAGACTTTGCAGGACATGTCTTCGTGTCGTAGGTCACGATTCACGGAATTGCCCCAGAAATTTAGGAAGGTATTATATCAGACATTTTGTATTTGTTTATTCAACTCAAACTTTGTTATTTTTGGTCAGTACTAACTCATTCTTCCTTCTTTTTTTAGTGGATCGGTGGGCAATGAAGAAGCTCCAAACGCGGTAGAGAGTGATGCTGACGAAGGCGAAGGTTCGTGCTAAGGGGGCTTTAAGAAATTTATTAATATGTATGTCATGTCAAAATTAGGAAATAATCACCGAATAATTGCCAAATTTTAAATTGATTCGTGCCGATTTATTTGAATTTCGACTGGATTGTTAACCTTTTTTTTTTCTCCCTGGTATAGGTCCGGAATGAAACAAGTTTAACGCGCCCAAATGGAAAGACGCACCGCCTTGAAAAGTTGTGTTATTTTTGGTTTGTATATATGTGTGGATAATTGCCGTGTTCTTGTTTGGTACAAGTAAATTAACCATGTTTTTAATTATAATGCAATTTCTGTACGTCAGTGTATTTTGTGTATTTGTGAACAAAGTTATATTAGTATGCATTTTGACCAGGCAATTTGGTTGTGAATGCTTATTGCAGTCGGAAAATGTAAAATTAGTAGATGTATACAATTTGGGGAACTCGTTCTGTTTGGGAATTTTGTGTTAAGGAAAATTGTCCGCCTGCTAATGTGAACAGTTTTTTATTTGTGTTGGCGATTGTGTATTTCGTGCATAACCAATACTGCACCTGTAAGTTCGGCCAATATCTCTTTTCTTAACCCGTTCTTGACGATAACGGTTTAATACAATCTAACCCGTTATCGGAAATAACGGGTTAAGGAGATAGACATTGGCAGTACTTTGGTTCAATACTTCACATACGGTGGTTTTAGTTCGGCCAATATCCCTCTACTTAGGCCGTTCTTATTGGTAACGGTTTTATACAATCTAACTCGTTATCAGGAATAACGGGCTAAGGAGCTAGATATTGGCAGTCCTTCGGTTCAATAATACACATGTAGGGATTTAGTTCGGCCAATATCTCTCTACTTAACCCGTTGTTGGTGGTAACGGTTTTATACAGTATAACACGTTATTAGCAATAACGGTCTAAGTAGAGAGGTATTGGCAGTACTTCGGTTCAATACTTCACATATAGCGGTGTTAGATCGGACAATATCTCTCTACTTAATCCGTTGACACATTTTAGAAGCAATACTAAAACTGAGTTGTTCCAAACGAAATAAATACTGTGTAGTTGGCATCCAGATGATTGGTACTAAACTTGTATGGTTAGTGATGGTAACTATCTAGTTGATGTTATCCAATCTTAAATAACAAATGTACGTACACACTGCCAGAATTCAAGTGTTGTGTGAATGCATTACTATGTAATTTGCTTTGAAGATGATGTTAGTAAACTGTCAATGTTAGTGATGATATTCAAGCTCAATTTTTAAATCGATATTCAATTCTCACTGTCAATCTTAGTCCTGTGTGATGATATTCAAACACCAAGGTTGGCCGTTATGTTTTACACAAAGTAAATTCACTTTTCTCCTGGCAACTCATATTAGTCCTGTGTGAATTCTATTCGCTGTGCCATTTTGATTGTACTAACTCTGTTGCGGATTTTATCTATTGTTCTACCATCTAATATGAAGGTTGGCACTTCTCTTATTGCTTGAAATATACATAAAATTTATCTTTCATTATTCATAAAATTTATATACCATTACCTTCACTTAAACTTATATACCAATACCTTAACTTAAATTTATATACCATTACCATTACCTTCATTTAAATACGTGCCGTACGCACGTCTCACGGGCAATCCTAGTCCTCACATACAATGCAGAAAACTCATTCTCACAATCTCTTAAAAGTTCACAATTTCACAATTCTACAAAATGTACCACTTTCGCAATATTCAAGCTTCAAGTGTACCACCTACAAAATCTTCACGCTTCAAGCCATTAATGATCCTACAAAATCTTGAAGCTTCAAGATACAAAATCTTCATCTTCACTGAACCTACAAAATCTTCATCTTCAAGCTACAAATTTAGAAAATCTTCAAGCTTGAATCCTGAAAGCTTCAAGCTTCAAGTGTACCACCTACAAAATCTTCACTGAACCTACAAAATGATGACAATTTCACAATCTCAAGTATTAGGAAAACATAATAGATTTAAAAAAATTTTGACAGAACCTCCCCTAAAATATTCGCCCTTTTACAAAAATTCCTTACGGCATTCTGCTAACAGTTAAATATATGACATCACACGCAATAAATATAAATCCTCCCCAGGCTCAACCGAGCAACATCACACATGCAACATATATATATGGCTCTGGGGGAAAAAATCAGAATATAATGCAAGATACAAAATATAAACCAAATATTCTTTT
The DNA here is from genome assembly GCA_017893485.1 of Hemerocallis citrina. Classification (NCBI taxonomy): domain Eukaryota; kingdom Viridiplantae; phylum Streptophyta; class Magnoliopsida; order Asparagales; family Asphodelaceae; genus Hemerocallis; species Hemerocallis citrina. The sequence goes on from CM030363.1 coordinate 133,246,815, forward strand.
GAAAATGTAATAATTTTTTTGTAAAACCTTCGAAAAACATTTAAAAAACCAAACAATATACCCAATACTCCACAAAATTGCGGGTACGGGTATTAACATAACTATATTATATCATTATTATATACAGTTACTTACATCATCTCCCAAAATGCTAAATATTACAATTTTTACAACCTCCACCATACTAAACACCAACCGAATGAATAAAAAAAATAATTACAGGGTTGTAGAAGAACACAATGGTTGAGGTCTTCAAAATAGAACACAATGGCTGAAGTAAAAATGAGAACAACTTATTACTAGTATCTTCGTGTTGTAGATTTTATTTAACAAAAAAGAAGATACTTATATGGCCATATTGGCAGTGATGTCATCCATTGCTGTTCTTTCATTAGAGCAATTGACCTGTATATAAAGGAGGGGAAACATATTAACTAACCAATTGAAGTTCTTCAATTGGAGCAATTGACGTTGTAATTATTTTAACAAACCAATCAAGAAAACATATTAACTACTATTGATTACTACGACCTATCTTCTTTGATGATTAACTACAATGAGATACTTGTGTAAAATTGTGTAGATTATTTCAGTTTTAGAAGTGTTATAGAGAAAGATGGAGCTATACAGAAAGATCGGAAGAAGCGGTAAGACAGTAAAATTGTGTAGCTATTTCAGTTTCAGAAGTGAATCTGACAGTCAGGAGTTTTTCAAAGATCACTTTCTTCTAAGGAAAGTATGTAAATGCGAAGAATTCAAAGGACAGATTTGAAAATATAAATCATTTTAGGGGACTGTGTAAGAAGCCTTTTAAGTATAATGGAAATAATATGCAATAGAAGCACAGTGAGCATTGGAACAAATTTTGGGTACGGTAACATAGTTAACTGAATTCTATCATAAGGCAATCTCAAACGAGACCAAAGTACTGCTTTGTTCTTAATACCATCATACTATTCTCGATTAAGTATCCATGTGACCTAGTTCATATCTAAAATTTAAATTTAGTTAATCAACCTTAAAGTAAAACTCTTCCACCTCAGAAATTGGATCTAAAAAACATTTACAATTGACAAATATGTCCTTTCTGAAGAGAAAAAACTAAGGTGTGCAGACAACTCCAAATGCACGGGCAACTTCTTCAGACTGAATGAGAAGGACAATCCGAGTTTTTATGAATGTTGAATGCTTATGAAATAGCAAAATTCGAGTTGTACTTCGGTCCATTTAAAATTCAAAAATACACAAATTATTATGCTAAAAATAATGTTAATGTTGAAATAGCAAAATTCAAAAAATGTGTGCATAAACGATAATAATGCGTGCATAAGAGATAATATTCAAAGGTACATGTCTAAGAAAATATTGCTTAATTTAAGCTTGTTAATTTTGTGTAATCTACGTTTATCAAATTTTCTTCACCTAAAAACAAAGTATTTTCATAATATCATACATCATAATTGGGAAGTCAAATAATTCTGAAGTATTCGTAAATAAGTATAGAATTTTGTTTTTAATAGGTTCTTTATAAATGAGAAGTTATTGCTGGTATTAGGATTAGTATTTAGGAAGAATGTGTCTAACAACACTAAACATAAGCAACAACACAAAACGAAGAAATACCGAATATTTAAAATAAGAGCAGACTTACTTTCATGTAGTTCTCAAAGCGCTCACTGAAGAAATGATACGCAAACTCGGTTTCCAAAAATTCTTGCAACTTATTACTTGGACCTGTGCACAAATTAAAGTGCATTGGTATCAGAATCAATCTGTTTTCATAGATAAGTGAGATTTTAGATTTTAGATTCTCAAGTGAGATTCTCAAGTAATATTTTGAATAGATAAGAGTCCTCATACTGATCATGGTTGACCATGCAGACATTCTCAGGTGAGATTTTAGATTTTAGATCTAGATCATGCTTGACCATGCAGACATAATTCTGAGTATCTAGATCACTTCTAGGCCAAGCTTCCAAAATCAAACCTCATATGGGCATATCGCGATGCGATCAAACTCTACCTAGTTGATCTGTAACTCTCATATTTACAATCACACCACACAAAATCATCACCAATACAGATACTCTTCCGAAAAAATAATGTAATAATAAGAAAACTAAAACTAATTCCAACTCGATATGAATGTGTCCATGTTGTTACCTGGGTCCAAACAGAATGTTTTCGAGCTCTAACAACTCCTCATCCGTCGCCAATTCAAGCACCGATCTCAATTCCGGATCAAAATCCCCTGAAAAAAATCCAACACAATCAAGTTTTTTTCAAGACCCATCTCAAATCCCTAAAAACCCACCTCAATTCTCTTAATTAAAAAAAAATCAACTAAGCTAAAAATGATATAAGCAAAGAATGGTTCTGTTGAGGTTGGCGACGGGATTAACAACTTAGGCTTAGAAAGATAAAACCCAAAATCATCACAACTAATCATCACAACTAATTTCTGTTGAATGGAAGCAAATCAACTAAGCTGAAACTGATAAAAGCAAAGAATCAACTAAGCCAAAAATTAACAGCAAACCCTTTCCTCGGACAGGGAATTCACAGCAAAAATTCACAGTAATCAAGAAATCAAAAACATCCTAATTCCAATTGAAGAAAAAAAATTCTGCTGATGTTGGCGACGGGAAGGTGAAATCAATGGAGAAATTTTGTATACCTGAGAGATGAAATCGATGGTTGAGTGCGGAAGGCGAAGGGAAGGCGACGGGACTTCGCGGAAGCGACTGGGAAGCTGCGAACGGCGCTGGGAGGTCTGAGGTGGAGAGACGGTGCTGGGAAGCTGCGAACGGCGCTGAGACGGCGCTAGGAAGCTGCGAACGGAAGCTGCGATGGAGAGACGGGCGCTGGGAAGTTGCGAACGGCGCTGGGAGATCTGAGGTGGAGGATGAGAGAGCGGAGGAGAGAGTGAGAGAGCGGGAGGTCGGGAGGATGAGGGGGGTTTGGGATCGGGAGGTTGGAGGGGGGAGGGGGGGGGGCGGGCGCCGATGGAGGAGAACGGAAGGGCGGAGGAGGGAGAGAGTGACGAGCGGGGAGATTAGAGAGTGGGCGGGAGAAAGAGGGAGAGAAGGGGGCATGTTTTTGGTTTTTGGGGGAAAAGAGAGAGAGAGAGAGAGAGAGAGAGAGAGAGTGTGTTTTTAAATTTGTGGAGTTTGAAATTTGGTTGGGAAAATATGTTTTGTGAGAGTAGATCTGGTCCATTGATTTTGGGATAGATTGAATGTGAGCCACTTGATAGCTTTTTTTGTGTTTTATTATCTAGATATATAGATAATATACAAATCTACTAATTCACAACAAGCCATTTGCAAGACAAAATTTATTCATATAAAGGAACATTACAAACTGGTAACAACATATTGTTTGAAGAATGATATTAAAATTGTACATGATCCGCATGCTAGTTGACATTACAAAGTCATCCCTTGATACCGGATTTTTAAATTGAAATTAATTTAGTATACAAGTACATGCTCGCTTTCTTCTCGAATTGGAAGGAAGGACTGCTGACTCTGCCTGATTTTGGATAGATAAGTAGTTCCGGTTGTAGGCGACCATCCTTGAACTGAAGAGGCTTGCCTTGAATGTATAAATAGCCGGTTGCACCCCCCTGCATACAAGACCCGTTCTCTACTGTTACACAGAATGCAAAAATCCCCTGCTTTCGTCGGCCGGAGTAGTAGTGGGTGTTACCGTATATTCGAAGTACTTAACGACTTCTTGACACGCACTCCTCATAATCGTGAAATTTGTGGCACGATTGTGAGGTGTGCATGCCAAGAAGTCGAAAAGTACAATGAATACACCGTGACACCCAGCACTACTCCGTCCGACAAAAGCAGGGAATTTTTGCATTCTGTGTAACAATAGAGAACGAACTTGTATGAAAGGCGTACAAATGCTACTTATGCAAACACATCTAAAAGCTAAAAAAATAGAAGACCAAGAAAAACACTGTGGGAAAAAAAGGCAGAGCAAGCGGCCCTCCCAAGAACGGGTGATAGAAACCGACCATGCACTTGTACACTGAAACAAGTCATCTCTACTCCTGCATCTTCATACACAAGAACAATTGTAGGCGACCATCCTTGATCTCAAATTTCTCCTGCATCTCATTTGAGTTCTCTTGAAGAGAAGAAGAGAAGTCATATTTGAGTTGATGAGAGTCTAACTCTCTCAGTTATAGGCAATGAAAAAGAAAAAGTGTAGAATGATATGATAGCCCACTTGGGTTTCTCACTGCTCATCAATAGTCCGAGAGATACGGGTCAATACAAGGAGAAGGCAAAGGCTATATGGATCACTGCTCATCAACAGGGAGGAGATATGGGTCTCTCAATTAAGACAATGAATGCTGAAACATGAAGGTGAAGAAGACAATAATGATAAACTTTGTTAGTCTTAACCTAATCCTAACCCTAACCCTAGACTAACCCTACTTTAACCTAACCCTAACCCTCGTTCCAAAAAAACTCCGTAATTTAATTTTTTTTATTTTGTAAGACTTAATATGGTAACAAATTTAGAGTGCTTAGTTATTGGAGAATAAATGGATAATTATAAAAATAATAAACAATTTATGGACATATGAATGTCACCTTGCACAGTTCTGGAGACAGTTCTCGCAAAGAGTTAAGAGAAATTTTTAGAAAACCCAATATTAGCTGAACACCCTAAACCGTGATTCACGAGAACGGCTTATATAACCTTTAACCGTTGTTCCCAAGAACGGGTTAAGTACTTCCATTTTTGGGGGTATAGTTTGAAAACTTGGATAGGGCCCTGGTAATAATACTCTCCATAAACCGTTCTTGCGAACAGCGGGTTAAGTTCGTTCAAACGTTATTCCCAGCGACGGATTAAGTACTGTGATATTAGCAGGACTTTGATCTAAGGGCGATTAAATGTCTGCCAACATCGCTATACTTAACCCGTTGTCATGAAGAACGGATTAAGGCAATATAACCCGTTGTTAGACGTGACGGGTTAAGTATATCCATATTAGCAGAACTATACCAAGACTTGGTCTGTACCAAGACTAGGTTTTTAACGATCTCGTAAGCGATACGCGGTTGTATCTCACAAACCGTGAGTCCAAACTCACTTCAACAAATTGGTTTGGCGTCTCGTAGGTGACACCAACAAAACCTGACAGTTTCGTAATTTTTTGGGACACCATCAAGTTAGACATATTTTCGTTTGTTGATACATGTACAAGATATTGCATTCACAACAGGCTATTTGCAGAACCAAATTTTATTCATATAAAGGAACATTACATACTGGCACTAACATATTGTTTGAAGATACAGAAATTTGAAGTTGAAATTAATTTAGTATACAAGTGCATGCTCGCTTTCTTCTCGGAAGTGGAAGGAAGGACTGTTGACTCTGCCTTTTTTTGATTGCATAAGTAGCCAGCTGTACCCCCTGCATACAATTTCGTTCTCTACTGTTATACAGAATGTAAAAATCCTCGGCTTCCTTCGAAAGTTAGTGGTAGTGGGTGTAACCGTATATTCAAAGTACTTAACGACTTCTTGACACGCACTCCTCATATTCGTGATATTTGTGGCACGATTGTGAGGTGTGCATGCCAAGAAGTCGAAAAGTACCATGAATACACCGTGACGCCCACCTCTACTCCGTCCGATGAAAGCCGAGAATTTTTGCATTCTGTGTAACAATAGGGAACGAATGTGTATGAAAGGCGTACAATTACTACATATGCAAACACACCCGGTCTTGCAAAAAAAATAGAAGACTAAAGAAACGCACACTGTGGGGAAAAAAAGGCAGAGCCAACGGCCCTCCCTACCGCTTGAGAGAAACCGAGCATGCACTTGTACCCCCTGCATACAAGACCCGTTCTCTACTGTTACACAGAATGCAAAAATCCCCTGCTTTCGTCGGCCGGAGTAGTAGTGGGTGTAACCGCATATTCAAAGTACTTAACGACTTCTTGACACGCACTCCTCATATTCGTGATATTTGTGGCATGATTGTGAGGTGTGCATGCCAAGAAGTCGAAAAGTACCATGAATACACCGTGACACTCACCACTACTCCGTCCGGCGAAAGCAGAGAATTTCTGCATTCTGTGTAACAATAGAGAACGAATGTGTATGAAAGGCGTACAAATGCAGCTTATGCTAACAATTGTAAAAACTAACAAATTAGAAGACTAAGAAAAATATGAAGAAAAAAGAGAGAGAGCCGGCAGCCATTCTCTAATCTTGAGCTTTGTCTTCTACAACTTCAGCTTCAACTTCAGCTTCAGCTTCATCTTTGTCTTCCCTATTGGGAACTAAAGATGGGTTTTGAAGAGAAGAGGAGAACATTGATAGGGCCCTGGTTGCAAACAGTTAGAAGAGAAGAGGAGACCCCTAACTCAAATGAGGAGAACCCATTTGAGTTCTCCTGGCAATAGAAGGAGAGGAGACTCCCTCTTGAAGTGCATGAGGGAGAGGAGACTCCCTCATATAGATGGCTAACCGAATAATTGGGGAGCATGACATGACCAAAGAATGTAGAGAGGGGTGTTGATAAATAGGGAATGGATTAGCAGGGAAAGGATGGCCATGGCTGGATTAAAAATAATTAAAAGATGACAAGATGCCATCAAATGTTAGTCAACGAAGTTTTGACACTCCATGTTGAAAAATTAGCAGTAAGGACAACAATTGTCCCCACCAAATTGATACACATCTCAACTTGTACAGTGTCTGTAAATTAGCCCTAGTTAACCCGTTATTGGTGATAACGGTTTAAGTTCAACTGACCCGTTATTGGTGATAACGGGTTACGTACAAACCAAGCCTTGATATAGTTCTGGTAATATCGATGTACTTAAACCGTTCTTGGTAATAACGTGTTAAGTTAACTTAATCCGTTCTTCGCAAGAACGGGTTATGTAGAGTGTTATTGCCAGGGGGCTCTCTAAGTTTTCAAATTATACTGCCAAAAATCGAAGTACTTAAACCGTCCTTGGGAATAACGGATTAAGTTAACTTAACTCGTGATTACCAAGAACGGTTTAAGGTGTTGAATAAATTTTTAGTTTTCCAAAAATTTCTCTTCGCTCTTTGCGAGAATTGTCTCCAGAACTGTGCAAGGTGACATTAATATGCTAATAAATTGTTTATTATTTTTATTAATTTCCATTTATTCTTCCGTAACTAACCACTCTAACTTTATTACCATAATAAGTTTTGTCGAGGTAAAAAAATTTCCTTAAACGGTTTTTTGTACGAAACGTTAACTTGTAGTAAATTAACAGGCCGTTCTAAATTCCCACACTAATCAATCCATCAATCCATCAGTCAATCAAATATATCTACTCCCACATGTTAAGGGAATCTACATGTGTTATTTCTTCAATATGGGCCACATGTGAGATCTACATTCGATTTTGTTCTAATATGGGCTACATGTGAGATCTACATGTGGTTTTTCTAATAATAAACTTGTTCTAATATGGAGAAAAGCAGAAGTGACAGCCTGTCAACCGCAAACTAGAATGAGGACCAGCAAGAACCCATAAAATGATTCTTATACTTGCTTCCACAATAAGTGCATCCCTCATGTACCAACGTTAGGCAATCCACATATAGTTTTTACCATACATGGACTACATGTGGGGATTTAGATGTGGTTTTTCACCCACATAGGCTACATGTGTGATGTACATGTGGTTTTTTGCCTGTATAGGATACATGTGGGATTCTACATGTAGTTTTTCCCCATACAGACTACATGTGGGAATCACAAGCCTTTAAAAAATTCACATTAAGTAATCTCATCACATGTACAGATCCAGTTCTTGATAGCCAATTAATCTCATCTGAGGACGAGATGCGGATCACGTGACGCGTCTGGTTAGGCATATTCATGAGGGATCTCAGCACCGCAATTTTGTCTGAGGACCAGCAACAAAATCGCAAAATGATTCTTATCCGGCCATCCACAATTTAGATACACAATTCTGTCAGCTTTGGTAAGCAGACTCTTTCTCGCTGAAGAGAACCGTAAGATATATGGAACACTAACAGGTTTAACAGTCTTACAAACTGTAAGTTGTAGCAGAGATTTTACCGTTTCATATCTCTCCATTAGGGATACCATCATCATCACAGTTGATCCAAATATGTATTGGAATTTTTTTACATGCATGTGGGGATCTACATATGGCTTGCTCCATGTATAGGCTACATGTGGGGATCTACATGTTTTTTTTCCCCATGTGGGCTACATGTGGAGATCTAAATATTTTTGTACATGTGTTAAAGCCTACATGTGGCATGTAAATGTTTTTTTTTCACACAATCTTTACATATGGGGATGTACATTTGGTTTTTCCCCCAAATAGGCTAAATGTGGGGATGTACGTGTGGTTTTTGCTCCATATAGGCAACGTTTTTTTTTAACATACACCTTAGTGGGAAAACGCACCAAGCTAAACAAGTAGAACTCAACACCCGCCTACAACATCACATGTACGTCCCTACATATAGCTTTTCCATAACGGCTACATGTGCGAATCCAAATGTGGATTTCCCCCCATTTATTAAACAGGGGATCTTTTGCACAGACAGTGGAAAACATATTTGTATTGTCATTTCTGGTAAAAGATGGCAGTTTTTGTTAGCCCTCTATATTAAACCTGGAGGCACTGCGCTCAATAATAACACAGAGGGGCTTTTCCATTAGGAATATTTTCATCATTACAATTGTTCCAAACCCTAACTTGGTCTTTTTGTACGTTGATGTGGGGATCTACATGTGGTGTTTCTCCCACATGAGCTACATGTGGGATCTAAAAGTGGTATTTCTGATATTAAACTTGTTCTACTATGAGAAGAAGCAGAAGTGAGAGTCTATCAACGGAAAATTAGAACGAGGACCGACCAGATAACCTAAAATGATTCTTGTCAGTCCTCCCACAATAAATGCATGCCCCATGTACCCACATTAGAGAGTCTACAAGTTTTTTTCCCCTCGTATAGTGCACATGTGGGATGTGCTCAATTTTAATACATTTGTCTGTATTTGAATATCCGTTTGATGTGGTCAATTTTATATTGGTTAGTTACGTGGCTAGCCAAGAAATTAAAAAAATAAATATAAACAGGGAAAAAACAAATACATATGACTTTTTTTTTTTTTTTACAACAGAACTCGTAAATTTTTTTTTTTTTACTTTCACAAAACTTATCATGTTACAAATTTAGAGTGGTTAGTTGCGGGCGAATAATGGGAAAATTATAAAAATAATAAACAATTTATGGGCATATTAATGTCACTTTGCACAGTTCCGGAGACAGTTCTCGCAAAGAGATAAGAGAAATTTGTAGAAGTGGTTAGTTGCTGCCAATATCTCTCTACCTAAGCCGTTGTCGACAAGAACGGATTACTTTAACCTCACCCGTTGTTGGCAACGACGGGTTAGGATGACCCATATTGGCAGCACTTATTTCTGTATGAATTATATTGCTGCCAACCTCTCTCTACTTAAGCCGTTGTCGCCAAGAACGGGTTACGTTAACCTAACCCGTTGTTGGCAACGACGGGTTAGGATGACCCAAATTGGCAGCACTTTCGCCTGTATGAATTATATTGCTGCCAATCTCTCTCTACTTAAGCCGTTGTCGCCAAGAACGGGTTAAGTTAACCTAACCCGTTGTTGGCAGTGACGGGTTAGGAAGACCCATATTGGCAGCACTTGTTTCATGTACTACTTGAGTAGTTTTCCAAAGGACTGACAATATCTCTCCACTTAACCCGTCCTTGCTGATAACGGGTTAAGTACAGAGATATTGGCAGCAATATAACTAATTAAATGTGGTTCACAAAATAACAAATGAAAGCACATCAAAGTAAATAAGACAACATATATATTCAAAAGAAACTTGAAGGCGTACAAAAGTCCAATAACGACCAACTACTTAATTACTTGAACTGAATTCAATATTCACAAAATCCAAGAGTTTACAACAAAATTATACATATAAGACTGCACATGGCCAAAAGACAATTATTCACAAATGAAGCCGTTCTCGAATTTGGCTTGCATCCGGCGCACCAAAATTCACCTACAACAGTTTATCAACATTGAAACAAACAATACGTTAGTTACTGCAGTGACAAAAACACCAACCAAAAGACACGCTATTACAGAGTATTACAGATTACCGTCTACGGCCAGTCCGCTTGCGACCGCTTGGTGTGAATTGTTTGGGAGGTTGCCTGGTCCTTTTAGGATTTCGCCGTGCGCGATGTGTTTGGGGAGAGTCAGAATCATCCGACGACTCTTCCTCATCAGTACCCTGTTGACGACCAGGGATTGTAATTGCCCTACTAACAACCTGTTTTCGCCTTAAGGGTGTTGTCGGCACATTGGCGCTCAAATAGGCCTCAACCTGTGGACCTTCACCCGCGTCCTCCAGAGTACGACGGCACGGGGCTAACATCTCCCGGATTACCGTCTTTAAGCTCTCGGGTATTCTAGTCTTCAGGTGGCGGGCAGCTGTTCGGACAACCTCCCATGCGTTGTCAATCTACAGTTGGTGAAAAATTCCAATTTAAACATCATTCAAAATTAGTGTACATCAATTGAACACAGTACAAATATACAAACTATATGAAATTGGACTGACCGCTTTTCGATGTGCCTCAGCCCTCAGTTGGTACATCGGCTGGGAGGAGGAATATGCTGGAGGTGGTTCTACCTGGGCTTCGGGAATCGGAAGTTGCACCCCAGCTAGTACGGCGACCGTTCGAGAAACGAACAACCGGGTTATTCGCTTGTACCACATCATGTATGCCTGCTGGAGGGACCCATCGTATGGTCTCGCGACAAACATCAAATTCAGTGTCATTTGATGTCGCATGGTGTTCCAGTTGGCTACGTGGTAACGATGAAAATCAGCCCAATCGAAGTTGGGCACCCGTCCCGTTCCCCTAACCTCGTGCAACTTTTTATCGTACGACCTGACATCGGGAATCTTCTGTTGATATCCGAATTGCCGCAAGACCCGGTCAGGATACTGGAACTCCACAACCGAAAAGTTCACAAGAGGTGCTGCCGTCAACCAAAGGGATCTGTCTAGGCAGACTGGAGGAACGCGTTGCAACCTATCGGCCGAGTACGGTTCCCATGTGACGAACTCGTCCCGCATGTTGTCCAACTCATCTCTGTAGTAGGTCAGCGAATGGCATGGGTTATCGGTCCACGTGTGTCGGCCGGCCCAATATGCTCCTACAGGAGGTAACAACTCTGCTGCCCCTGGGTCGGCCAAAAATTCCGGTATAGGCTGAGTAATACGGGGACGTCCGATGTGGATGCGTTCCCAACTCCATATCTGCATCAGCACCATTGGGCCACCCATCTGTGCGCCACCTAAAGAACATATGCACAAACTCCTGTATAGTAGCGCCAGTGCCGCACTCCCCCAACTATAGCGACCCGCATACTGGAAATCCTCCAACAACGGCACGGTTGATCCTCAACGGCACGGTTGATCCGGATGAGTTCGGGAAGATAAGTCCCCCTATCAAACTAAAAATGTATGCACGTGCATAGCACACTAGGTCAGCCTCACCCGACTCGGGGTTCAAATATCCCTCCTCGAACTGGTATTTTAACCAGGTGATGTAAAGTGATTTACCCTCGAAAGCGTCATCCATCACTTCTTCCTCCGCTTTTTGTTTCGCAGCTTCTATTTGTTCATTCAATAAATCTTCATCAGAATCTGCGGGGGCATTTTCGCGGATATTTTTTTCGGCCTTCTCTTGTTCTTCAAGAACTACCAACTGCAAGTCGATACCGAGTAAGTCCCGAACGACTTCAACTCGATCGAAGTCCATGTTTCCCGTCACGGCAACCCCATCGATTGGTAGTCCTGTTATCATTGCCACATCCTGTAGGGTCACAGTCATCTCACCCACAGGCAGGTGGAATGTGTGGGTCTCCGGCCTCCATCGCTCGACTAGAGCTGTGAGGAGTGGCCGATCTAGCTTCACAGAGTGAATGAATCTTGCTCCGTAGAAACCGGCCTCTACCACGTACGGCGTGATACGTTCATCCCAAGGAAGAACTGTGTGCTTCCGAAAATTTAGTTTTCTATCGGACCCATTCCACACGGCTTCCGATCGGTGTTTGCCCTGCAGAGTGAGTACACTTGTGTCCACGGGTCCGGGTGATGTAACCGAGGACGACGGACCTGCCTCAGCCGATGTGGATTGACGGCCACCAACCTACACGAATAAATATAACAAATGTTATTATTGAGATAATGTTACATGTTTGTATTTAAAACCAATAATAGTAATCGATCTTACCTCAGTAGTTGGTGCGCCACTGGTGTTCCCGGACTCGATTCTTGGTTGCCTTGTTCTAGCCATTTAGATACCCGTCTGTAAAAAATTAAAAAGTTGTTAAAAAAGATGACAACAAAACAAACATACCGAGATTATACTGAAAAACGCATGAATGAAAACAAAAAAATCTATAAAACTTTACGACTATTTCGGATTCACGTAGGGCAAGCGACCCCAACTTGTACAAGTGAGTTTCGACTCATGGTTTGCGAGATACGGCCGTATACCGCTTAATTAGGTTGTTTTCCAACCTCCAACCGATACGCGGCCGTATCTCTCGAACCGTGAGTCGAAATTCACTTCTACAACTTCGGGTCAGTTCTCATAGGTAACACCAATCAACTCGCCAAATTTCGTATTTTTGGGAGGTGGTTCGAATTGTTTTCTAATCAGCCCGTTTTTTACAAAATTCTATGTCAAAAACTTCTCACTTGAGCAATTGACGCAATACCCCGCAAACGGCATCCGAATATTTTAAAACTTTCCGACCAGGTCCAATTCACGTAGGGGAAGCCACCCGAACTTGTAGAAGCGAGTTTCGAGTCACGGTTCGCGAGATACGGCCATCTACCGCTTTACTCGGTTTTTTTCCAAGCATAAGCGATACGCGGCCGTATCTCACGAACCGTGAGTCGAAACTCACTTCCACGAGTTGGTTTGGCTTCGCGTAGGTGATACCAACCAAATCGCAAAGTTTCGTATTTTTGGAAGATCATTTGGAGGGTTTTCTAATCTACCCGCACTTAGAAAATTCTAAGGCTCAAACTTGTAATGCGAGGAAGTTGAGAAAACCGCCCAAATGCCATCCGAAAATTATAAAACTTTCCGACTTGGTCGAATTCACGTAGGGCAAGCCACCCGAACTTGTAGAGGCGAGTTTCGACTCACGGTTTGCGAGATACGGCCGTCTACCGCTTTATTTGTTTTTTTTCGAACCAAAACCGATACGCGCCCGTATCTCTCGGACCGTGGGTCGAAATTCACTTGTACAACTTCGGGTCAATTCTCGTACGTGACACCAACCAAATCGCAAAGTGTCGTATTTTTTGGAGGTCGTTTGCAGGGTTTTCTAACCTACCCGCACTTAGAAAATTCTAATTATAAAACTTATAATGGGAGGAAATAGAGCAATACCGCGCAAACGGCACCCGAAAATTTTAAAACTTTCCCAATTGGTCGGATTCACGTAGGGCAAGCAACCCGAACTTGTAGAAGCGAGTTTCGACTCACGGTTTGCGAGATACGACCGTATACCGCTTTATAATAGTTTTTTTCAACCGGAAGCGATACGCGACCGTATCTCTCGAACCGTGAGTCGAAACTCACTTCTACAAGTTGGTTTGGCTTCTCCTAGGTGACACCAACCAAATCGCAAAGTTTCATATTTTTTGGAGGCCGTTTGAAGGATTTTCTAATCTACCCGCACTTAGAAAATTCTTAGGCTCAAACTTGTAATGCGAGGAAATTGATAAAACCACCCAAATGGCATCCGAAAATTATAAAACTTTCCGACTTGGTCGGATTCACGTAGGGCAAGCCACCCGAACTTGTAGAAGCGAGTTTCGACTCACGGTTTGCGAGATACGGCCGTCTACCTCTTTACTCGGTTTTTTCCCAACCGTAACCGGTACGCGGCCGTATCTCTCGAACCGTGAGTCGAAACTCACTTCTACAAGTTCGGGTGGCTTATCGTAGGTGACACCAACCAACTCGCACGGTTTCGTATTTTTTGGAGGTCGTTTGAAGGGTTTTCTAATCTAATCTAACCGCACTTACAAAATTCTAATACGAAAAACTATCGTGCGAAGAAGTTGAGAAAACCGCGCAAACGGCCTCCAAAAACCCTCGAAACTTTCCCACTTGGTAGGATTCACGTAGGCGAAGCCACCCGAACTTGTAGAAGCGAGTTTCGAGTCACGGTTTGCGATATACGGCCGTGCACCGCTATACTTGGTTTTTTCCAACCGAAAGCGATACGCGGCCGTATCTCTCGAACCGTGAGTCAAAACTCGTTTCTACAAGTTGGTGTGGCTTGTACTACGTGAGACGAACCTACTCGGAAAGTTTCGTATTTTTTTACGGTCATTCGCAGGGTTTTCAACCATAACCGCACTGAAAATTCTAACTAATTTCGTATATACAATTCTAATTCTACAAGATACTAATGCAAGAAACATAATTCGGCAATTGAATATACTTGAGGTCAACCCGATTCTACATCTATAATCTACTAACACATTTTAATTTTTTTTCCAATTTCTAAATAAATCACTACACACAAATTCAACCAAAAAAATACAAATGTAGATTATTGGGTTCAAGAAATAGTGTATACCTTACGGAATAGATCGAAATCAAGCCAAGCAATCGGTTTTCGAAGAGAACTAGGGTTCCAATTTCGTATCTAGGGTTCCGAAGAGGGGAAGAGAAGCTAGGGTTTCGAACGTCGGAGTTAGGGGGTTTCAATCTTCGGAGTTGGGAGAGAAGATGGAGTTCTAGGGTTTCGATCGTCGGAGCTAGGGTTTTTTTAGGGTTTTTTTTTTTTCCGTCGTTTGGGTCTGGGTTCGTCGAAGAAAGAAGAAGAGAGCGGAAGAAAGAAGACGAACTGTAAGTCGACGAAAATGAAAAATATAGCCTTAACCCGTTATTCCGAAGAACGGGTTAAGGCCAACTTTTTTTATTAAATTTTGCCTTAACCCGTCGTTGGCAAGAACGGGTTAAGGCAAGATTTTATGAAAAAAAATCTGAACCGTTGGATCTTCGATCCAACGGTCCAGATCGAGGTTCGCACGGGTCCGTGCGAACCGACCCGTTCCGGCCCGTTTGCAACCGAACAACACCCATATATATATATATATATATATATATATATATATATATATATGGATTTGAGAGAAGAAAAAAAATCTCCGTGTGTATATTCAATTTCTAGAACTTGAAACTAGTCTAACAATATTGTCGTGTATGAGATGGTTGTTGTCACCATCTATTCGAAATTCTACGATAAAATCCGTTTAGCTGCAACGATAAGGAGCAATCTTCATCTGCAGCCAGGTACAGCCTGATTAATAAACAATGACAACAATTAATGTGTCTTGTGTGGATATGCACTTATAGTGAAGACAAGTCTGTTTAAATTATTTATTTATAAAGAAAATCAGGATGGTAACTTCATATATCCTAACTAATTTCCTGATTTATATATGTTAGGTGAAAGAAATCAATTTGCAGGTGTAACAACTAAATGCTTGTGAAGTAATCAACAAAAAATGATAGGAAATCTATTTGCAGGTCCTGAAATTTTTTAATAAGGTTATAAAATTTTTATGTAATTTTTAAGATAAGAATTAATTAAGAAATAAAAGGAAAGCTGTTTTGACTTTTGAGAAACCTTCAAACCAAAGAAAAAACATAAAAAACATAAATAAGTAAATAAATAAAATAAATGAAAATTAATTAATTCTAATTAATTCAAAATAAATATATGGCAGTAAATATTTTATCAGTTACATACAACAGAAGAATACAGATCCAAGTATATCTGTCCACGTGCATGTACATTGCCCATGCAAAGATTGCAAATTCATCTTTTGTTTTTGACATCCAAAATAATCAATTAATTGTCCAAAAATCAATTAAATAAAAAAGAGAGAGGACACATTAATTAAGGAAGAGAAATTAGAAAGAGTGTTAGGAAAGTGTATAATGTAATGTTAATAAAAGTAGCATGGTTTTTAGGCCGGTCTCTTTGGATTCTTTCCTCCATCGATCTTTCTCTTAATTTTGCTGAATCTGATACCAAACCAACCATACTTGCTTCATTCTCTCTGTCAAATCCGCCATCAATCAATCCTATATAACCCTTTCACATTGATCTCTTATATATATAAATAAGTAAATAAATAAATATAAGAAACCTTTCGATCGGTATTCGTTTCTCTACAGCTAAAGGAATGGCTGTTCAAACCCATAATCCATCTATTTCTTCTCTTAAAAGGTATTGTTAATTATCTTCCCTATCTCTGTTTTCTTGATAAAGAATTCTTTTTCTGAATCAAATTCCGTTCGTTAAATGATCAGAAAAACTCAGGTTGTAAGCCCGTCTTTCGAGGAAACTGGAGCCTTCTCCTTAGTGATTGGTGGTGAGTGGGTTTTTTTTTCTTTTCATCTTTCTCTTCTGAATCATGAATTTTTTGTTAATTGTTGTGTGCTTTTCGTTTGCAAGATTACAATGTGATCATAAATTTTAGGAAACTCCTTTTATTTTTTATTTTCATTAATTTTTATTAGTTTCTTTGAATCTCCAAGACTATATATTTGCTCCATAACATGCATCTGATTTTATCATTAATAAAGTTGCAATATTGTTTTAGAAAATGAAGTTGATGGTGTTTGTAAATTAAGCAAATTATACAATTTGCAGGCAATGGGAACCCAAAGAAGAGAGGAAGGGAAGTAGCAATGAATGGTAGCAATCTAATCTCGATGCACCTGCAGTCCTCCCTTTCGCATAACAAGATGATAAGGCTGGATCAGTTGCAGGCTCACCATCCTACATTTGTATCGACTGGCCTTCAATTAGCATTTGGAGGCTATCCTGCGAATCAAAATACCAACCAAATCAATCCCATTGTCTCCTCTCCTTCTTCTGCTACTTCTCTCTGTGAAGAATTCGCTGCTCCGATTAACCAATATACGAAGGAACTTGACCTCTTACTCCAATTTCAGGTACCACTTTTACTCTTTTCTTCCGATTTTTCTTTGCCAAATGAAAGAAGCAGTGGTTGGAAACTTAGTTTCATGTGTCATATCATCTTTTTGTGTAAGACATAACAAAAAAATTATCAGGTCCCTTGCAAATACCGACTAGTTTTGGTAGACAATGTCCATTGGTAAATGTAAGAGTAATGAAATGCATGTCAAATTTTAGTGTGACGGTAAAAGATAAGAATACGATCTTACTGAATGTCCTAAAATTAAGGTATTTTTCTTAGTATATGTAATCGAATATCCCAACAACATGTATTTTGATATCTGCATCCGCTATAAGTAACCAATTATGAATATGGTAACATCTATGTTTGCTCTATTTACACCGACAATAAATTTGTGCATATCGCTTAGGGATGGCAACAAGTAGGATAAGGGGAGAGTAGGGTGTTTACCCTTACCCTACTCTAAAGTTCAAATACTCAACTCTAAGAGCATCTACAACGGTTGTTCTTCAAATATGGCAAATGAGAAATAATAATTTGGCAATTTTGTTGCAACGGTTCATTGCTATAATTTTCTCTTTTTTTTTGGCGGACGGGATAACATGTCCCGTTCACTTCAAAAAAAAAAAATTTATGTTAACAAGTGATTAGATTAAGTTAGTAAATTAGTGCTAGATTTAGTTATTAAATTACTAAGTAAGTAATTAATTAGATTAATTAGTGATCAATTAATACAAAAAAGAGAATTATGCTTGGGAAAAGTGTTAGGATTTCTTAGGAAAACCTAACTGAGGATCTTATTGAGTTATTCGATGCAATCAACACAAACTACCAAGCACATATGAGATCATACCAAACACACCAAAGCACACACAAGTCTGTTCCGGTTGGGGCTTTTGCCTTAATCCAGGGATGAAGAAACTCGAGATGTTATTCAACTAGAGAAGGTACAAGAATATTACAGTTCTCACCAGCAAGTACTAGTTGTTTACAATTGGAGAAACTCTCAAACTCCACCTTCAATGAAATACTCTCTCACTCTCTTGGCTCTCAATGGAGGCCAATAACAACAATATAGAAAGATCTAAAGAAACCCTAGTTTGATATCTTGATACAATAACCATTGGATATTCTTGAAGAGATAATCCTACGATAAGAGCCGTTCGATCTGACTTGAAGAGTAAGTTGCGCTTCTCACGAATCACCAAGACCCGACTCAAATAATCCATCTACACTACGTTCGGGTCGACCGCACCCTAAGGTCGGTCGACCGTCCCCCTCTCGGGCTGTTGACTGTTTCTCCTTACTTCCACTCTGTCTTCGATCGTGTCGATTCCTCCATCGTCTCATTGTCTTCTTATCCAACATAGTATGCAAGACATAAACCCAACAATCTCCATCTTGGATTGCATACTCATGAATCCACAACTGTGTGATTTAAAAACTTCTAGACTCTTTTCCTTCACTTCTTGCAAACAACTCATTTCAATGGCTTTCTCTGCTAGTTGAATCTATCTCCATCTGTTTTTTTCCAGTTGTATATCCTCTCAAGGGCACACCCCAATAGATGTAATCATGGAGGTGACACCCTCCACACGAACTCCACCTACCTCAAGGCTCTCTCCACCTTCTGACGATATTCGAACGTCACAGTCTCGCTTGGATGATTCTAGTAACAACATACTAGATGGTGCTTTAGGAACAATGGACTTCGAAACACTTGCGCAAGTTTTTCTATTCCTCCAAAGCTAGTAGAGGTTGTGTTGATCCTGTTCAATCTCCTTCTCACCCTTCATCACCTTACGATAACTTTCTCAAAATCGGATCTGTGTACCTGCAGTCTCGTGCTTCTAGACTTCTCATAGATATAAGGCTCTGCTTCATCAAAGGAATATATATGCCCTCCTCTAGTGTGTATCCCTTTTCGTATGTCATCTTTGACTCATTTGTTTTCTTACACCTTACTTCACAAGTCTTGTCAATCTTCGTTCTCACACAACAACATAAGGCAAACTTGTAAGTAGAAACCATTACTTCACAAATCTTATCAACCTTCGTTCTCACACAACGACATGATGCAAATTTGTAAGTCGAAACCATCTTCCTCTCGGAGCAAACTTGAGAAGAACTAACTGAATCAAAAGAACAACTAGAACACATCTAAAGGACTTGAAACAAAAACACTGTTTAGGCCATCACTTGATTTGGCGGCAATGGATTTGGCGTTCCTCTGACTCAACCGCTTGCAGCAGTCTCTCATGCAATGCTCAATCCCTTTGCATTGGTGGCCACGTACCTTACCCCTACATACACTCTTCCTTCCATTCGAATTACAATCCACCTCCAAGCAACTCACAGGATTTGACGCCGATTTCTGACTCTCCTTCCTAAGTGCATCCTCCTCCAACCCCTTGATCATACCTACAATGGAAAACTTCTCCTTGGTAGATTTCTCGTCGAGCACGGTTATCATGTTGGATGGATTTGATGATAAATATATCGAGTTGGAAACCTTTAGATCATCTGCATTGAACGCCCTCAGTTCAGATAACTCCATATTGAACTCCACTACATGACCGAAAAGAGCGATACGTTTCCTTCATTAAGAAATTCCACTACTTTCCTTTCTACTGCATCTGACCCTGTAATGACGGTCCCGAGTAGTTAGTTCTGAATCTTACCAAAAGACTCGTCGCGTTTCTCCTATACCTGACTTCGCTCATCGAATACATACGGATTAAACACAAGGCTTCTGAATAAATCTCCTTCCAATTCTCCTAATTTGTGCCGATTGGTCTCCCTTTATCTCCTTCTAGGACTAGATCCAAGTCATGTTGAACCGATGCTTCATGCATATCCACCTTCAAGAGATGAAAGTTGATCTTGCCTTTGGGCTGCTTGATCTTTGCGATCTGATCTGCCATCTTCTCTAAGGAACTCGAACAAACCCTTGAACTCAAAGCTCTGATACAAATTGTTAGGATTTCTTAGGAAAACCTGACTGAGGATCTTGTTAAGTTATTCGATGCAATCAATATAAACTATCAAGCACATATAAGATCATACCAAATACACCAAAGCACACACAAGTTTGTCCCGGTTTAGGCTTTGACCTTAATCCGGAGAAGAAGAAGCCCGAGATGTTATTCAATTAGAGAAAATACAAGAATATTACAATTCTCACCACGACCCTCTCTCAAGTCTCACCAGCAAGTACTAGTTGTTTACAATTGGAGAAACTTTCAAACTCCACCTTCAATGAAACACTCTCTCTCTTTCTCTCTTGGCTCTCAATGGAGGCTAATAACAACAATATATAGAGATCTAGAGAAACCCCAGTTTGATATCTTGATATAATAACTATTGGATATTCCTAAAGAGATAACCCTATGATTAGAGCCGTACGATCTGACTTGAAGAGCAAGTTGGGCTTCTCACGAATCAACAAGACCCGACCCAAATAATCCATTAGCGCCACGTTCGGTCGACCGTCCCCTTTCAGGAAATCCTGCATAGTAGGTCAGTCGACCGCACCCCAAGGGTCGGTCGACCGCAACCTGCTGATGCTACTGCTGCTAACTGTTTCTCCTTACTTCCACTCCGTCTCTGATCATCTCAATTCATCCATCGTATCATCATCTTCTTATCCAACATAGTATGCAAGACATAAACCCAACAAAAAGTCCTCTAGATTCATGGGCGGGACATGTTGTCCCGTCAAAGCATTTTTTTTTTTGCAATTCTGTCCAGAGCTTTTTCTTCTTTTTTCTTTTTTTTAAATTTTTTTGTCCGGTACAACATGTACCGTCCAATCGTTTTAAAAAAATATTCCGAAAAAAAACTTTGGACGAAACAACTTTGTTCCGTCTGATCTTATTTTTTAAAAAAATTAAAAAATGGACCCTATATTTTTAGAATCCACAAAAAGTTTCTCAAATATGAGAAGTTATTATTCAAACTTTCTCAAATTATGACAAATAGCAAACCAATGTGATCACTTTTTATCAAAAAATGGCAAATATGAGAATATAGAAAACCGTTGTGGATGCTCTTTCTCCACCCTTACCCTAACGGATAATTAGAAAATTATCTTACCCTGCCCTAATGGGAAAACAGATGAAAATGTTAAAATAATTTTTTATGAAGACAAAATGTCAAATAAAATTATCGTCGCATTTCATATATCAATTTTTGCTTAACTTAATGATGTTGAGAGTCATATAATAATATTTTTTACCTATTTTTACATGTCTACAATTAAGTAAATCAATACGTGGACAGTATATGTACATTTACAACATGTATATATATTTTTACATACAATATATATCTAAACGGGTAAAGGGTAAATGATGAGGTATATTCTTAAACTTCTACTCTTATCCTATCCTAATTATTAAATAGGTAACAAATATATACCATTCGATTGGAGATCATAGTCACAAATTTGATTCGGGGTGCGGGAATAATTCGACAAGATTGGAGATCATAGTCACAAATTTGATTGGAGATCATAGTCACAAATTCGCTTCCTCCTACCAACTCCCGAACCCAAAAACACCAACACAAAACCCTAGATCTAATCCCCCCTAGGGGCGGCGGTGGCTTGCCCTCAGCGCCCCCCCCCCCCCCCCCCCCCCCGTCGCCCCGTCTCATCCCCCACCTTTCGCCACCGCCTCAGACTCAACCCCCCAAATTTTCCTCTTCCTCCTCCTGCCGCACCACCGACCTCATACTCCACCGATCGCTGTTGAACCCTTCCACCCTCAATCGCAACTGGGGTCGCTAGGGCCGTTGCAAAAACTCAGCAGTGTAGTGCCACCACCTGCGCAACCGTAGATCTATCCCCCTACCACCTGCGCCACCGTAGTGCCACCACCTCTCCAACCCCTCAACACCTCTCCTTAGCAACCTCACTGCCCCTCATGGGGAGGAGGAGGTATGATCTGCAATGCTCTTTCTTTGGTTGTGGATTGGGTTGGATTTTTGTTTTGAGTGAGTGAGAGAGAGAGAGGAGAAGATGCTCTTCACTGCTCTCTCTTTGGTGTGTGAGAGGGTTATCTGTGTGAGAGAGTGAGAGTGTCATTGCTCTCTCCTTAGATGTAGATTTGATTGGGATCCACTTGTGGGTGAGGGTGTTGATTACGAGTGTGTGAGAGGAGAGGAGAATTAGATTGAGTTTAGAGTGAAGGTAAGAAGGGAGAAGGGTTTGCTAGGTGTTTCACCGGTTGCTCTTCGCGCAAGCCACCATGTCCACACTTTTGGGGCCAATTATAGCTATGTTTGGTTTTTCGAGGGTTGGTAGTGCGTGTGAAGAAGCCGGGGTGTGCTTGGCTGTGCCGTAGTGTGAGACGGCAGGGTATTTTGTGGTTTGGGGGGTTGGTGGAGTTGTTTGGGTTGGATATGTCTAGTTGTGATGTTTGCGGTGTAGGTCGGTTGTGGGGCTAGGGCCGGAAGACGGGGTCCCCCCATGAGACCGCTTATTTCATACTAGTATTATACCACCATGAGACCGATTGTGGAGCTTGGGCCCAAGACGGGGTCCCTCTGTGATGGGCGATCACTTGTCGCAGCTTCCGGGGTGTTGGTCTCAACTATCGCGGAGCGTCCGAGATGTGAAGAAGGAGGTGGAGGAATATTTGATTCGGTGTGAAGATTGAGGTGTATAGTTGTGGGGCTAGGGCCCGAAGACGGGGTCCCCCCATGATCGTTACTGCACAGGGTAGGGGCTTGGGCCTGCAGAAGGGGTCCCCCCATGAGGTGCACAGAGGGGAGATGTTTGTCTTCTTGGTCGGCAGTAGAGGAGTCACAGATCTCGACCTTCCTTAATCCACTGCCACAGACTTTGCAACAACACCGCCACTACGCCCTCATCATTGACCCTGAAATCTACAACGTTCACCGCCCGCAAGGGGCGAGAGGTGAAGGTGATTCTTCAAATTGGTTGTGATTTGGTTGAGTTTTACGTGTGAGAGAGAGTGAGAGAGTGAGAGAGTGAAGACGTTGCTTATCACTACTCTATGCAGGTGTCTGTTTGTGTTTGTGAGAAATCATCTGAGAGAGTATAAGTTCTTCATTGCTCTCTTAGACTGTGTCTGTGGTTAGGGTTAGTGAGAATTTTTTTGCGACGACTCTCCTTTTGGATGCAACTCCAATTGGGCCATGTTTGAAGTGACGTTGATGAGGTGGAAGGAGGGGAGCGGCAAATTTTCAAACCCCACAGGATTCACTTCAGGTGGGTGGGCGCGTGCCGTGGAGGTGGGTGCTCGAAGCTTGCTTGTCGGACATACAATTAGTTGGTCCTCGTAGGTTAGAGTGAGATCTGATTATATGTTCTGGTCATGTTGCTTCATATTTTTTTCTGTCTGTAGGTTGTAACTTGCTCCAGCATGCTGGGGTTGTTTTGTTAATTTCTTATTAATGAAACAGGGTAGCCTTATTCCACATTTTCCCTCAAAAAAATATATACCATTCCCCTATGTGCGGGTAAGAAAGTTTTACGCATACCCTTATCCATAGGGTAAACGGTTGTATCCTTAGTTCCTCACCCATTGTCTACCCTAATATCGCTATTTAATTATTTTTTTAATTTGTTTTTTAAAATGTGTTTCTATAACAGGCAGAACATTTACGGCTGGCGTTATTAGAGAGACGGGATACACATTACAAAGAACTGTTACTAGCAGCAGTGAAAGCAGCCTCACAAATTCTAAATAAGAAACAAACCCAATTAAACCGGGCGGTTCAAAAAACCATCCAATTACAGAACCAACTCAACCAACTACAGACCGAGTCAATTGCACTGCGAACCAAAGTCATGGCAGACCAGGCCACAGCAAACTCTCTCCACTCTCAACTCCGACAAGTAGTCACTGATATTGAATCGGCACGTGCCAAGTACGAGGAATCACCAGTTGAGGATGCTGGGTCGTCTTATGTCGACCCGAACCGGTCAGGTCAAGATGGAAAAATGGTCTGTCCGGTGTGCCTGAACCAGATCGTTTCAGTTGTGATATTACCTTGCCGACATTTGTGTTTGTGCGAGAAATGCGACGGCGTTAGTGTTGCGAAAGCTTGCCCAGTTTGCGATTGTGTGGGAACTGGGAGTGTTCGAGTTTTTCTATCTTGATTACACTTAAGAAAATAAGAAAAAAGGTTTTTTTTTTCGTCCCTTTTAATTTTGATGATTTTTGGGTTCTTTCTATTGATATATTAATTCTTTTACTTGTGTAGATATAAATGATCATTATGTTTGAAGCTTTTCCTTATATTATTATCATATATCGGTGTGAAGTATATCCAGCGGCAAGTATATGCAATATATTATGTTAAACAACCTTTGTCTATAATTTCTCTTTGTTTAAATTTTTTTTATAAAAGAGCAAATATAGGAGACAACTACCAACTCTTGATCTGTACAAATTTTGAATTAGAATCTTATCTCATAATCGAACCTAAAAAATCGTGCAATAATGTATATATGCTATTAGATGAATTTTCAAAAATAGTTTTATTATTTTCTCATTTTTCAAAGTTATATGCAATATTGTATATAGTTATACTATTTATACAATATATTATGCTAAAACCACTTTTGATCCAAAGATTTTTTTTCCTTCTTTTTTCTTTTTAAAATTTAAAAAAGCACAAATGTAAGAGGTAACTAGCACTATCACAAAAAAATTCGAAACCCGGAACCGACCATAACACATCATTGGATCAGAATCGACCTGGTGTATTGCTGGTAGGGTTTGGTTCCTAAAATAGGACTCGTTCATATTTTCGAATCAGGCTGGGTCTCCTAAAACTGGACACTACCCAGACCTGGACTTGGTCTATTGTGGGTAGCGTACGGATTCTAAACTAGGACTCCTTCATATTTTCCGGTCGGGTCGGGTTGAGCTCAAAATGGACCTGACTCGAACCTGGACCCAAAAAATATATATAACCTCCCAATTAACACCCCCCCCCCCCCCCCCCCCCCCCCCCCGCACCAAAAATGAGAGGAAAAAAAAAGAGAGAAATGAAGAAAGCAGCAGACCCAATCTCTCACTCATGCCCGACACCACCCGTTAGCCGTTGCCCGGCCCCCGATGGGTGGCATTTTTTTAACAGGGTCTGGACCCAGTTCTCACGGGTCGAATCTGGATCTAATATTTGGAACAATAAAAAAGGTCCGGGTTCGGTAGTGGAGGACCCGATCCGACCAACTCGATAACAATGTTAGAGGTAAGCCTCCTACTTGCTCTTTGTCCTTATAAATTTTAAACTAGAATCATATCCGTCAATCAAACCTAAAATTATTGCAATATTATATACATGTTATTATATGAAATTTTTCACACACACAAAAGAACTTTGTTATTTTCTCATTTTTGAAAAATCTGTGTGCGGGTTATACTAGTAGCTAGTTATGCAAATCTATACATTATATTATGCTAGACCATTTTTTGTCCAAGAATTTTTCTATTCTTTTCTTTTTAAAAAGGAGAGCAAATATAGGAGGCAACTTTCTATTATTTCTCCATCCAAATTTTGAAGTGCAATCATAACTCTTAATCAAACTGATATGGCTAAAAATAGGGTTAAGTCGGGGCCGTTCGAATCGGGCACGAATCTTAAAGTTTAGGGGTAGCTAAAAATAGGGTTAAATCGGGAACGTTCGAATCGGGCACGAATCTTAAAGTTCAGGGGTAAAATGATAATTTCACCTATAAACGGGTCTGAAGTGGAAACTAGGTCTTTTGTCAAAGCCCAATAATCCATGAACGGACCTGCCTTACTGGGTGCGGGTTCCTACCCATAAGAAACCCACTCAAACAGGATAAAGAAGGATTCAGATTCATGATTATCCCTAAGAGGTGGTTTTAACCACCTCTATCCACTTACACCGGGAAGTAGAGATATGTTCTTATATCGAAACTGACTCCTATGGCGGCTATAAATACCCCTCTCCCCCCACCATAGGGAGGTAATCAATCTTTTGCCATTTGAAGCTCTTTCTTAATCATTCAGCAGCAACATCCCTCGAATCCACAAATCTATCTGTTTGCCCCCACACCGATTTCAGTAGCAACAGATTGGCGCCATCTGTAGGAAAACTCGAATAACATTCCAACCTCTTCCGCCGGTCAAGACCACCTCCAGCCATGCCACCAAGGAAAGTAAGATCTACGGCCTCCAACCGTAGACCCACTCCCATTCCTCCCCAACTGCAACCGGAGGCTCCCCTCCAACCTGTCCAACCCGTCCAGCAATAGGGACAGCTCCCTCCTCAACCTGTTTAGCCGCTGCAGCAGGGGCAGCCTCCTCTTCAAAATCCTCAACCCCAGCAGGCTCAACTCGGGCCCCAGAATGTTGGTGTAGAGACCTCTCATCCTAATCCCCAAAAACAACCTCTTCACGGCAATCATATCTCGGTACACAACCCTTACACCGACTCCATGGCATCCCATAACCCTCGGCCATCAGAAGATCTCCGCATCATCGTAATCAACTGGCAGAAGGAGGAAGACCTTCGCCGCCATTTGGATGAGAGGCGGGCCCGAGAGGGAGGCTCCCGCTCAGAACGTCCAAAGGCTCAATCTCCTCGCCGCCGCGACCGCAGGAGGTCCCCTTCTCCTAGGAGGCAGAGGGAGTCCCTCGAGTACCGTCGAAGGGGAAACCGTTCTCCTGCTGGTCGACAGGCCCAAAAGGACCAGAACGGACCTATCACCAGAGTAGAATTCCAAGACTTTCAGGCAACAGTCTTGCGGGCCCTCAATGCCCCGCCAAACAACAACAATAATATCCAGAGGGTCCCCACTCCTGAGCCAGTTCGAAGTCCTCGCCATCGATCCCAAAGTCCTCCTCAAGCTCCGAGCCACCGCCATCACATCCCCAATCCTCACCAGTCTCCGAGCTACCGTCGACGTAGCCCACGTTCCCCCTAGATATCTCGAAGACGTCCTTCGTCACAAATCAAATCCTCTACTGCTATAGAGTGATGCCCTTTGGGCTTAAAAATGCTGGTGCCACCTACCAACGTCTTGTCAATAAGGTCTTCAAAAAACAGATCGGGTGGAACATGGAGGTTTATGTCGACGATATGTTGGTGAAAAGAATCAATGGGTCTGACCATGTCGCCGACCTCCAAGAAGCCTTTGACGTGCTAAGGACGCATAACATGAGACTAAACCCGAATAAATGTGCATTTGGGGTCTCATCGGGTAAGTTCTTGGGCTTTATGGTCAGCCAGAAGGGAATTGAAGCCAACCCTGAGAAGATAAAGGCCATCCTCAATATGGCTCCCCCCTCATACTTGAAAGAAGTGCAAAAGCTTACCGGGCGCCTCGCGGCTATATGGCGCTTCCTCTCCAAGTCCGGGGAAAAATGTCTCCCCTTCTTCAAAGCCCTCGGAGGGGCTAAGGGCTTCGAGTGGGGCCAGCAGCAGCAAGAGTCGTTCGACCAACTCAAAGCCTACTTGGTCAACCCCCCACTCCTCAGCAAGCCAACACCTGGGGAAACCCTTTACCTCTACCTCGCCGCCTCCGAACAGACCCTTAGTGTTGTCCTCGTGAGGGAAGAAGACAAGACACAGAAGCCTATCTATTACGTGAGCAAGGTCCTTAGAGATGCCGAGCTCCGTTATCCGAGGTTGGAGAAGATAGCCTACACCTTGGTTATGGCGGCCCAAAAGCTTCGTCCCTATTTCCAATCCCATTCAGTGGTCGTCCTCACCGACCAGCCGCTCAAGCAGGTCCTGTATAAGCCCGAGACCTCCGGACGTCTCATGAAGTGGTCAATTGAGCTGAGTCAGCACGACATATCCTATCAGCCTCGGACCGCCATCAAAGCTCAAGCGCTAGCCGAGTTCAAGTGGAAAGCACGATCCCTGAGGCCAGTCAAGCAGCAAATGGGCCACCCATCTGGACGGTGTATGTGGATGGGTCTTCTTGCGCCGAAGGGAGCAGAGCCGGAGTTATCCTGGCAAGCCCAGATGACTTCATCCTCCAATACTACCTCCGCATCAATTTCAAGGCTTCCAACAACGAGGCCGAGTACGAAGCCCTTATAGCGGGCCTAGGCATGGCTCGCAAGGCAGGGGTGAAGCATGTTCGAATGTTCAACGACTCTCAGCTCGTGGTGAATCAGGTCTTGGGAGAATACGAGGCACGAGACGGTCGTATGGCCAAATACCTAGCCAAGGTCAAAAGTCTCATGGCTTTATTCGAGGAAGCACAACTCCAGCGGATCCCCCGAGAGGAGAACACCCAGGCAGATGCCCTCTCGAAACTAGCCTCCTCCTCCCTCCAAGGGCTCGAGCAGACCGTCTTGATCGAAGTTCTACTAAGGCCCAGCATCGAAGAAGAAGCCCCCGACTCAATGGAGTCGCTACCGGTCCAACTCGAAGATAACTGGATGAGGCCTTTAGTTGAGTTCCTCAGAGACGGGAGCCTTCCCCAAGATCCAAAAGAAGCTCGCCGAATCCGAACAAGAGCGGAGCGGTACACCCTCATTGAGGGAATCTTGTACAAATGCTCCTACACCCAAGTAGATGGCCGACCCTACTTGAGGTGTCTCTCTCCAGAAGAAGCCCTGTATACTCTGAAAGAACTCCACGAAGGGATAGGCGGAGCCCATTCGGGATCAAGGTCCCTCGCCCGCAAAGTCTTGAATTATGGGTACTTCTTGCCTACCCTCCTTCGGGACACCGAGCAACATGTCCGACAATGTGGCCCCTACCAATAATTCTCCACTATCCGTCGCCTACCGCAAGCTCAACTCTCTTCCCTCTCAAGTCCAACCCCCTTCGCAATGTGGGGAATGGACCTGCTAGATCCGTTCCCACTGGCTCCAGGCCAGCTCAAGTTCCTAGTCGTGGCGATTGACTATTTCTCCAAGTGGATTGAGGCCGAACCACTCGCAACTATTACTGAGAACAGGGTGCAACAGTTCTTCTGGAAGAACGTGATTTGCAGGTTTGGCATACCACGAGTCTTGGTGACAGACAACGGAATACAATTTGCGGGGGCAACATTCCGCTCCTTTAGTGAAGACCTTGGCATTCAGCAGCGGTTCTTCTCTATCTCCATCCCTCAATCCAATGGTCAAGTAGAGAACGCCAATAGGCAAATCCTCTCGGGCATGAAGAAGAGACTAAGTAAGTCGGCTAGAGGATTGTGGGTAGAGCAGCTTCCTAACGTACTGTAGAACTACCGCACTACAAAGAGAACCCCCACAGGAGAGTCTCCCTTCAACCTCACCTACGGTTCCGAGGTAGAAATCCCCTTAGAGGTTGGTTTGCCATCCCCCCGCCTAATTGCGTACAATAAAGAGCAGAACGCAAAGGAGCTTCGAGCCAATTTGAATCTCATCAATGAACTCCGCGAGAGAACCTCGATTTGCCAAGAGAATTATCGAAGAAGGATCGAGCAATCCTACAACAAAAGAGTCCGTCCTACGGATCTTAAGGAGGGGGACTTAGCCCTCAGGAAGCTAGCCATCTCGTTCCCCAGCAAAAGGGGCAAGCTAGCCCCAAATTGGGAAGGACCCTACAAGGTCTCCAGAGTAGTTCGCCTCGGAGCGTACCAACTTGAAGACCTGGGGGGCAGGAAGATACCAAGAACATGGAACGCCGATCATTTACTGAAGTACCAAGAGGGTATTTGAACACCTCTCCAAGAAACATCAGTTTTAAGGCTATTCTATTTGTTTTTCCATTGTAATAACGACTCGCAACCTAGAAGCGGCTAATTAGTAGTATTTAATAAAGAATTTCTTTACAATAATAATTCTCTTGTGCCCAGTTTATCTCTGTTTAATACCTCAAGTGTATTGTTTTAAACGACGAGTTCGGAGTCCAAGACTTGGCTCGACTCCGCTTCATCAAGTTGCTCA
The DNA here is from genome assembly GCA_017893485.1 of Hemerocallis citrina. Lineage (NCBI taxonomy): Eukaryota > Viridiplantae > Streptophyta > Magnoliopsida > Asparagales > Asphodelaceae > Hemerocallis > Hemerocallis citrina. The sequence continues at coordinate 133,276,805 of CM030363.1, forward strand.
TAAGCGAGTTAGAAGTGATTCGCCATTCGGAACTGCTCCCACAACTGTTGAATCTCTCTTAAACGACGAGTTCACAGTCCAACACTTGGCTCGACTCCGCTTCATCAACTTGCTCATAAGCGAGTTAGAAGTGGTTCGCCATTCGGAACTGCTCCCACAACCGTTGAATTTCTCTTAAACGACGAGTTCGGAGTCTAACACTTAGCTCAACTCCACTTCATCTACTCGCTCATAAGCGAGTTAGAAGTGGTTCGCCATTTGGAACTGCTGCCACAACCGTTGAATCTCTCTTAAACGACGAGTTCGGAGTCCAACACTTAGCTCGACTCCGCTTCATCAACTTGCTCATAAGCGAGTTAGAAGTGGTTCGCCATTCGTAACTGCTCTCACAACCGTTGAATCTCTCTTAAACAACGAGTTCGTAGTCCAACACTTGGCTCGACTCCGCTTCATCAACTTGCTCATAAGCGAGTTAGAAGTGGTTCGTCATTCGGAACTGCTTCCACAACCGTTGAATCTCTCTTAAACAACGAGTTCGAAGTCCAACACTTGGCTCGACTCTGCTTCATCTACTCACTCATAAGCGAGTAAGGAGTGATTCGCTATTCGGAATTGCTCCTACAACCGTTGAATCTCTTTTAAACAACGAGTTCGGAGTCCAACACTTGACTCGACGCCGCTTCATCTACTTGCTCATAAGCGAGTAAGAAGTGGTTCGCCATTCAGAATTGCTCCTACAACCGTTGATTATCAAAACTACCATTACCAAATCCCAAATTAACGCTTGCAAAAAGATTATTTCTTTATTTCACGAAAGACCAATCAAAGATACAACTCTTATGCTGGGGTACAAGTCTCACACGGGACCAAAAGCTCGTACAATACAAGTCTTAAGACTACAAAACCACCCTACTTAGGACGGCGATGCTCCTCCGGAGCGACACTCGAGGTAGACAAACTACACGTTGCATTCTCTCCATCTCCGCTGAAGACTGTACACCAGCGGATTGGGTTGCGCCTTCGGCCCCCAATCTAACCGTAGTGCTGCCTGACGAACCAGCGACCCCACTTTGCACGTCTCCAGGCCTTCGCACCAGAGACGATGGCTGGCGTGCAAACTCGTGAAAAGTTCTCCCTGGGGCATACTCCTCCTGGGGATAAGAGACACTCCTAACATTGCTTCCCTCAGTCGACCGCCGAAGGCGCAAGTTCTCTGCCTCTAACTCAATCACCTGCTCTTTAAGTGCTTCATCAGTCACTTTGATCTTGAAACGGGGTAATCGACTCGAACCACCCCCGTGCTGGGCCTTCGAGATGTCTCTCCGAAGTTGCGTCGCCTCCATAGTTTTCTCAAGCACCACATTCTTCAGCTCGTCCCTTTTAGCTCTTGTTTTGAATAGAAGACCCCGAAGAGCTACTTGCCTCAGGCCATAGTGATAAGCCCTTGAGGGGCACCTCTCCTCCCCTTCGGGGGGCGCCTCGCGAGCCTGCTCTTCTAATCGCTCTAGCTCAGAGTCTCGTTTAGCCAGCAGCACCCTAACGTGATTTAGCTCCGACTTAGCCTTGAAGAGTTTCTCACGGGTTCAAGCAAGAGCCAGCTTAACGACGTCGAGCTAAGAACAGGGTGATAATGGTTCGACTAGCTGAAAGAGTTGAAAAAATTGGCTAAGTCTAAAAGACCAAAGTTTAAAAGCTAAGCCTAGGCGAGCATAGTGCGAGACTCAAAAGTTAGATAATCGATGAATTCAAAATATCTCCAACACTTAGTCAAAATAGAAAGTTTCATTCATACAAAAGTTAATTGCTACAAAAAAAAGTGGTGGTCAGTCCGCTATAAGGCAATACAAGAAAAGAAGACGAAAATACGAGACAACTGAAGTCAAGGGGCCACCTTGGGTGGTAGCTCGGTGACAGGCTCCTCGGTGGTCGCCTCCCCTTCCTCCACCGCTCCGGCCTGGGGGTCGGCCACAGCCTCGTCGCCCCCTTTCTCCACCACCATGGCCTCGGGGCCGGCCACAGCTTCGTCGCCCCCTTTCTCCACCACCACGGCCTCGGGGCCAGCCACAGCCTCGTCACCCCCTTTCTCCACCACCACGGCCTCGAGGCCGGCCACAGCATCGTCGCCTTCCTCTTCCTCGACCTCTTGATCGGCTTCGAGGTCCTCACCATCAGCCGGACCCCACAGTCCGTATCCCGACCTATCGAAGCCAGGGACTCGAGCCTCGACATGCTTGAGCGCAGTGACGTAGGACTTCTCCATATTCGCCATCATATGCTTCTTCTCCTCGGCCTCTATCTCTGCCCTTGCCACCTCCACTGCCCCGTCCTTCGCCCTCATCACCTCCTCCACGGCCTTCTTCGCCTTTTCCCTCTCCTCGTCTGCCCGAGCTGCCTCCGAGGCGATCTTCTCGTTCGCCTGCGCCAGGGCCATCTCAAAGTGCGCGACCTAAGTTGCCAAGGATTCCGAGCGGCGCTGCTCCGCCTCGTACAGCTTTGCGACTCTCGCCCTCTCGGATCGGTCCCTGTCGCATATTAGCTTCAGCTCCATCTCCTACTCGGAATATTGCTCGAGGAGGTGGCTGAAGTGGCACGTGATCTAAACAAAAGATGAAAAGAAGCGATGAAAACCGAGCAAAAGACTTAGAAAAGTTTTTGAATTATCAACAAATCGACTAAGAGACTCACCGACATGGTCGTCCGAGCTATCTCGAGAGCATCGTCGCCCATCGTCCCCGCCTTCATTGCTGCTCGGTCCTTCGGGGTCGGAAGATGGCGCAAGGCTTGCATGCTCATGGCCGAGTCCCCCAAGAAGCCATCGTGGTTCATCACCCGCCAGTCGGGGATGAAGAGCTTCTTATGCTCCTCGGTCAGAATCGCCTCGGCCTTCTCGGTGAGGGGCGGGGCCTCGAGCACCAACGCCGCGGAGATAGAAAAGCCTTCGGCTGAGGGCTCGGACTGGGTCGGTGGAAGAAGAGCGGTAGCCGAGGCAAATCGCTGAGGAGACGCCAGGTCTACAGTCTCGACCACGGCGGAGGACACTTTGGTAGGTCGGCCGGACGAAGGTCCCGCGGTCGTCCTCTTCCTCTTCTTGGCGTCGGAAGCCTTGTTTCGTTCGGCCATGATCGCCCTAAAGTCCATGTTCAGAGCCTCTACCAAAAAGAAAGAGCAAAGTTAAGACAAAAAATACACAAGGTATAGAGAGTAAACAAAAGAACAAGATGTTTGGAGCATACTCGGGTCGATCGGACTGAGACCCAACCCGTGGAGCACTTCCTCGGTCATATCCTTCCAGCTCAGGGTCGGGAGGTTGATTAGCTTCGTCACAACTTCTGCTTCGGCTGGAGTTAACACCGGCTCGGCCTTCGCCCACTTCGGCACATCCTCCTTCCACCTTGTTGGAAAGTCCCATGCCGAGGGGCCTCGGATCAAAAAATACTTGCCCTTCCATGACTTGATAGAGTCCGGGTTTTCTATCAATTTGACGCCTTTTCGTGGCGACAAGTAGTATCGGTGCTCCATCTTGCTCATCCGATTGATCCAATACAAACTTCGGAGAACAACGAGCTGAGGCTCCACCTTCGCCGTCCGATACTAGTGCAGAAACCTGAGCACGTGGCACCACATGTTCGGTATGAACTGGATCGGGCTCAGTCCATACCACCGAAGCACTTCGATCAAGAAGGGGTGAAGGGGAAGGCGCAGGCCTGCATTCAGGGCGTCGTAAGCAAATACACACATGTCAGGCGTGAATGCCGTGCACGCTCGCACTCCGGGTCCGAGGAGGATTAGGGTGTACTCCAGGGGTATCACGAAGCTCTTCCGTATCCGAAGCAGGTCCCTCTCCGTCAGAACCGAGGCGATGTCGTCAACCTCGGTAACCTCCTTCGGCTCGTTCTCCTCGTACGTTTCCGATCTCCCATAGATCGCCTTTGTCAACAAGTCACCGGTATACTTCCTGATCCCCCATGGCCTGATATCTCCGTCGGCAGCCGACCCATTTCTCCTCCCCGTCTGACGGGCTCTACCACCATCTCGGCAATTACCGACCGTGCCACCTCTTTACCCTTTCCCTTCTCGAGCAGAGCGACTGGCTCGACCACAGTCGACCCTGTTACCTCCTTCCCCTTCTCTCGGCTTAGCACTTCTGCCCCCTCCTCTTGAACGGGCGGAGCCACTAGTCGCTACTCACTCTCACCTCTCGAGGAAGAGGCCTCACTGCCCGAGGACACTCTAGACATCTTGAAAAGTATATATATATATAACTGAAAATATATATATTTACCTTGATGTGACGTTCTCGGTCGGAATAGTTCGCCAGAAATCGCCTTGCCACGCCGCGACAGCTAGTACGACCACCCAAGAACAAAAATCACCGCTAGCGGAGCAACTCGACAGCAAAAGTTTCTCTAAGAGTGAAAAGTGAAAGAGTGGGAGAAATGATTGTGGGGAGGGGGGAGAACTTATAGTAAAAAGAGGACGACTCTTGGGTTTCTAACCTATTGGGCCCCACTTAAGCCCATTTAGAAGGTTAAACGACAGAATGCAGAATGGCGGGAACAACCCAGGAACTGGCCACATAGCTCGGCAGCCATAGAAGCGCCGAGCTACCGAGGTGTCCATCTGAAGAAGGTGCTCCTGAGCTACCGGGGCACCGACCTCCGCATTGGAGAAAAAATGTCTCCGAGCTCCTTGGACCGTCAGATTGTCCCAAGATTCGCGCCAAAAGCTGATGGACGGCTCAGATTTCGCCACGACCACAAAACGACAAAATTACGTTTTCTCGTGATCTGAGCCGCGTGCGACGTGATTCGCACCGTGATGGACGCTCTAGATCTAGCCACGTAGCTCGCCAGCCCATGAAGCGCCGAGCTACCGGGGCACCGACCTCCGCATTGGAGAAAAAATGCCTCTGAGCTCATTGGACCGTCAGATTGTCCCAAGATTCGCGCTAAAAGCGGATGACGGCACAGATTTCGCCACAACCACAAAACGACAAAATCACGTTTTCTCGTGATTTGAGCCTCGTGCGTCGTGATTCGCGCCGTGATGGACGCTCCAGATCTAGCCACGTAGCTCGGCAGCCCACGAAGCGACGAGCTACCGAGCTACTCTGCCGAGCTCCTGGGGCACCGACCTCCGCATTGGTGAAAAAATGCCTCCGAGCTCCTTGAACCGTGAGATTGTCCTAAGATTCGCGCCAAAAGCTGATGGACGGCTCAGATTTCGCCATGTCCACAAAACGACAAAATCACGTTTTCTCGTTATCTGAGCCTCTTGCGCCGTGATGGACGTTCCAGATCTAGCCACGTAGCTCGGCAGCCCGCGAAGCGCCGAGCTACCGAGCTACTCTGCCGAGCTACCGAGCTGCCGAGATGCCCATTCGGAGAAAGGCGCTCCGAGCTACAGCACCGAGCTACCTAGCCACATTGCCGAGCTATCGGGGCACCGACCTCCGTATGGGGGAAAAGCGCCCCCGAGCTACTCCAGCTGTTAGATCGCTCAGAAATCTGCGCCCAAGGCCGATGGACGATCCGGATCGCTCCACGTCATAAATAGGTATAAAAATCTATTTTTTATTTATTTAATTCGAATTATTTATTCAAAATTGCGAAAAAATGATTAAAAAATCAGAAAAATTAATTAAAAATTCTAAAAAATAATTATAATTCCAGAGAAATATTTTTGAACCCCTGAGTAAATAATTATTGCTTAGAATAATTAATTAATGTCCTCGAAAAATAAATCACCGCTTCGCAAAATTGAATAAATGATCCGAAAAATAATTTTAAAATCAAGAAAAATCACCCAAGATCTAGAAGAGCTCAAAGACAATCCTGAGCGTTCTACCAACTTAGAAAAACACCATCCTGACTCGTATAAGATCCGAAACCCCTCATTCGGACTCCGATACAACCTCGCAAGCCATTAAGTCAGTAAAACTACTCTTCAAAGGCTGATCAAGCTCAGCCTTCAGGAGTGGGGGGCTCGTGATATCGCTAAAAATAAGATTAAATTGGGACCGTTCGAATCGGACATGAATCTTAAAGTTCAGAGGTAAAATGGTAATTTTACCTATAAACGGGTCTGAAGTGAAAACTGGGTTTTTTTTATCAAAGCCCAATAATCCATGAACGGACCTGCCTTACTGGGTGCGGGTTCCTACCCATAAGAAACCCACTCAAACAGGATAAAGAAGGTTTCAGATTCACGATTATCCCTAAGAGGTGGTTTTAACCACCTCTATCCGCTCACACCGGGAAGTAGAGATATGTTCTTATCTCGAAACTGACTCCTAAGGCCGCTATAAATACCCCTCTCCCCCCACCATAAGGAGGTAATCAATCTTTTGCCAATTGAAGCTCTTTCTTAATCATTCAGGTTACTGACAAGAGCGTCGGAAGGTGCGTTGCCGAAATTAACCCCGGTGTCTCGCACTTTTTACATGTTAACGGCAAAAGGATCTCGGTCAGACTCCGGTGAAATCGTTCAGGTTTAACTATTCACCTTCCCTCGAATCCACAAATCTATCTATTTGCCCCCACACCGATTTCAGCGGCAACACAAACCTTAAAAATCGTGCAATATTGTATATATGTTATTAGAGAATTTTTCAAAAATAATTATGTTAATTTCTCACTTTTTAAAAATTATGTGCAATATATTATTGCATAGAGTTATATTTAAAAATTATATGCAATATAAATTTACATGGTTATACTAGTATATTTAATGGTAAACATGTTATTTTTGTGAACAATCGAAAACAGATCTTTACCACACAAACAATCGAAAACAGATGCCAGTGGCGAAAACTCACATCTGATAGCAAGTTTACAAAGCAATGATTTCTACAAACATTGAAGTGAAAAAAATCAAAGAGAAACAGATTCATCAATGATATAATTGCCCAATACTCAAAGTCACTACACATTATGCACACTCGATAATCGAAAGGCAAGTCTCCGGTAAGCCTAAAGTTGAATATTAGCCTCCTCCCTGTGTTGATCAAGCTCCGTACCCGAGATGCATCTTCGCCACTCACTGGCCTGCATAGAGAGAAAGTGTCCAAATACCTGATAAATAACATTTTACATGTGGTGGTTTGTTACGGAAACATTCATGCTATGCAAGTTGATTGTGTCATCTCCTGAAGTTTTCGCCTATTTTTAAACTTGAATGAGTTTATATGACAATATGACAAAGAATGGTGAAAGCAATGTCAAGATTCTAGCAAGAAACTGGAGGTGCTTGGAAAGGGAGAACAAATGGACAATAGAAGTAAATGCAAATGTTGTCGACACTAACTTAACTGAGTAAATTTTTCGGGAATTATCATTATGTGCTTCTGGCACTTTAAATCCTTCAGGAATTTTCATATATATATCATGGTCTAACGAACCATACAAATAGGCCGTGACCACATCCATGAGGCGCATTTCAAGTCTTTCATGCACTGCCAGACATATCAAATATCGAAATGTTATTGCATCCACCACAGGAGAATATGTCTCTTCATAATCAACACCAGGCATCTGGGTAAAACCTTGTGCGACAAGCCGTGCTTTATATCTAGTAATCTCATTTCGTTCATTTCTTTTTCGTACAAATACCCATTTATAGCCTACTGATTTGATCTCTTTTGGCGTTCAGACTACAGGTCCAAAAACTCCTCGTTTTTAAAACGAGTCTAATTCAGACTTAATTGCCTCTTTCCATTTTGGCCAATCATTTCTATTTCTACACTCTTCCACAGAGGTAGGTTCATGATCCTTATTTTCATTTATGATATCGCGTGCTATATTATATACAAAAATATTATCGACAATTATATTATTCCGATCCCATCTTCTTTCCATAATGACATAGTTAATCGAGATCTCTTCATTTTCATTAATTTTAAGTACCTGATTTTCTTCATTATTAACTATGTCAATGGTCTCTTCTGGAGAGACATCCTCGATTTGACAATCATGGTTATTTGCTCCTTTTCTTTTTCGAGGATGTTTATCTTTGGAACCAAGTGGTCTACCACGCTTCAAGCGTGCCTTAGACTCACTAACAATTATAGGTTGTCCTTCAGGGATATCAATTTTGATAGGAGCATTTACAGCTGGAATATGAGATTTTGTTACTCTTTTGTGATCAGTAAATGCGTCTGGCAGTTGATTTGCAATACCTTGCAAATGAATTATCCTTTGAACTTCTAATTCACTTTCTTTTGTTCAAGGATCTAAACTTTTCAATGATAATTCATTCCATGAAATCTCTTTTTCCAACTGTTTATTATCTCCCTCTAATGTTGGGAATAGTGATTCATCAAAGTGACAATCTGCAAACCTTGCAGTAAACAAATCTCCAGTCGTCGGTTCAATATACTTGATTATAGATGGAGATTCATACCCAACATATATTCCCGTCCTCCTTTGAGGTCCCATTTTTGTACGTTGTGGTGGATTAATTGGGACATATACCGCACATCCGAAAATTTGTAAATGGAAAATATTTGGATCCTGACCATGAACCAATTGTAAGGGAAAATTATCATTATAACTGGTTGGCCAGATGCGTATAAGTTGTGCTGCATGTAAAACAGCATGTCCCCAGGCCCAAACGGGGAGGTTTGATTTCATAATCATTGGTCTAGCAATCCATTGGATCCGTTTTATAAATGATTCTGCCAAACCATTTTAAGTGTGAACATAAGCTACTGGATGTTCCACTTTTATCCCAATTGACATACAATAATTCATAAAAGATTGGGATGTAAATTCACCAGCATTATCAAGACGAATTGTCTTTATTGGATAATCAGGAAAATGTGCCCGCAACCGAATTATTTGTGCAAGTAATCTTGCAAAAGCCAAATTACGAGATGATAATAAACACACATGTGACCATCGAGTTGATGCGTCAATTAGAACCATAAAATACCGAAACGGTCCACACGGGGGATGAATCGGACCACATATATCACTATGAATTCGTTCTAAAAATGATAGTGATTCGTTCTTTATTTTGGCTGGTGAGGGCCTTGTAATTAACTTTCCTTGGGAACAAGCAACACAAGAAAATAAATGGGATTGAAAAATCTTCTGGTTTTTCAATGAATGACCACATAATTTCTCGATAATTTTCCGCATCATCATTGAACCGGGATGACCTAACCGATCATGCCAAACCTTAAATATATCTGTAAACTTCTGGTTTACAGTATCAGTAAACTTCATATTTACTGTATTATATGATTCAACCATTCTTATAGTTGTATAATACAATCCAGATGAGAAAGCTGGTAATTTTTCTAACACACTTTTTGCCCATCATAGTTGAGGTAATACAAAGATATTCAATACCTCTTTCATTCATAGTCTCAATATGATATCCATTTAAACGAATATCTTTAAAACTTAATAAGTTTCTTTGAAACTTAGGCAAAAATAATGCATTTTCAATTATGAATTTTGTGCCTTCTGGCATTATAAAATTTGCTCTTCCGGAGCCTTCAATTATCTTTGCACAGCCTGATATGGTATTGACATGTGCTTGATCATTTCTCAGATTAGAAAAATATTTCTTATCTTTAAGAATGGTGTGTAGTAGCACTGTCTGCAAGACATATATTCCCAACTTGGATCTTGGATTGATACATATTCATAATCTAGATAAAGAGAAAAAAAATGCGAATAAATAAACTTGAAAGCAATATAAAGCATATAATAATAATGAAGAATGACATTAATTTGAAATAAAATTAAGCTAAAGAAAAACTTTAACAAAACTGAAACAAACTGAAATAAAACATAGTTCATAGCAAACTTAAACATAGAAATAAAATAAGCAGAAAGAAACTTCAAATATCATAAGCATCTTGATCACCTCTGGTCACTTCCATCTTCAGGATGGATAAGGAAATCAGCTGCATCCAAGTGCATTAGATCATCGAGGCCTTCGGTGAAATCATTGGAGTCGTCAGCAATGAAATTTGCTTCAACATTCTTTCCTTTGTTCTTCAACGACTCTTGATAAAGATCAACAAAATGCTTGGGAGTACGACAAGTACGCGACCAATGACCTTGCATCCCGCATCGGTGGCAGATGCTTTCCTTCATCTTCTTATTCATGCAACCATCATTGTTTCCACGTGATTCATCCCTAACATTGTGGTTACTTCGACCACCGGGGAAATAACCTCTTCCTCGTCCACGTCCACGTCCGCGGCCTCGGCCATGACCACGACCACGATTATTATTGAATGCTATCACATTCACTTCAGGGAATGGAGCAGAGCCAGTAGGACGGGACTCATGATTTTTCATCAATAACTCATTATTTTGCTCAGCAACAAGAAGACAAGATATCAAATCCCCGTATTTTGTAAAACCCTTTTCACGGTATTGTTGTTGCAAGAGCACATTAGATGCATGAAATGTGGATAACGTTTTTTCCATCATATCAGAATCTGTAGCAGTTTCACCACATAATTTCATTCGTGAACTGATTCGAAAAATAGCCAAGTTATACTCACTGACAGATTTAAAATCTTGAAAACGGAGATGCATCCAGTCGTAACGTGCTTTCGGAAGAATCAGAGTTTTCTGATGATCATACCTCTCTTTCAGTGATTTCCAAAGATCTGTAGAATCTTTGACCGTGAGGTATTCAACTTTCAACCCCTCATGAAGGTGATGACGAAGAAATATCATTGCCTTCGCCTTATCTTGGTTGGATGTTTCTTTTGATTCATCAATTGTCTCCTTGAGACCTTTAGCATCCAAATGGATCTCCGCATCCAACACCCACGACAAGTAATTCTTGCCGGTAATATCAAGAGCTTCAAATTCAAGCTTGACAAGGTTCGACATGATGAAACTATATATATATATATATATATATAATGTGCAATTAGAAAAAAAAATATTTGATCAAACTATAACTTTTCTGATACACAAGATCCAAATGAATGGCGAGTGTAGAGCATACTTAGTTATAGTGACCTTAATATTATAATATGAGTATAAAAAAATGTAATTGAAATAATTATGAACAAAAAATACCTCGAATAGTTGAAGTAGAGCCTCGTGCTGATAACGTATTGTAAAAATAATAGAGACGATGCTAGAAAGTATAAGAGACGAGAATAAAGTATAATTTGTATTCCCCACCTTTCTTCAAGTCTGTACAAGCCTATTTATAAGCTTACAAAAGAAGTTGAAAGGACAAACATGGAGTAAATGGTGAGTGGAGAACATTGAGATCATGGGGTTAGTGGAGAAAATGGGATAATGGAGAGACATTCACATTAATTGATTTTTAACACAGATCTAATAAACTTCCTATAAATGTAGGATTGTAATTTATGTACTTTATACAAACTGGAAAAGTTCCAATCTGCCTAATACATTTCGAAATGTATGTTTCTTTTCTAAGGAGAGCTAAGAAATTCTACTCTGTTTGTAAGAGGAGAAATATCTTTATCTCGCAAGTCTTGTTTTATTTCATTTATAATATTAAGCTTAGTAGACAAGAAGGTAAAAGTAAATTTAGAAAACAGACATGGAAGATGTTAATAAACTATTTAGCAATAAATTAAAAATGATAATTGATTGGACTCCATTACATTGTGTAATGAGTTTTAAGAAACAAGGTTGAGACGTAATTATATACTTCATCTTTTAAAAGTATTACGAAAGGTATATATTGTACATATTTTAGGTTTCTTCATTTTTTTTTCTATGGGGCATTAGCAATTTCTTCAAGTAATATTAAGGCTTTGTTTAGTATTGTTGTGACGAGAAGTGCTTAAACTGGAAAGTGTTAGCTACCAAAAGTGCAGTTAGTAAAAAGAAGAAAAAGTATTCAACTTCAGAAAATTTTTAGTGAGTAAAGCACTTTTGTGAAAAGCTACAAACATCATTTTATGTGTGGTGATAAAAATGCTAACAAACAGTTTTCAAATTTTAGTTATGGTTAAGCACACTTTTAGTTAAGTTTTTCGAACATCTATTTTGACTCTGAAAGTACTTTTAGAATCAAAACCACCCTCCGAAAGCAATGCCAAATGGAGACTGTGTAGGTGTTTACATAATATCTACCTTGGATGCAAGAAATAACTTCCTAAACATAGTGCACAGCAAAGATAGCAAAACTTTGGTTACTTCCAGGTTATTTTATAATATAAGCATATAGGCTCCAGTTTTTCTTATCTAGCCAATGGTGGATGTCATAGTACACTTATACAATAGCTACTGCTTGTATAAAATGGAGGTGCCTAATAATTCATTCGTGATGCGTGATCGACAGAGATGGTAATATGTCATATGGTAAGCGGTGAAGGCAAATGGAAACTTATCGAGGCATATTGTGATACGTATATGCAGCAGAAGGATCTAGAAGATTCTAGTAGGATGACAAAACACCCTAAAAGTTTCTCCAACCAAAGTTCTCGACAACTTTGGTTTTACAAACTATGCTCTTTGTTTAAATATCGAATGAAGGGTTCCATAAAAGATAACACAACCAAATTATATATAAACTTTATAGAAGCATGGACAGTAACACCTCCGCGCAAACATACCAATAATAGTTGTTCATAAACAAACACATAGAGATGTAAAAAGATCAGTGTAGAGCAACACAAAGGAAACAAATCAAGTACCCTGAGAAATCTATAGGAATATTGCACAAGCAACACACAAAGGAAGAAACATGGGGAAAAGATGCTAGTATGCAACATAATCTATACAGATGATACAAGACAACAGACAAGAAATGTCAAACTCGTGTATTAATTTTCTTCAAGAGAAACTTGGGAGGTATATGTCTCTCAGGATACTTTGGCCACACAAATTGGAGGTTGTGAATCGTATGCGACAAGGTACCTACGCCCCCTTGTTTCTAGTCAACAAAGACGGAAACACTCCAACAAGAGAATAACATCATATTGCTTCTTTTAACAGGAAGGATGTAGCATCATGTAGCTATTTTCAATGTATAGCACATAAACACGCATCTAAGATTCGAAAAACAGGAGCTATTTTGTTTTATAAAATAACCCAATCCAAATTTGTCTGAAATCTCTGATATGGATCTCTCAAATAGTAAGCATGTAGCATCATGTTGCTTATTTCAATGTCTAGCACCTAAACCTGCACCTAAGATTCCAAATACGAGCAAGGTTGTAAATGGCATTAGGCGGCGGCGGTTAGGTCAAGGGGTGCCTAGGCGATGCCTAGGCAGTTGAATTTTTTTTGCCGATTTAGTTAATTTCAGCACATATTCTTCAATCGTAAGTACAATTATGCAATGCAATTGCAAATATTCATCATGTTGTTGTGTAATATGTATAATTAAAGGGTGTATGCATAAAAAAAAATTCCTCGTGCAATTAATCTGTAAATATGTGCAATATGTGCAATTAAAAAAAATAATTGTCCAATTATAATATGTGCAATATGCCAATATGTGTAATATGTGTAATATGTGTTATTTTAATATGTGCAAAAAGTGTAATATGTGCAATCCATCACCAATAATACTAAAAAAAATTTAAAACAATTCCACTACTATAAAGATCCATACATAGTATATAATAGATTAATAGTAGTTCTCTTTTTTTCTGTTATTTTATAGTATTTAAAATTTTAAAAAAATAAAGAACGCCTGGGCGTTGGACATCAGGCGTCCGCCTGATCAGTGCCACGGACGCCTACTCAACAAGATGACCACCTGATCGCCTCCGACCGCCTAGACCGCCGCCTATGGCAAAGGCGGTTCATTCTCCTCCACTTGAGCGCCTAGGCGCCGCCCAGGCGTCCGAGGCGGCTGTCATTTAGAACACTGTTATACGAGAATAAATGTTGTTTGATATCCCATTAACCCAACCGAATTTGACTGAAATGTCTTATATGGGTTTCTGGATCTTGAAATTAAATTCATTTAGGGGCTGTTTGGTTGGTTGTAAAATATATCCAATCCATGAAGATTATAGGGAAAAGAGATCTTTGAAAATGAGTTCTAAAAAGTGGTTTGTTTGGATGTAGTTTTATTGTAGTATAGTATAGAGAGGAGAGAGAAAGAAATTTAAAAAAGTAGTAAAAATTAATGTAGAGGAATAGGTTGAATCGTTTTAAAGGATAGTATAAAAAAAGAGGAGAGATAAACAAATTAAAAAGCATGAACAGTGCCCATCCACTGAAATTCGGGATTATTTTTTGGATTTTAAAACGCGCTACAGTAGCACTACAGTAGAAATCCAAATCCAGCCACAATTGAGCTAAACAAACCTGTGGACATTGCTCGTCCATGGATTTCTTTTCCACGTACAAGTTATACGGGCAGGCCCTTAGAGGCATAGTTGAAAAAAATGCATTACATAGCTTAAATAGCTCATTATAAGTATATAGTGTAACGCCAATGATTTTGCTTTGATGCCTTATGAAATAGTTCAAACATAAGTAGCTTTCCGCTATTATATCATAGAATATTTTGTAACCATCGTTTGCGTTGTAAACACTATTTTGGGCTATACCTTCTATTATACATTACATACTTGTCAGTAATGAGATGGAACATTTCAATTAATATGTGATGCTAAATCAACAATATTTCTCTGCGTAAATATTTTTATTAGTATAACTAATATTAGAATCTAAACTGAAAAAATTTAATTTTACTTTTAATATGTAATGAGTTGTGCAAGAAAATTTAATATTTAAAAAAAAAAAAAGAAATACATATAGCTTATGCTTTACGATATGCTATTTATGCTTTCAATTTTTTCAACATTCTTAGAGATACAAACAAGGTAGCACATTTACTTATATATGTTGAATTATATACTTATAGTCTCAAATGTCCAACTACTCGGTTTTTCCTAAGTACAAAGGTTTTCATTTCAATGGATTCAACAACGAAAAAATGAATGATGATAAAAATAACAACAAAACATTGAGATGAATTCATTATTTTTAACTATAGAAGAGAAGAAAGTTTTCGGTTGACTATTAATATTTACATGAATGACCTATATTATGTTCAATCATGTTGTTGGAATAGCATCATCATTTTCCAGTGAATGTGATGAGGATATCGGTTATGTTTTGTTTTATTTTGAGATTTAGCTATATGTAGTAGTTTTGCAATTTGCACCCTTTATTTTCTGCATTAGAATATTTTAAAGATTTGTATTGAGATTTTATTTTGAACCTATATATACGCCTTGAGAATAATAAGAATGTATGTTATTGATTAAAAAAATTACTGTGTTGAGTTATTGTTCTTCATTCATCTTTTTGTGTGAGACATTGAAATAAAATTATTAGAGTTTGTGAGAAATCCTAAGAAAGTATGAGGGTTTGTGAGAAGCTCTAAATACACCCCAAATCCCCAATTAATCAAAACCCTAACTCCTTCACATCCATCATCTCTCCTATCCCTCTTCTTCTTGCCCATCTTCCCGAACCCAACAACCCAGTCCCGCATCTTGCCTCCGTCCATTCCATCACCTCGCTGCTCGCACCCTGACTTCAACACTTCCCACACCTTCAGCACGCCCCTCGCTGCCCCTCCGGGCACCTCCATCGCAAGCACCCCAAAGACTCCCTCATCTCCACTTGATCATTGCCCTCCATCGCCATCTTCTCAAGCCCCGACAGCCATCGCGCAACCTCCGACCACCCCCACTGCTCCCTCCATCACTGTCGACACCTTCTCCACCCCAAATCCCCACAAACCCTAACCTTAATCTCCAAATCCAACTCAAATCCGAACCTAAATCCCTAAATCTACTTCAAATTCGAAACCTTAATCCCCAATCCACTTCAAATCTTAAACTCTAATTCTTACGTCAAGGAAAGGAGCTTTAGAGGAGTACAATACCATTAAAGGCGACGATTGACAACTTCTTCCTTCATCTGTGGCGACGACACTTCCATCCAACCCCGATAAACTCCTTCCACTTCTCAAATATTTGTGATACTGCATTATCATCTCTAAATTATTATCTGAATTATCTGTCGTCCACAAATATTGAGTGTGTTTCTACTTGCCAATTAGAGTACAAATCTTTATTGAGTATATTACTGGCTAAGAACGCGTACGTATAATTGTTGATTGTTAGACGTGAATTTTTAATTGGGCTTGTTAAACTTATCTCATATCTTGAAAATTCATCAAACCAATTAATAGTTTTAATTTCTAACTTAATCTGCATTACTTGTTGATAAACTTGATCTTTTGATATTCTTGAAAAATTCTTTGTCTAGGGTTAAGTTCACATTATTTTGGTATCAGAGCGAAGATTTTTAAAACCCTAGTTCTTGCATCATTTACTCGTAATTTGTGCATTCATTTAGGAAGCGTTCTTGCATCATTTTTTTAAAAAAATTGCAATCATTTTAGGGTTATTTTTTCTTCTTTCTTCATTAGATCATTTCAGATTTTAAAAAAAATTATTTTAGGTGCATTTAGAACACTTTTCCCCAATTTCAGCAAACACACGTCACCACGACCCCTAGAATTCAGCGAGCCTTTTTTCGAATTGAAATGGACAACTCTGATATTTCCACTACCCTCGCTGCCATTCAAGCAACTCTTGCCAATATCAATCAGAAGCTTGAGAAAGTAGAATTGAATCAAAATGTTGCCCCTGAGCTTCACCATCAGATCCCTTAAAGGAATGATCGTAATGACCGACATCAAGATTGTGACCCCGACGAACAATATAGAAGAACGTTAAGGCTGATGTTCCCTACTTTGAAGGCCGTAAGGAACCCTAAGCTTATCTCGATTGGATCCGTGCCATGGGCCACTACTTCGTGTGGTTTGACATGAGCAAAACCCTGAAGATCAAATTTGTCACGATAAAATTGACTGGTAAAGCTCAACAATACTGGACCAATCTTGAACATGCTCGCAGAGGCCAAGGCCTAGGACCCATAGCCACTTGGGAAGCCATGAGAGAAAAGCTTACTGAGAGATATGTGTCGTTATCGTTCTATACCCGATTGCTAGATTCGTGGAACCAACCCAATCAAGGAAGCAAATCCACCCAATAGTATGTTAATAAGTTTGACGACTTCCTTCTTCGGTGCAATGCCTTAGGTAAAAAGGGCGAAGAACAAACTCTCTCTAGGTTCAGAGCTGGATTACGAGCCAATTTTAGGAACCGGTTAATTTATAAAAATGTAGACTCCTTAGCAGCAGTTTATACTCTTGTCCTCGATATGGATTCTCTTAAAGCAAGTTTTCCTTATAATTCCAGCGATTCGAGAGATCATTCCTCTAACATGAACTCTACTAAGCGCTCTAGGCCTGAGACCTCCTCTTCTCAGTACCCCAACAAGTCTTACCCAAGCCAACCTACTTCAAATTCATATCCACCTAGAACTGACAACACGGGTAAGAACAGTGAAAGAGACTACTCTAAGATTGATCCTCTCACTAAATGCTATAAATATAAGGAATATGGCCATGTTACTGGCAACTATTCCAACCTCAGTAGGATCAACATCGTAGAAGATACCGATGTCATTCTTGATGATCCTGACAATGAGTTTACTTATGAACCTCGTGTAAGTGATGACTTCGATGAAGAAAAGGATGACCAGCTTCTCAACTGTATTCGGTCGATCCAATCACCTCCATTGAATGTACCTAAGTCACTCTTTCCTTTCAAGTCACTTGGCAGCCCAAAGATTTTATCACTATGTTAGAACATCATAAAGTCTCAGAGTCTGCATCCATATTTGCATCCCGCATTCATGATGTGTACAAAAATTTCCAAAAAAATTAATGAGAATAATTTTAACTACAAGTTAATCACAGATACTAGAAGAAAATATAAAACTTTTGATATTGGTGACGAAGTGATGGTTCAAATTCGTCCGGAATGATTTTCAGCTGGATCCGTTAAGAAATTGAACACACGTGCTGCAGGCCCATTTAAAATTTTACATAAAATCAATAATAATGCTTATTTCGTTGAACAAATTAAAGGTTTTGGCATAAGACTTTCAATATTGAGGATCTAGTACCCAGGGACGGAGGGAGTAAGAGATTATGAGGGACATTTGGGACCCCAAAAATTTTGTAAAACCACTAATATAGACCAAAATTTTTATTTAGCCCCCCAGTTACAAAAAATTGGGACCCCCAAGTCTAATCCACCTCTTATTAAAGGCTCAAAATAGTAGTATGAGCTTTGGACTAAAAATTAACAGTGATTCTTATTATTTGATCTGTATCATCATTGGATAAAATTTTGAATAAGAAACTAGTGTGTACACAAGTTACAAGTATATTTATTCATTTGAGTCGTATCTCTTAGCCTCTAGTATTATAACAGTATAAATAGTGTAGTATGATTATTGATTAGTATTACTCTTACCAAATTTAGAGTACAAATGTACAAGTGCGAAAAAATACATGATACTAAGAATATAAATTCGAATATTTACTTTGATTATAATTTTATTTTGATCCAATTACTTTAATTTTTCAAAACAAAATAAAGTAAGAGATTTTCGGCAACAATTATGTCGATGCCGGGAAAAAAATTGGGACTCCCATTTTGATTTGTCTGGCTCTGCAACTACTAGTACCCTATGAAGCCCCAAAATTTAACTCTAGAAATTCTCTTACAGATGAGCCTACCCTGCAGCCTAATGGTGAGATTCCCACATTTTTTCCTTTACCTGATACTACTTACACACTGATAGACAAATTGGATAATATTTTAGATTATCAGATAATCTCCACTAGAGATTGTAGTATTCATAGGTATTTGGTGAGATGAAAGAACAAGCCGAAGTCGGGGGACACTTGGATTGATCGTGAAGACCTCCAACACTTGGATCCAGATCTTTTGAGCACTATAACATGATCATTGGTTTTGACTCGACTGAGTTGAGCTCTCTCCTACCCGGAGGGAATGATGAGGACATCAGTTCTGTTTTATTTTATTTTGAGATGTAACTATATGTAGTAGTTTTGCAATTTGCACCCTTTATTTTCTGCATTAGAATATTTTGAAAATTTATATTGAGATTTTGTTTTGAGCCTATATATAGGACTTGAGAATAATGAAAAAGTATGTTATTATTGATTAAAAAAATTACTATGTTGAGTTATTACTCTTCATTCACTTTTTCGTGTGAGACATTTAGATAAAATTATTAGGGTTTGTGAGAAATCTTAAGAAAGTATTAGGGTTTGTAAGAAGCTCTAATTACGCCTCAAATCCCTAATTAATCAAAACCCTAACTCCTTCACAGTCGTCATCTCTCCTCTCTCTTCCTCTTGCCCTTCTTCCCGAACCCAAGAACCCAGCCCCACATCCTGCCTCCGTCCACTCCATCGCTTCGCTGCTCGCACCCCGACCTTCACTCTTCGCACACCTTCAGCACGCCCCTTGCTGCCCCTTCGGGCACCACCACCGCAAGCACCCCGACGACTCCCTCATCTCCACTTGATCAATGTCCTCCATCGCCATCTTCTCAAGCCCCGACAGCCAACGCGCAACCTCCGACCACCCCCATTGCTCCCTCCATCACCGTCGACACCTTCTCCACTCCAAATCCCCTCAAACCCTAACCCTAATCTCCAAACCCCTAAATCCACTTCAAATTCGAAACCCTAATTCCCAAATCCACTGCAAATCTTAAATTCTAATTCTCACGTCAAGGAAAGGAGCTTTAGAAGAGTACAATACCATTGAAGGCAACGATTGACAACTTCTTCCTTCATCTGTGGCGACGACACTTCCATCCAACTCGGTAAATTCCTTCCACTTCTCAAATATTTGTGATACTGTTTTATCATCTCTAGATTATTATCTGAATTATCTGTTATCCACAAATACTGAGTGTATGTTTTTACTTGCCAATTAGAATACAAATCTTTAGTGAGTATGTTACTGGCTAAGAATGCGTAAGTATAATTGTTGATTGTTATGCGTGAATTTTTAATTGGGCTTGTTAAACTTATCTCATATCATGATAATCCATAAAACCAATTAATAGTTTTAATTTCTAACTTAATCTACATTAGTTGTTGGTAAACTTGATCTTTTGATATTCTTGAAAAATTCTATGTTTAGGGTTAAGTTTACATCAGAATGTTTGAGCACGAAATACATCTAAAAACAAATGCATAACAGAGAAATAATATAAACTGGATAATATTTTTATGTATTTGAGCTCCTAAAGAAAATCCTATAAAACCTTAATGGATGAATCCACAAAGGGAACGTGCGGGATCCAGACCACCTCCACCCCCACATATATACAATATCACGGAAACAATTTTATTTTGGGATTGGCAAGCCTCCTTATTCTCACACTCAGCTATGTAAGAGCATCTGTAGTCGTTTGCTATATATCGATAATATCGATATTTGGTTAAAAAAACAGCTGCAGTCGTTTGCTATATATCGATATTATCGATAAATCGCTACAGTAGATTGCTATAAATGAGAATCGATATAGCATTTATCGATAAGTGAGGGACGGCGTTCGAAGCGCCGTCCCACGAAAAAAATTACTATTTTAATCGTCGGACGGCACTTGAAGTGCCGTCCGTTTGGAAAAATTATATTTTAATTGTCAGAAGCCGCATATCCCGGACGGCACTTAATGTGCCGTCCGTCGAGTTTTAATAAAAAAAACCCTTCATGTGCTTAAGTGTGTGTCAGTGTGTCAGTATGTTAAGTGTGTGTGTCAGTATGTGCTTAAGTAGTGTGTCAGTATGCTAAGTGTGTGTGTCAGTATGTGCTTAAGCATGCTTCATGTGCTTAAGTATGTGCTTAAGTATCCTAATTTTTGGGTCAATTAACTTGTGTGTCGGACGGCACTTCATGTGCCGTCCTAGACACACGGCCGGTTTTTGTTTTGGTTTTTTTTTTTTTTTTTTTTTTTTTAACGGACGGCACTTCATGTGCCGTCTGACAAATGGGACCCAAATTTTGCGGTTCTTCTCCTCCGACGGCACATCAAGTGCCGTCGCTTAATATTATACTATTGATTGCTATAAAATAGCTTTCGACGAGTGCAGCGAAATCGAAATTCTTATTTCTATTTATCCATATATGGATAATTTTACCATAAACGACTACAGATGCTCTAATTATTGTTATAGTATTCTTTTTTTTTCCTTTTTTTAAGCAAGGCCATAGCCACACACTCATCCCATAATTCGGAAATTGTGCAAGCAGGGGGTTCAAAACCCCCGACCTCTTACACTAGCGAAGAGGAAGAGACTAACCACTAGGCCACAAGGGTACTTGCAGTTATTGTTGACAGTTTATGTAGGTTCCCAATCTATCGTAAAACTCTTCTCAAATTATTTGTGGCGTCATAAACTGGGACTAGGCTTGGTGTCGATGCTACTATAATGCAATACCTATTGTATCTTCATTCATTCACAAACATACTGCTACTCATTATTCAATTAAACAATCCCACCATGCATATAGAAATAAGATCCAAAACGTATCATTTCCAACCAAATGCAACTCTTACATAGTAGTTAAACCAAGTAACACTAAACAATCCCATTAACCCATTTCTACAAACACATTGTAGGCATAAAACAACCAATCCTAACTTCCAAAAAAAAAAACCAATACCTTCAATTCTACTCTGATGTGTTGTTGGTGGGTGACGAATCGGCATTGGCATTGGATCGACGCAGGTCTTCGATGAGCCCACTAAGCTCCTTTCGTGCCGATTCCCTTCCAAACATGAACCCATACCTTCAAAATAAAAAGGTCAAAACTTATTTAATTGGTTAGAAAAAGAGGTGCAGTAAAACCCTAACCGAAGATTGGAGATGGAATAGAGAAAGGGGTTTGTTACCAATAGGAGATAACAGAGAACACGCCGGCAGAAGCCACTGTTTGAACCAGAATCAGCTTCTTCTCCATTGCTCTTTTCTTCTTCGTCTTCTTCTTCCCTGTTTTTTCTTCTCTTTGGCTTTGTTTTGGTTTCCTGCCCTTCCCCTGATATGTAGGCGGGCATGGCGGCCTCGGGCCCCCGCCGAAATCGTGATTTTAGAGGTTCCCAATTTCAAACATCCCTTGTAAATATAGGCACGCATTTCGCGCGTAAAATTTTTTTTGCATGTTTTTTTTTAAAATGTATGGGGCAGGGGGCCCATTTCGGAAGTTCGCCTAGGGCCCCCCGGAACTCAGGGCCGGCCCTGCCCATAGACTTTCTTTTTTTGTGAACTACGAAAAAAAATCTATTTCTATTATAAAAGCTACAATAACAAAAAAATTCTGTCAGGAAAAGATCTGGACCGTCGATCTAATATATTGATCTACACAATTAAAGGCTCAGATTAAATAACTTAATTATCTTTAATCAAAATAATACTCATCCCCTCTTCTCTCCCGATCTCTCCCCAAATTCCCGATACTCTCAAAACCCAAACCCAAATCCTAACTCCAATTCCATTCCCATCCTGATGCCCCTCCCAAATCTAAAACCCCCTATCCCTCCAATCGTCTAAATCCCTAACCCTAACTGGTGCCGTCATGCATAAAGATTTAAACTTCAAAGTAAATCTAAATACTATTTCTCAAGAGGGGAATACTATATTTTTTTCTTTTTATAATCTATATAATAAAACACAAAGAAAGCTATCAGGTGGCTCACATTCAATCTATCCCAAAATCAATGGACCAGATCTACTCTCACAAAACATATTTTCCCGCTCAATTTTCAAACTCCACAAATTCAAATACACACACACACTCTCTCTTTTTTCCCATTAAAAAAAAAAACCCTGTCTCCTTCTCATTATCCCGCCCACTCTCTATCTCTCCCCGTTCTCTCTCTCTTTCTCCCGCTCTCTCACTCTCCCCCTCTTCCTCCGCCTCCCGATCAGCGCCCCCATCCCCCCCCACCCGATCTCCACTCTCTCCCCTCCACCTCCAGCCGCTCTCACTCTCTCCCTCCTCCTCCCTTCCTCCGATCAGCGCCCCCCCCCCCCCACCTCCCGATCAGCCCACCGCCGTAACCCACTTCCACCCTCACCTCCAGCCATTCGCCGCTCTCACCTCCATCCTCCACCTCAGCCGCCGTCTCACCTCCATCCTCCACTTCCACTTCCACTCTCACCTCCATTCGCCACTCTCACCCCCATTCGTCGCTTCCCACCGCCGCCATCAGCCATCGTCAGCCATCGTCGATTTACCATCAGCCATCGTCGATTTCCCGTCAGCCATCGTCGATTTACCATCGCCTCAAGCACAGACCCGTCGCTCAGGTCGTCGATTTCCCGTCAGCCCATCTTTCCCATCGCCACAAGCACAGACCCGTCGCTCAGGTATACAAAATCTCCAGTTGTTTTGATTATTTTTGGTTGATGAATCTGGGCACATTCAATATTTGGGTTTTTTCAGCCACAGACCCGTCGTCGATTTCCCGTCAGCCCATCGTCGATTTCCCATCGCCACAAGCACAGACCCGTCGCTCAGGTATACAAAATCTTCAAATGTAATATTCTATCGTCCAGTAACATCTACATCTACGTTTTCCAACTGTGATTAGTGTATTCTACGTTTTGATTAGTGTATTCTACGTTTTGGTTGATTTGAAGTAACATCTACATCTACGTTTTGATTAGTGTATTCTACGTTTTGATTAGTGTATTCTACATTTTGATGCTTAGTGTAGATGTAGATGTTACTAAACCCAAGTAGTACCAACTGTGAGGAGGCAATCGATTATATACATTAGAAGATTGAGGGGTTCTTGATGTTTTATTTGTTTGTTGTTTAGTATGATTTAGATCCGGAATTTATTTGATTAAGTTTAGTTATTTCATCGCAAGTACCACGTCATTGCCATGCTCGATGAAACGTTATGTCATCAATTTAGATTTGGTGGGTTTCTTTTCAGTACATTTTCGATGCACATGAATGGATTTGAAATGAGATAAATATATGAACCGATGAAGGTGAACTATTGAATGGGTGAAAAGGATATCTATACTAATGCAGGAACGGTGTGTGTGATTGGATGCTGTCATGTATTGTATGTGCCTT
This sequence comes from Hemerocallis citrina, assembly GCA_017893485.1. Lineage (NCBI taxonomy): Eukaryota > Viridiplantae > Streptophyta > Magnoliopsida > Asparagales > Asphodelaceae > Hemerocallis > Hemerocallis citrina. The sequence continues at coordinate 133,300,851 of CM030363.1, forward strand.
TTATATGTAAATGCAAAATTGATAGTATTTATGATGCTTGAAAGAACAAGGAAAATGCTTAGTGTACTATGTTTTTTTTAATTCTTTGGTACTACTTGGGTTATATTCAGGTATACAAAATCTCCATATTTGGGTTTTTTCTATATACTGGCACATATGTATGTTAGATGAATCTGGAGTTGTATGAAAATCTCCAGTTGGTGGAAAATTCATTTGTATGTTAGGTTGATGCTCCAGTTGTTTTGATTAAATTTGTATACCTTAGAGGTGAAGTTTCCAGTGTCTCTCCATTGTTTTGATTAATTTTGTATACCTCACAGTCGATTTTCATTTCACCTCACACCCGTCTCTCCATTGTTTTGATTAATTTTGAGGGGTGAAGTTTTTTTTAGCTCCAGTTGTATTCTTGATTGGGTATCGGAATTAGGATGTACCAAATTAATTTTGAGGATGTTTTGTATGTTACTGGGTTTTTGTATGTATAAAACCCAGTATCTACACTTGGTTACTTTTTGTATGTTAGATTCATATATTTGTAGATGCTATTTCTCAATGAAAAATTCCATATATTTTTAGAACCCTTTGTTTTGATTGGTGCTAAGATTCCATAGATGGGATAAAGTTCTGATGATGAGATTCATCTATCATAAACAGATAGGCAACAACAAAAAGTGTAAATTTCCATCGATTTCTCCGAGTTTTAAATTTGTCACTGTAATTGTAAGGTCTCAACTTGATGTTAATTGACAGTAATTAAGCAAAAGGCGTATACTTGGATTTTCATTTATAACTCTTAAGCAGAAGGCTTATCTCAACTTGATGCTCAACCTTAGGATGTTTTTTTTTTTGTATGTTACTGGATTTTAGGATGTTTTTTTTTGTATGCTCAACCTATACTTTCATGAAAGAAAATTTTCATTTGTATGAAGGAAATTCCAGTGGTTTGATGGGTTTTTTTTGTATGATAGGTGCTTTGGGGGATGTTAACCTGCCAACCCAAAAATTGATAGGTGCTTTGAAGGAAAATTTTCATTTGTATGCTCAACCTTAGGATGTACCAAAAAAACATCCTAATTCTGCTTGATTTTTTTTTTACCTCCTAATCCTTCTTGATTGTATCGGAATTAGGTAGTACCAAATTAAGCTATTAATGAAATTTATTTGTATGCTCGACCTAAGCTACCACATTTGCGTTGAGGTTTAGTAGTAAGGCCATGTTTCTTTTTTCAAATGATTTGTTTGTATGTTACTATTATAGTTCCGCAATATCTGTTTTCAAAACAAAAAGGTTCCACAATATCCATACTTTTTATTTGATCATCATGCTATGTAATGTTGAAAAGTTGATCCCAATGTGTGTGTTTCTTAAAAATATATTCAGATTATGTTCCAATTTTTTATATATTTGGATGACAAGGAACTTTAAGATTATACTTTGTTTGTTCCAATTGATAATTCAAAATTATGATAAGGAACTTTAAGATTATGCTTTGTTTGTTCCAATTGATTTGCAAGGATTGTGAAGTATAGGCTGATGGGTTTCCAATTTGCGTTCAACTTTTTGAAGGAAAAAAAAATTTGATAGGTGCTTTGGGGGAAGTTAACCTGCCAACCAATATAGTAGGTCTCTGAGGTTGTAGTGAGTGTTGATGGATTTGTGTTTATGTTCTAACATGTGATACCAATATTATGCCAATTGATGTATTTAGGTTTGGGATCTCGGGATTCATTAAAAGAAATTACAAATAGATTGTTATATCTTTCCATTAGTTACGGATGAGTTTAATATGAACCAGCTAATATTAACATAACTGAGAATAAGAACTATTTCCAATTTGAGTACATAACTATTTTCAAGAATTCTAATACTACCCGTTGCTCCATCAGACAGATACGAAAAATAATTCATAAGAGAAAACTGAATCAACCAACTTTATGGTATATTTTGAAACAAACTTGAAATTTTCTATTATATAAAAAGTGCCCAAAGCTTAACCCCCCAAAATTCAACATAATCACAAAACACAAAGGTAAAAATCAGTTTTTAAAAAGATCAGTTATAGCAAAAAAAAATTGAAGGCAATTCTATTATATCACAAGCACATCAAAACTGCTATGTTTAACCCAAAACACAATCAATTTGGAAGAAAAAATCGTTAGAATCTTCACATATGGAATCTTTGGATTTAGTGAGATTCTACCAAAAAACTGTGCTTGATCACCCGAAGCTTTTCTACACCATATCTCATTGTAGTTAATCATCAAAGAAGATAGATCATAGTAATTAATAGTAGTTAATAACGTTTTCTTGAATGGTTAGTTAATATGTTTCCCCTCCTTTATATACAGGTCAATTGCTCTAATTAAAGAACAACAATGATGACATCACTATATATGGCCATGTAAGTATCTTCTTTTTTTAAAAATAAAATCTACAACACTTGATATAATAATAAGTTTCTCTCATTTTAATGTTTACTTTAATACCTTACAGGTTGATGTTGACTTGGAAAAAATAGTAAGTTAAGCTTTTCATTGTGTTCTTAGCACATTAATTAATTGATCACTTACATTCAAAATTGATATTTTTCTATTGCAGGTGCAATTCCTTCGACAAAAAAATGTCGGGGTTACCATTCGAGATGAACGCGAGCTTAATCTAATATCTCTTCGCAAGGTAAGCTTCATAAATATAGTATATATAAAGTAAATTAAAATAAATATAGTTGATTGGGAAATTAAAATAAATATAGTAAATTAAAATAAATGAAATTTAAGTTCTTTGACAAACTTTTAGGCCTTAGTTGATGAGTCATTTGTCCCTCTAAAGGAAATGAGCATATATAAAGTAATTTGTTCCACAAAATCAAAAAATAAATTGCTAGACAAATAAGTACATTGTAAAGTAAAATGACGTTAAACCATTCAAAATGAAAGTACATGTTTAACTAAAAGGAAAAAGAATCTGAAGAAATTGAACGAACAAAAAGTAAATTGTATGACATAATTTAAAAATAGAAGTGTTTGACAAATCTGAAATGGAAAGTAAAATGACTTCAGCACATTCAAACTTAAAACTCAATCACAACCCCTCTAAGTGACCGCAATCCCAACAGCCTAGAATATGATAATAACCACAAAATTACACAAAACTCAGGCAAAAAAGTAGGAATAAAGGATACATAAAAAGATACATAAAGGAATAAAGGATACACAAAATTACACAAAACTTTCATGAAGGATACATAAAGGATACACAAAAAGAAAACAGGTAGGCAACTTCTTTCAGCTCAGTTTAGTGTCATAAAACAACCAATTCAGGCCAACCTTAAAATCACTGTCTCTGGCGGCCTTGCCCCAACCATATAAATGGCTCATTTAGCAAATAAATAGAGTATCAGGTCAGGACAAAGATAGATCAAGAACATATCATCCTATCTTGAGGAAAATAATCTTAAACTAAACTAATATACCAACAAAGTAACTTACTACTTGACTGGGTTGGAATCAGATAACAATTAAAAAAAACAACCCTACATCACAAAAAAACCACACTACATACAATTCCATGGTTTTTCCAAATTCCTATATCTTCTCCCAAATATAGCATATCTCTCTTCACCCAAAGCCCAAATTTTGGGTATAAAGCCAACAACTACATCACACTTTTTTCTATTTTTTTCCACAAAAAAAAGGGTACATAGCCAATGACTACAGATGCTCTTATGAAAGATAGGTGGAAGGTAAATTCATAGTAAAGCTTTTCCTATCCTCATTACTCTGTGGACCAATAATGCCAAAAGAACCTGCACGCACCATACCATTTGAATCATCAGTTGGATAATCTGAACCAACAGAGGCACCGTCGAAGAAATCATCCTCAAAGTCAACTTGCACCCTAGAATAAGCAGATAATCTTTAAAATTGAGAATTGGATTTCAATTTTTTTTTTTTAAATTGAGAAGGTTATATGAGACAAAAGCGTATACAGAGGGTAGCTGGTTGTAGCCTCTTTGTCCATTTCAGTCATATTCTCCTCGACAGTATACACATCATACACATAGTCAGTTATAGTAGATGACCCTCTGTCAGTACCATCTTCTACAGTATCTGCTCACAAGGATGAATTTTTTTATGTAATCAATTGCTGGTGTCAGTTCTCAGAATTGAACATATAATTTAGTTTGATAAGATGAATATATGGAACAGTAAGTGACAACTTTTACATATGTAGTAGAGACCAAACAATCAGTCAAATTCTTACCCAAAAAGTTCAGTGCTCATTCATTAACGCTCTTCAATAGTATCATTTACAAAAATGTGCCAATTCAAGTTTTAGTGCAAGATACAAAAAAGTAAAATAGCACGACTTTTGACTTAGTTTTAGTGCTATAAACACCAATTCAAGTCAATTCAGGTCAAACATAGATGACTGTCTTTCATAGCCTTGCCCCCAACCATACATGTATATACATAGTCAGGTGTTAAAGCATCTATGTCATCAACTAAAACAGCATACATGTATAATCCAAGATTTACCTTACTAAAATTTATTTAGGTATATATTAGTTTAAGATTAGGGTGCACACAAATTACTTTTGCCTAATATACTAAAAATTACTAAAAATTGTTGAGTCTCCTTCAGTATGTTTTATTTAGGGTGCACAAAACTGAAGCTTTAACACCTGATACAGTAATTGCCTAATACAATTGCCTTACTAAACTGAAGCAGACACAAAGTAATCAGTATGTTAAAGCACATGAACTGAAGACCCTACTTAACTGAAGCAGTTTTTTTGTTGAGTAATCAGTATGTATTAGGCAATCTAGGTATCAGTATGTATTAGGCAATCTAGGTATCAAGCACCTGCACATGAACTGAATAAAAAACTGAAGCATACAGTAATTTACCTTACTTAAACATACTAAAAATTACTTCAGGTGTTAAAGCACATGAAACTGAAGCAAAACATACTAAAAATTGCCTAATACAATTGCTTGAAATACCTAGGCACCCTAAAAAAATTACTAAAAATTACTTGTGTGCACCCTAATCTTAAACTAATCTTAAACTAAAATTTATTTAGGTATATTAGTTTAAGATTACTTTTGCCTAATATAGTAGGCATGATTAGTGTATGTTTTACTTTTGAACTTTAATAGAACTGGGAAGCAGCTGACAAGGACCTCAAATTTATAAATGCAACTACATTGATGAATTGGGGTTGCAATAAGGTAAATTTCTATTTACTACAACTACACCCTATGTTAACCGTTAATTGCTGCTAACTTAATGTTTTTTCTTTATTTTCCAGATTGTCGTCCACACTCAAAACCGTCATGTACATATTGACAGTTTCACTTTTTGTAGGGTGATGAGGAACATGTTTGGTTGAAGCTATTGTTCTATTTGAAAGGTAATGGTTTCAAAACTATTACTATTGTTTTAATTGTTTATTGTAAACTGTTACTATTTGATTCAAAACTCTAACTGTTTTTTTAGGCTCACGGAGGGGTCCTATTTTGAAGATTTCAACCATTGTTATATTTTGAAGACTCTAACTGTTTTGAAGACTTCTACAACCATGTAATTTTTTTTTTTCATTCAGTTGGTGGGTGTTTAGTATGGTGGAAGTTGTAATAATTGTAATATTTAGCTTTTTTTGAGATGATGTAAGTAACTGTATATAATAATGATATAATATAGTTATGTTAATACCCGTACCCGCAATTTTGTGGAGTATTGGGTTCTGTGTTTGGTTTTTTAAATGTTTTTCGAAGGTTTTTCAAAAAAATTACTACATTTTCAAAAGAATTTTTGGTTTTTATTTTGTATCTTGCATTATATTCTGATATTTTCCCCCAGAGTCATATATATATGTTGCCTGTGTGATGTTGCTCGGTTGAGCCTGGGGAGGATTGATATTTATTGCGTGTGATGCTATATATTTAATTGTTAGCAGAATTCCGTAAGGAATTTCTGTAAAAGGGCTAATATTTTAGGGGAGGTTCTGTCAAATTTTTTTAAAATCTATTATGTTTTCCTAATACTTGAGATTGTAAAATTGTGAACATTTTGTAGGTTCAGTGAAGATTTTGTAGGTGGTACACTTGAAGCTTGAAGCTTTCTGAATTGAAGCTTGAAGATTTTGTAGATTTTGTAGCTTGAAGATGAAGATTTTGTAGGTTCAGTGAAGATGAAGATTTTGTAGCTTCAAGCTTGAAGATTTTGTAGGTTCAGTGAAGGCTTGAAGCTTGAAGATTTTGTAGGTGGTACACTTGAAGCTTGAAGATTTTGTAGGTGGTACATTTTGTAGAATTATGAAATTGTGAACTTTTAAGAGATTGTGAGAATTAGTTTCCTGGATTGTATGTGTGAACTTTTAATAGATGGCATTACCTTTAATTGAACAAGTATCATACATGTGCACAAAATTGAAACAGCATTTCCAATAGACTGAGTGGGGAAATTGAAAAGGGTAAACAGCATTTCCAATAAACAGCATTTCCACTTTCGAAAGTATTTACAGAACAGGTCCGCTTTCGAAAATATTTACCCAAGTTAGTCCATAAGTAAAAAGAAAGTAATTTCCAAACAGATCCACTTTCGAAAATATTTACCAAACAGGTTCACTTTCGAAAATATTTACCAATGTAACCCAACCCGTGCGTTGGGTTACTGACTAAGGGGTTCTCCCATTATAGTATTATATTAGAGATTAGAGATTAGAGATGACATTTTGGGTGACATTACCTCTTGGATGAGTATGTACTGAAAAATTTTGAATGACATTTTAAAGACATTACCCTGTTGGATTTCCTCTTAAAAGTTTAGTGCATACCTTCTTAAAAGTTTCTGGGAAAGTTTAGTATACATTTTAGTGCGTACTCATCGTTTTAAAGACCATCTAATTGAATGACATTACATCTTAAAAGTTTTGTTGTATTTCCCAGAGCCTAATATATATTTCCCAGAGCCAAAGGAATAATATTTCATTAGATATTCCATCGAAATTTTAACTAAATATTTTAAAGAAAGTTAAGACGTCGTGATAACATGCGGTATGAAATATTTTAAAGACGTCGTATTAGGAAAATATTTTAAACACCCACCTTTTTTGTTTACACCCACCTTTTTTGTTTTAATGTTTTTAGAAATTTATATGCAGTCCCGAATACGTGCCGTAGGCACGTCCCACGGGCAATCCTAGTGATCTTATAATTGGCATGAGATTGCTTTGTATAAGTATCATAAGATTTGAAATATGAAGTAGATCTGAGTATAGATAATATTAAAGCAAAATTATAGTAGATATTTTATCATATATTTTAAATTTTAAAATATTCGATTGTAAAAGATTAGCATTTTTTCACCAAAAAGAAATGGTTCCCCATATAACCGATGTGGGACAAAAATTTGGATCATAACATTCCACCGTGCTTCTGTAAATTTTAAATACCAATTGTTATGAACCTAGGAGAACTCACCCTTAAAAGTTGTTAAAGTGAGGGAGCCCAAGTTTATAACTACCCAACACTGATTCCCCATATAACCGATGTGGGACTAAATTTGGATCATAACATATTTTTTTTCTTTTTATAATGATCTCATAATTGACATCAGATTGCTTTGTATAAGTATCATAAGAATTGAAATATGAAGTAAATCTGAGTATACATAATATTAAAGCAAAATTATAGCAGATATTTCATCATATATTTTAAATTTTAAAAATATTCGGTGGTAAAATATTAGTAATTTTTTCACCAAAAAGAAATCTGTATCAATTCGAAAAAATGAAATTTTCATTTATGTTATATATTGATGTTCTTTAGGATTACAAATTTGAGTTACAATGAGGACTAGGTATAATTATTGACCTACCAAGCAGTTTTTCATTATTTTTTCTTTAGTCATGCATCAAGATCAAACTTTAACGTAAATCGGAATATTATGTAAATAGGAATATTATATGTTAAGATTGTTTTTTATAATTATCTTATAATTTTAGGTAAATACTATACATTTTTTATTCTTAATTATCTTATAATTATCTTGAGATTACTTTATGTAATTATCCTAAGATTTAAACTTAGAAGTGCATTTTAATACTGCAAAAAATATAAATAAATAAATAATGTTAAAATTATAGCATTTTTTTTTTATCAATTTAAAATTTAAATATATTATGTTGTGAAAGATTTGTGATTATTTATGAAAAAAAGGAGTATCTATTCAAAATAAGGTATATGATTTCTGCAAATTCTAATCTTATCTTTTGGTTATTGCTAGAGTAATCTTCTGAATTCATATTTATCTTCTTCTCATTTACACCTTCGGTCAAACTTATTTGAATTTTTTTTTTAAAACTTCAACTTAAAAATCTTTTGAATTTAAAATTTGAGAGGACTTGAAACATTTTTTTGTTGTTATCTTTAATTTTTATTTAACGAATCGAAATTCTAAAACAAGTATATTATAACTATATATTAAGCTAATAGGTCTACCACATCTCCTATTCATCCATTTCGAAATAAAGAAAGTAGAGCAAAAGTAGGAATCACATTTAACTAACATGCGTGTTCCGCACGTTTTCGAAAAATTCCTCCTCATCTCAGACTCGCCTCCAACCCACCTCACGTGTTGTTCTCATCTCCGACCTGAGTGAAATTTACCCTAATAATATGTGCACGGTCCGGCCTTTAATTAACTCATTTCCGGTAACACTTAGGTTATGGCCCACCTCATCTCGACCCTCACCTCCCTACCCTCCCCCTCTCAAATCCAGTGGCAGATCTGGGCCTAAGCAGCACAAGCCCCATATTTTTTAAGTATTTACAATGTTTAAAAAAAATTATAATTGTTTTCAAATACTATTACATTGTATTATCTAAAATTTGAAATAACAATTTGCATATTAGCTTATTTGATTAGAGCATTGTGTTAATAATGCGAAGATCGCAAGTTCCAAACTGACATGGGCTAACTAATTTTCAATCATTTTTTTATTGAAAAAATTTATGATATTTTTTCAATGTTCTATGATATATCGTACTTACCTGTTTATGATAAATTTCTAACCAAATCTTCAAATGCATATGGTTATTCTACATTTTAAGCTTCCAACTGGTATTCTCATATGTATATATTCATCATCGCATCATTTTGATCGTGTTCTCTAATATTCTGACCGTGTTTTCTAATATATCATATTTACCTCTTTGCAATAATGTAATCTTCAAGTGCATATACATATTTGCTTTGTTTGCTTCTTTTCCATTTTCTTCTAAATTTTGTCTCTGTTGATGAAAGGAATACTAGGGTTGCCTTTAAAAAGGAAAAAAATATAAAGGGGATTTGATAAAACTAAAATGTATCCATTAAAGCATTCAAAATAGCATTATACATATACTTCAATCATGTCAGCTCGATATTTTCTCTTGATGTAGACAAACTCAACGAGCATTTTCTTGTATGTTTTGAACATATATTTCTGGTTTTATTCATCTTTAATTCTCGCATTCATCATTTTCATTCTCTCAGATAACATACAATTCAGAATAAAATCACTGTCGCTTCTTCCTTAGAGTTTGACCGAGTTTCTTTTTGCCACGAAGCATTTCATGTAAAATGCGTGCATTATCAAAAAAATTTGAAGCATATATCTATATTTGTTTTCATTTAAATAGTTTGTCCTTCAAGGCTCCAAGTTTGTTTGCATTTAAATAATTGTCATTTTTATTTTATCAACTTACAAAATGCCCCATGTGAGAACTTACTTAGAGCCCCTAAAACTCAAATACACCCCTGCTCAAATAAACACCCTCTCCAACGCCGCCCTCCACTCCTCCCTCCCCTCCTGCTTCTCCTCGACCGCTGCGACATCCCCCTCTCTAACAACCCCCCCCCCCCCCCACCTCTCTATCCGCCACCTCCTTTCTTACCAAATCACATTCTTAGATCCAACTCAGCAATCATCCACGTATTCAGCCCATACTCTTCCCAAATCCAAACTTCAAGATTTCAAAAATACAAATGTAACGTCCCGGATCCCTGTCATAGGACATCCGTGACACAACCAGAATCTTTGCCTTCAAATGCATCTCAACACAGTAAATAGTACGGAAATTTAAAACACTTTTATTGCCATCAGAGTTAATACATTAATACTTACGAATATCAATTTATCATATCGAACTATAACACCCCCATTTTGACTCTAAACCCAATTCTTTCAATTACTATATCACTTTAATCATAAACTAAGATAGTTATATTTTAAAGAAAAATCAGGCAGAGTCTCCCCTGAAATTCTGCCTCGAAACACAAAAGGCTTACGGAATTCTGCTCTAAATTCCGTAGCTCCCATCACAGGCAATTATATCACGGGCTCCCTAGGCCAAAATGAGCAGAATCACATAGGCAATATATATATATATATATATATATGCTCTGGGGGCCAAACTCATAATAGAATATCAAATATCAATTAAAAACCATAAATTCTTTAGAAAACTTAGTAAGGTTTTTAGAAAATAATACATAAAACATACCACAGGGCCCGGTACTCCACAACGAGATGGGTACGGGTCAACAACATAGCATACCACCCCACACTATACTCATCATCATTATCCACATACTTATACATCACAATTATAGTTTAAAGCATAAAATTCACTATTCACCCAATTAAACCTTTAAGCAACAAATAGTAAAATGAAGCTCCATCCACAGAACCATGAATCAACACCTCACCTCTGCACTGCTGAGGACATGTAACAGTAGGAGCCTAGGTAGTCCAGAGACTCCCTAACCCCCCAAACACTAAGGGGTTAGCCATTTCTGGTGTGAGTATAATTTATTAATAAGTAACTAAATTGAACTTTATAAGTAAACAGAACGAACTTACGAATACCAAGATAAACTTGAACATGTAAATATCATAAATGGAATTTCACATCAAATACTCGCTACATCACTTCCTGTATGCATATCCATACCTGCTCACAGCATACTTATCATAAGTTTGGAAACCATTCCAGTTTGTCGCTTAAGGCCCATCACTTTACGCCTTAAGCAACCATTCTTATAGCTTTATTTTTTTTCATAAAGCTTTACATTCACAAATACTCTACTATCACATAACTGCACCATATTTACCATTCATTGCAATTACAGACTCACGACTTATCTTCTTTCCCAATCTCATATCACATAACACCGCATTCATTCATTTCTTACAACATATATCATCACGTCTCGCAATACATCACTTCCACACTCATACTTAATCTTAAATGGAAAATAAACGTGTATCCTAATTTTCTAGTGTTTGTGTATGCCATGACCTGAGTCTAATGCAACAATACAGAATATAGAACAGATGCACTTAATCTAATGTCAGCAAGATTCTGGATGCACATGCATCCCATACTACATGTGACCCAGGTCAAGCCAACATACTTAGTCTAATGCAAGCCAGACTTTGGAAATGTATGCATCCCATACTACATACTTTTCAAATCAAGCCGTTGTCTCTAAGTTTAGGGATTCGAACCCTCGCTATGCAATGCATTCTAATTTGGTCTACTTCCTGTTCCTGATAGTATGACATGGTTGGGTTCAAAGCCGTGACGAACTTAAAGATATACCGCAGTATATCTATAGCATCGTATTTCACCGGACCGCATCCTGTACGACCCGTTCGTGTCCACTAGCATATACCTGGATCCCATTCAACAGCCGTGACGAACTTAAAGATATACCACAGTATACCTATAGCATCGTATTTCACCGGACCGCAGTCCGTACGACCCGTTCGTGTTCACTAGCATATACCTGGATACCATTTAATAGCTGTGACGAACTTAAAGATATACCGCAGTATACCTATAGCATCGTATTTCACCGGACCGCAGCCCGTACGACCCGTTCGTGTCCACTAGCATATACCTGGATCTCATTCCGTCCTTACCACGGTACCTCAGGAATCAACAGTGCAAGATACGCATCGCAGCACGTATCCGTAATGACAGGAAGAGACAACCCCATAGTATCACCACCTAGTGCTAACTCTCAGAACGAGTTGGATTATAGGGATCACCCCTAACACCAATTCGATCTTCAAGCGAAAACAATAAGGAAAACCTAATCAATGCAGTTTACTGAATATATGCTGTTATTCAATTCACATTCGATGTCGATCAACAAAGTCGAGCCTGACTGGTCTGTCAAGGTAACAACCGTCCCGGAATCACACCCACTGATTCCCAATACCTTCACAGGTCTGCGACCTAATAATCCTGGCCCGTGACCCTCAGCAAGTGGTCCAACGGCGCCCCAAGGATACAACACAAATCACATGAAGGTAAGCACACACATAGCCATAAATTTCTGACCCTTGACAGACTCAGGCATCGAGACACCAAACACAAACCGACCAGAGCCATATCCCAACTCACTCATGTCCACCATGAGTATTAAGCACGGGAACTTATCCAAGTTCCAAATGAAATTACTAAAACATCATTAAAACCCGATAGCTCGTGATCACCACACTGCGGCATGCAGAGGGTTCCTCGTTAATTCTCCGATAAGATAGTTCAAGAAAAAGCAGTAGCTGTGACCCAAGCTACGCTCATCGGAGTGCAACACAATCAGACTTCTAGAAGGGTAGGGAGATCCACAGCAATCCCCTAGTGGGCGACTCTCTCAGATTTTTAAGAGCTCAAGTCCCCAAGCTAACTTAATCTTGAAGTCAATCTCAACAACAGGGTGCCAAACTTACAACAACCACAACTTCCAACATAGCACACAAATTCAGCCACTCCTTCAGCAACGCGTTTACTGCCCTTGACCAAACGAACTCTAGAATTTCTAAAACTTGAGAATCATCAAATAAACCCATACCAAAAACTACTCTCAAGGTTCATAGCAAGTTCATACCTACACAATTGGTTATGACCTTTCGGACTTCGGTCCAAAAGCAATCGGCTTCAGCTCTGTCCTTTCAGACCAGCTGCACTCCACAATTTATTTTGAGGTATCAACCAACCTCGATAATTTATGAAATTTAGCCTGTAGTTGTGGACATATACAAGAGTGTCCACACCAATCCTCAACTCAAAACATCCATGCTACACTAAGATACAAAAAAGAAAATACACAGCAATTCATAATTTAAAATTTTCACAACGCGCCATGTCCGTAAAATAAAAGATATCATACTCACAAATTGTCTCGCAAAGACTCGAAGCGCCACCACGCATCCAAAGCCGCTAGTATATCCTATCATCAAAGTTCAAAGCAATCAAGGCTCAAGCATCCAAAACAGTTACGGGAAAATAATAATACTAACTCCAATATCACACAGGCATTCTATTGAACGCCTAGGATGCACACGCGCTTTGCACGTAATCACTCAAATTCCGACGAGATTCTTATTTTCTCACAATTACTAAAGCACTCCAAATTATTCTAATAGTCCTACTACAATTTCTACTACCATACGAGAATTAATTCATATCCATATAATTCTCTTTTACAAACCCAAAATCCCAATTTACTAATAACTTACAATCTCTCTAACAATCCACTAATTTCTCACATCTACCACTTCCAACATCTCTAAATCTCTCTACCCTAATATTCCTACTCAATAAAATTTAACCCAACTAAATTTTATACAATAAAATAATTAGGGTTTTACCTTCCCGAATCCATTCGAAAATCCGATGCTACCACCATGTAGAGAATCCCTCATTTAGTCTACCCCTCAATTTAATTTGGATTTGACGAAGGATCGGAGGGGATTTGAGGTGGGGGAATCTTTGCCGAATGGGTTCCGGGGTGGGGGTCGGGATGGAAATCGGAAGGGAAGAAAGAAGGAGAAGGAAGAAGGGAGGTGGGGGTCGGGGCTTCTTTCGATCGGCTGGGCGAACGGGAGGATGAGGAAGGGAGAGGAGGACCGGGTGGGTTTCCATGGGTTGGGAAAGAACAGATCGAAGGAGAAGGAGGAAGAAGAAGAGAAAAGGGGGGGTGGTCTTATAAAGTAATATAATTAATAAATAGATACATAATGTATTTAGTAAAGGGTAATTGTCTATCAGCCCTCCAATCTCAAATACATTTCAAATAAATCCCAAAACTCTATCTGATAACAATCTTGCCTCTAACCTGGCACTTTAGATTTTAATTTCCTACTGTGTTAGACTGCAATTTGAAGTCAGCTCTGATACCAACTGTAACGCCCCGGATCCCCGTCATAGGACATCCGTGACACAACCAGAATCTTTGCCTTCAAATGCATCTCAACACAGTAAATAGTACGGAAATTTAAAACACTTTGATTGCCGTCAGAGTTAATACATTAATACTTACGAATATCAATTTATCATATCGAACTGTAACGCCCCCATTTTGACTCTAAACCCAATTCTTTCAATTACTATATCACTTTAATCATAAACTAAGATAGTTATATTTCAAAGAAAAATCGGGTAGAGTCTCCCCTGAAATTCTGCCCCGAAACACAAAAAGCTTACGGAATTCTGCTCTAAATTCCGTAGCTCCCATCACAGGCAATTATATCACGGGCTCCCCAGGCCAAAATGAGCAATCACACAGGCAATATATATATATATATATATATATATATATATATATATATATATATATATATATATATATATATATATATATATGCTCTGGGGGCCAAACTCATAATAGAATATCAAATATCAATTAAAAACCATAAATTCCTTAGAAAACATTGTAAGGTTTTTAGAAAATAATTCATAAAACAAACCACAGGGCCCGGTACTCCACAACGAGATGGGTACGGGTCAACAACATAGCATACCACTCCATACTATACTCATCATCATTATCCACATAATTATACATCACAATTATAGTTTAAAGCATAAAATTCACTATTCACCCAATTAAACCTTTAAGCAACAAATAGTAAAATGAAGCTCCATCCACAGAACCATGAATCAACACCTCACCTCTGCACCGCTGAGGACCTGTAATAGTAGGAGCCTAGGTAGTCCAGAGACTCCCTAACCTCCCAAACACTAAGGGGTTAGCCATTTCTGGTGTGAGTATAATTTATTAATAAGCAACTAAATTGAACTTTATAAGTAAACAGAACGAACTTACGAATACCAAGATAAACTTGAACATGTAAATATCATAAATGGAATTTCACATCAAATACTCACTGCATCACTTACTGTATGCATATCCATACCTGCTCACAGCATACTTATCATAAGTTTGGAAACCATTCCAGTTTGTCGCTTAAGGCCCATCACTTTACGCCTTAAGCAACCATTCTTATAGCTTTATTTTTTTTCATAAAGCTTTACATTCACAAATACTCTACTATCACATAACTGCACCATATTTACCATTCATTGCAATTACAGACTCACGACTTATCTTCTTTCCCAATCTCATATCACATAACACCGCATTCATTCATTTCTTACAACATATATCATCACGTCTCGCAATACATCACTTCCACACTCATACTTCATCTTAAATGGAAAATAAACGTGTATCCTAATTTTTTAGCGTTTGTGTATGCCATGACCTGAGTCTAATGCAACAATACAGAATATAGAACAGATGCACTTAATCTAATGTCAGCAAGATTCTGGATGCACATGCATCCCATACTACATGTGACCCAGGTCAAGCCAACATACTTAGTCTAATGCAAGCGAGACTTTGGAAATGTATGCATCTCATACTACATACTTTCCAAATCAAGCCGTTGTCTCTAAGTTTAGAGATTCGAACCCTCGCTATGCAATGCATTCTAATTTGGTATACTTCCTGTTCCTGATAGTATGACATGGTTAGGTTCAAAGCCGTGACGAACTTAAAGATATACCGCAGTATACCTATAGCATCGTATTTCACCGGATCGCAGTCCATACGACCCGTTCGTGTCGACTAGCATATACCTGGATCCCATTTAACAGCCGTGACGAACTTAAAGATATACCGCAGTATACCTATAGCATCGTATTTCACCGGACTGCAGCCCGTACGACCCGTTCGTGTCCACTAGCATATACCTGGATCCCATTCTGTCCTTACCACGGTACCTCAGGAATCAACAGTGCAAGATACGCATCGCAGCACGTATCCCTAATTACAGGAAGAGACAACCCCATAGTATCACCACCTAGTGCTAACTCTCAGAACGAGTTAGATTATAGGGATCACCCCTAACACCAATTCGATCTTCAAGCGAAAACAATAAGGAAAACCTAATCAATGCAGTTTACTGAATATATGCTGTTATTCAATTCACATTCGATGTCGATCAACAAAGTCGAGCCTGACTGGTCTGTCAAGGTAACAACCGTCCCGGAATCACACCCACTGATTCCCAATACCTTCACAGGTCTGCGACCTAATAATCCTGGCCCGTGACCCTCAGCAAGTGGTCCAACGGCGCCCCAAGGATACAACACAAATCACATGAAGGTAAGCACACACATAGCCATCAATTTCTGACCCTTGACAGACTCAGGCATCGAGACACCAAACACAAACCGACCAGAGCCATATCCCAACTCACTCATGTCCACCATGAGTATTAAGCACGGGAACTTATCCAAGTTCCAAATGAAATTACTAAAACATCATTAAAACCCGATAGCTCGTGATCACCACACTGCGGCATGCAGAGGGTTCCTCGTTAATTCTCCGATAAGATAGTTCAAGAAAAAGCAGTAGCTGTGACCCAAGCTACGCTCATCGGAGTGCAACACAATCAGACTTCTAGAAGGGTAGGGAGATCCACAGCAATCCCCTAGTGGGCGACTCTCTCAGATTTTTAAGAGCTCAAGTCCCCAAGCTAACTTAATCTTGAAGTCAATCTCAACAACAGGGTGCCAAACTTACAACAACCACAACTTCCAACATAGCACACAAATTCAGCCACTCCTTCAGCAGCGCGTTTACTGCCCTTGACCAAACGAACTCTAGAATTTCTAAAACTTGAGAATCATCAAATAAACCCATACCAAAAACTACTCTCAAGGTTCATAGCAAGATCATACCTACACAATTGGTTATGACCTTTCTAACTTCGGTCCAAAAGCAATCGGCTTCAGCTCTGTCCTTTCAGACCAGCTGCACTCCACAATTTATTTTGAGGTATCAACCAACCTCGATAATTTATGAAATTTAGCCTGTAGTTGTGGACATATACAAGAGTGTCCACACCAATCCTTAACTCAAAACATCCATGCTACACTAAGATACAAAAACGGAAATACACAGCAATTCATAATTTAAAATTTTCACAACGCGCCATGTCCGTAAAATAAAAGATATCATACTCACAAATTGTCCCGCAAAGACTCGAAGCGCCACCACGCATCCAAAGCCGCTAGTATATCCTATCATCAAAGTTCAAAGCAATCAAGGCTCAAGCATCCAAAACAGTTACGGGAAAATAATAATACTAACTCCAATATCACACAGGCATTCTATTGAACGCCTAGGATGCACACGCGCTTTGCACGTAATCACTCAAATTCCGACGAGATTCTTATTTTCTCACAATTACTAAAGCACTCCAAATTATTCTAATAGTCCTACTACAATTTCTACTACCATACGAGAATTAATTCATATCCATATAATTCTCTTTTACAAACCCAAAATCCCAATTTACTAATAACTTACAATCTCTCTAACAATCCACTAATTTCTCACATCTACCACTTCCAACATCTCTAAATCTCTCTACCCTAATATTCCTACTCAATAAAATTTAATCCAACTAAATTTTATACAATAAAATAATTAGGGTTTTACCTTCCCGAATCCATTCGAAAATCCGACGCTACCACCATGTAGAGAATCCCTCATTTAGTCTACCCCTCAATTTAATTTGGATTTGACGAAGGATCGGAGGGGATTTGAGGTGGGGGAATCTTTGCCGAATGGGTTCCGGGGTGGGGGTCGGGATGGAAATCGGAAGGGAAGAAAGAAGGAGAAGGAAGAAGGGAGGTGAGGGTCGGGGCTTCTTTCGATCGGCTGGGCGAACGGGAGGAGGAGGAAGGGAGAGGAGGCCGGGTGGGTTTCCATGGGTTGGGAAAGAACAGATCGAAGTTGAAGGAGGAAGGAGAAGAGAAAAGGAGGGGGGGGGGGTCTTATAAAGTAATATAATTAATAAATAAATACATAATGTATTTAGTAAAGCATAATTGTCTATAAGCCCTCCAATCTCAAATACATTTTAAATAAATCCCAAAACTCTACTTTAACAATATAAACAATACAAAAATACATTAAAACTACCTCGTAATAATCCTTCAAAATTATAAAATAAAGTAGATAATAAATCCAATGCTTCTCAATAACAATCAATTGTTATTAGAAAATAAATAATCGTGTGCAATTCTCAATTGCGCACAGATTACGATGCAAAATAGCCATATGCTATTTTTGCGGGGTATTACAACAAATTAGTATTTTTTTTAAAAATGAAATCAGATAGTAAATTAGGGTTTTAGAAATTAATACATACACCAAAACATAGATACAATTAATTTAATTAAGCCAAAAGCATTTCACCAACACCTTGTGTGCTACATAGGCCCCTCATCGAACACTTGATAAGCAAAGCACCGTTCTAGAAATTAAGTATCAGATTGTTGGTTTTCACATGTTTCCTATTCAAATATGCATGAGGCAATAGCCAAAGAAAAATTAGAAGAAACCTTACCAAATCCCATTCTTGAATCCGACACGGCAATCATCATCGTCTTAACCTGTACTCTTTCTCAAATCAAATTTCAGGATTTCAAAAACACAAATAATAAATTGAAAATGAAATCAAGTAGTAAATTAGGATTTCAGAAATTAATACATATGCCACACATTAGTACAACTGATTTAGTCAATCAAAATTTCTCATAAGCATTTTCACAAATACCTTGCATGCTACATGGGTATTTCATAGAACAGTGGATGAGCCAAGCACAGTTCAAGAAATTAAGTACCGAATTTCTAGGCTATCAAGTGCTTCCTATTCAAGTATGCATGAGACAATAGTAAAAAGTGAAAAGTAGAAGAAACATTACCAAATTACATTCTTGAATTCGACACCGCAATTAACCACGTCTTTCAACCCATAATCTTCCCCAATTCCACATGTAATACCCTACCAAATAGCATATAGCTATTTTGCATCGTAATCCGTGCACAGTTGAGAATTGCACGCGATTACGTATTTTTCTAATAATAATTGATCTTAATTGAGAAATTTTATATATATTAGTTATTCTGAACCAGTGAGGTATATTCGGGATATCTTCTCAATTAAACTATGTGTATTGTTCTGATTGTTCTAACGAGACAATCTTTGGGACAAATAGTATTTTTATAAAATACATTCTTATATTCTACAAATAAGTATTTTTATTTGTAAGCATGTATATATGTGTCTATATAAATGTATGTATATTTTGATTGGATTGTATATGAGGTATATACATGAATACTTGTATGTATTTTTATATGTATATGTATATGTATGTATTTATACATATTTGAATGTATATATATGCTATAGTAGGGATGTAGAAGACTCACACCCTAATCAAGAGCTTCTCATCTTTAATCTTGATGATCAAACACAAAACCTAGGGTGGAGATTTATTCCTAGTATAAACAAATCCAAACAAATATGTGAAACTACTAGGGATCTAAGTGTCAAAATCCCCCCCCCCCCCCCCCCCCCCCCCCCCCCGTTTTCATCTCATTTCCTCTTCTCCTCTCTTCCACCGACCTCACCCCTCCCCCATTCTTAAGGGCAGCCGAAACCCATTCCCCCATTCCCCATCTCCATTTTTCATCTCATCTCCTCTCATTCTCTTCTCATCTCATGAACCCAACTTTTTCTACTACTTCTTCTACCTCTTCACATGGTCAAGAAAGCAACAAAAGTAAGAAAGAAAGAAAGAGAGAAAGAGGGCTTTGCTTTTGCTTGTAGATTCATGGAGCTTAAGAGGAGAAGAGAAGATGCTACAAGGAGGAGGAGAAGCCAAGCTTCCAACACAAAGGGATTTCAATTCATAAATAGTTCTAAACTCATGATTTCTTTACTTTATATAATGCCATGCTTGTTTAATGCTATGCTTGCTTGCTTGATGTCAATAGAGTTGATAATTGCTCATGTTGGGATTGAACTAGTAGAAGTGATGTAGAAATACAAAATTGCTATTTGAGCTTAAGAATTTGGTTATTTTAAAGAATTTGTATGTTGGTCATATAATAGAATTTCGATTCTAAAATTTTACTGGATGTTGATGATGATGTTAGGAGCAAGGTAGAATTGTTTCGGAAATTTTGGATTTTATTTGGGAGGTTTAAGAAATTCATTTCAAAAATAGTGAGTTGAGGAAATTCTGCAGTTTGGGGTAAGCAGCGAGTCGAATTCAAAAATTCGTAACTCAATATCTATAAGGAATTTTGAGTTGGAACCAGAAAGGAAAAGTTATATGTATTTGTTAACAACATTTATTCCAAATTTTAGAATATTTGGAATTTATTTGCTATTTTTAATATATTTGTTTGTTCGACTGGTCGAGTGGGGGAAACTGCAGCTAAGTAGATGGAATGTGATTTTGAAAAATTGTATCTCTCCATTGGTATGGAATTTTGTGATGAAATTTGGAATGTGGCATTTTGTATATCTACTATTAGTGTACCAAATTTGAGAATTGTTGGAGAACATTTGGGGCTTCATTCGATCGATTGAAAACAGTGCAGTAAAGTAGGAGTAGTTGATGTTGTGTCTGAAGAGGCTGATTTTGATCCATGTTCAAAATTGCATAACTCCTAGAATATTATGAGTTAGGAGCTAAAATTTTGGTGTATTCACTACAAGAAAAGAGTTTTACACCGGCGTTTTGGTAGAAACGCCACTGTAGAAACCAGTTAATGTAAAGGAACAAAAAATCCAACTCTACACCTGCGTATGTGAAAAACGCTAGCGTATGTAGGTATACACCGGCATTTTTGCGTTGAAATGCCGGTGTAGGTTGCGGATAAGTGAAAGAGTCCAGTCCCGCTCTCTCTCTCTCTCTCATTTTACTTTATTTCCCCTTCCACTAATTTTTCACTCTCTCTCTCTCCATCTCCCTCCTACCAAATCTGCCCCCATCCCTTCCCCTGCCCCCCTCCCCCGACGTCGCCACTCCCCCCATTGCCGCCTCCTCCTCCGCTGTTGGCCCTTCCCCCATCGCCGCCCCCACCTCCGGCGTCGCCCCTTCCCCCATCGCTGTCCCATCGCCGCCCCCACCCCGCCGTCGGCCCTTCCCCCATCGCCGCCGCCTCCCCCGTCGTCGCCCCTTCCCCCCATCGCCGCCCCATCACCGTGTCCCTCCCCCGCCGTTGCCCCTTCCTATAAACAAATCCTAGGTTTGTTCTTGAATTAATCTTGTGGTAATCTAGCGAGCTGTGGTAATCTTGTGGTAAAGAGAAGCTAGATTAACTGACCTTGAAAGATATCTTATTGATTTCATTATTGTGCTGCTATTGCTTTGCTTTGAAAGTATGTGATATATTCATGATAGCTTGTTCATTTCAATTGGTTGCTTTGAAAGTATGTGATATATTGTGCTGCTACTGCTACTGCTTTGCTTTGAAACTTCTAAGATTGTATGGTGAGTAAGACACAAAATTGATCTTTGTTGTAAGTTGAAACCAAGTTTTGAACTTAGAAGTTTGTGGTCATTGGATCTGAGAGGAGTTTCCGTATGTGGTTCATTATGGTTTACATTATTTCTTATTCAATTAGTAACTGTCGTGAACTTAATAGGATATCTTCATATAACTCTTGTTTGAATGAAAAGCTAAAAAACATGCGAGTTTTTTTTTGTCGTTATCCCCTCTTTGCTGTCGATGAGATTTAAGAAATCCAAATATAAAATAAATTATGGCCACCATCTCTCTGAGCTAAGGTATACAACCATTTATTTGTTTGCGGGTGTAGTGTAGTGTTTTATATATTGTATTCCGAGATGTGTGTGATGGAGTGAAACCCTTCATGTGCTTTATGGTTTCATGATGTTAACACTAATGTATGACATATTTGCTAAAATGTTAAAAAAAACCTATTTTTTTACCTTTTTTTTACGTCTTTACTTTCCTATTTTTGGAGATTCTCTTCTCCTTTCATTTCACTAATGATTGCTTCTTTGCCTTCAATAGACATATTTCTATTGATTTACATAGGGGGTTAATATCCTGTTGACATATGATTGTAAAATTTACCAAACTCTATACAACATTTTGTACCCTTGGTCAACTGTATACAATGAGATAAGGTTGGTTGAGATGATGGACAAATGTTTAGGTCTTTTTTAAATGATGGACAAATGTCCATCATTTTTTAAGTTTGTGGGCAAAACCAACATTATTTGAGAGTGATTTATTGAATCTTCTTGTGTTTCTTCCTTTGTTTGGTTTATACTTATATGCATTGCTTTTATTTATATGAGCGATTTAATTTTGTGATACATTCTTGTTAATGGCTCTATATTCATGAATCTGCTCACATTGTATTTGGTAGAGATGTTGATTTTGGTGATGTATTCTCTTTCTTTTTCATATATTTTGTAGTAGATATAGTAGATTTTGGGTCTGCAACTTGTATGGGAGATTCAAGAGCAATTATGGCCACCATCTCTCTGAGCTAAGGTATACAATCATTTATTTGGTGATGAGATGGATCATGTATCTGAAGTTGCACACTATGATTTTTTAAGGAGTGACCAGTGACGGAATTTTTTTATAGCTAAACTTCATATACAATTATATCATGATTGTCTAGATGAGTATCAGTTTCTAAGATTTCGAGTATCAATTTCTAAGATAATGTTCATGCTTGTTGCCTGGTTTGAAAATGAGATTGTTCTTTCTCATTGGTTTTAAGTGATGATGAGATGGATTATGTAACTGAAGTTGCATACTATGATTTACAGAGGAGTGACTAGTGATGAAATAATACTGTTTGAACTTATGTTGTGGTTTCAATTGACAGTTATCTCATGAGTATTATAAAAGTATAAGTTTCATCTCAGTTAGTAGCATTTTTGCCTGAATTTGACAGTAAAAATATTCTTTTTCACTCTTTGTAACTCAATATTTTGAACTCCATATTTTGGTTATGGATGTGATGAGATCACATTATTATGTTTCATTATGAGATTACAATTTGATGATATTATACTATTATGCTTCATTATGATTGAAGTATGAAGGAGGTATATAGTTCAGGTTACTGATGTTTGGAGCTAAAGGTGAATTTTTTAATCTAAACTTCATATACAATTATATCATGATGTCTAGATGAGTATCAGTTTCTAAGATAATGTTCATGCTTGTTGCTTCGGTTTGAAAATGAGATTGTTTTTTCTCATTGGTTTTAAGTGATGATGAGATGAATTATGTAACTGAAGTTGCATACTATGATTTACAGAGGAGTGACTAGTGATGAAATAATCCTATTTGAACTTATGTTGTGGTCTTACTTTGGGTCTCTTTTAGTTTTGCAATTGGTTTTGATTGTGAGAGTGCTGAAGGGTTTTTTTTTTTAATTAAAAAAAAAGTTTTAAAAATATATATCTACCCCGGCATTTTTACAAGCGCCGGGGTAGCTTTGAGCAAAACTGAACAGTCTACACCGGGCGTTTTAAAAATGTCGGTGTAGGTGATGGCCGAAAACGGGATCCAAAACGAAAACACACTTTTGGTGGCGTTTTTCAACCGCCGGTGTAGTTTTAACCTATACCGGCGTTCGTAAAAAACGCCGGGGAAATGTCCCTAAATTACAGCGACACACGATTCAGTGACACTTGCACCGGCGTTTTATGTGGTATCTACGACGGCATTTAAAAACGCCGGTGAATGTGAAACAAAACGCCGGTAAAGACTATTAGTGTTGTAGTGATTGCTCTTGTATATGTCTAGTTATCGAATCTAAAACTTCATAAGCATTGGACTTGTGGTTGAATTGATATTGACTTTTGAGTACGGTATGTTCATTTCAGTCCAGTTTTTGAGTAATCAGTAAATTTGTGTAATTCTGGAATTGTGTTGAAAATTTGGAAGAATGATCAACTAGAGAATTGTAATAAAGAGTCGTAGCTTTCCAAAATATCTAGAATCATGCAATTCCAGTTTGTGTAATAAAAGTTATGATTTTTTTTAGATAGGGGCAGAATCAGTCTTAATTGAAGGATTTAGTTTTCATAGAGGAAACTCATTTCCTGTGTGTATGCTGATAGAAATTGGAATTTTTGAGAACTTTAATGGATGAATCTGTGGATGTTTCCAACTAGGAAGTTGTAATAGACACTCCCACATTTCCATAAAATCCAAAATCGAGTAATGCCGACAAGCGAACAAGTTTTTATGTTGATGGCAAGATGCAACACGCGTATGAAGAAATACACAGCTGAGAATATATAGGGATTGTATAGCCTCTAGATGGCTCAATTTGAGGAAATGATTAACTAGATATTTGTAGTACAGTGTCTTAGCTTTCCATAATGGGTAATATCAAGTAATTCCGAACTGTATATTGGAAGTTACGAATGTTACAAGTTCAGCAACCTGCTGTCTTGGTCGATTTCAAGCGTGTGTTAAATCAGGGAACTTGAGTCCTATAAGGAATTTGGGAGAGTTGTCAACTAGAAAATTGTAGCAGATGCCCCCACCTTTCTAGAAAGTCTAATTTTGTTGGATTCCGATGAGTGTAGCACAAATTATGGAATTTTTTGCATGCTACAGGATTTACGACTATAAGTTAATTTGAGTTTTTAAATGTTGGATGATTATCCCTATTTAAGCACTTCATTTGGGACTTATATGAGATTCGTGTGCTTAGTACTCATGGTGGACATGTGAGTAAGTGGGAGAATAGCTTTATGGTCGATTTATTGTATGTGGGGCTCGTAGCTAGTATAGCTTGGAGCTAGTCTAGGTTATGATACCCTATGACTATCAACCTAGTCGGCAAGTATTGTATTGATATTTACTTTCCACCTCGAGAGATAGTGATTTTCTTGTGCGCCTTCGGTTTGTTTACCGAGAGAAGTTGACCGCAGGTCGGGATACTGTATGAGACCTGAGACGGAGGTGGTGGCGACAGATGGAGATTGGATCGCCGGTGTTTAGGGGCTGATGGGCTAGGTTATCTGCCTCGTCTAGAATGTGTTGATACCTAGGTCTGTTAATGACTGGATATTAGTAAGTTGTGTGTTTCACCTCTATTGCCGGGTATGAGGCACTCCCTTGGGCGCTATTGTACTGCTTGCTAAGGGTCGCGGGCCGGGGACCTTAGGTCAAAGACCTACAGAGGTATTGGCAACCGATGAATGTCGGTTCACCATGATTGTGATTAGTTATATATGACAGAACCGGTTGGGCTTAATTATTCTTTCGACACTATGCATGATTTGACAACTCGCATGTTTAGCACAATGTTATTTCATATTATGTTTCTTTACTTTTCGCTTGAAGACCGAGTTGATGTTAAGGGTGATCCCCTATAATTCGACTTGTTCTAAAGGCCAGCACTAGGCGGTGATAACCAGGGTTGTGTCTTCCTGTCATTAGGAATACGTGCTACGGTGCGTATCTCGCACTGTTAATTCATGAAGTGTCGTGGTAAGAACGGGAGGTTTCCTGTCGGATAGGGGGCTTAGACCTTCGAGGTTGTCATGTTCTTATGTTGAGTGGACACGAACGGACCATGGGGCTGATGTCCCATGGATCTTCGGTGCCATAGATATACAGTTGTGTATCTGTAAGATCGTCATGGCATTTGGTGTGATCCACATTGGGCACTAGTGATAAACAAAGACACCACTGTATTTAGCAGTAATAACTGCAGGATTCACCAACAACGATTGTATCTATCAGGAACATGTTGAGTACAATAGTAGAATATATTTGCATGGCGAGGGTTCCAAACCCTGAAACTGGAGAAGATGGCTTGATCTGGAACGTATGTAGTATGAGATGCATGCATATCCAGAGCCTTGCTGACATTAGACTAAGTGCATCTGTTTTCTGTACATTGTGTCTTATGCAGTAGACTCCAGGTCATGGCATAAACTGACACTAGAAAATTAGGATGCACGTTTTCTTTCTCATCAAGATTGATTGTGATTTCAAGTTTAGAGATCGTTGTTTCCTTATCAGCATTGCATCAGTATAAGTACTGACGTGCCCACTCAATTAGGTACTGGATATCGGGTCCCAAGGGCAGGAGAACTCGAGACAATTAGGGCATCAAAGTGGAGTGGCAGTGTACATGCCTACCATTCGTGCAGATGCCGGAATATCATAGTAGTGCAGCGGAAGGTTCGAGCTACGGGGCACATCTCAGGGAAGCAGCATGACCGCTTGGTGGAGCTTCCAGTAAAGAGTTGTTGGTTACCGTTCTGGGTAGCAGACGATAATCGTTACATTGTAGTATCTATAAAAAGTTAATGTAATTTGTATTCCTTGTTCAAGAACAGGACAACGGTTGTAATTAATGATGTAATAACTCTGATGGCAAATAAAAGTTTTTAATTTTCGTGTTATTTACTTTGTTGAGATGCATTTGAAGGCAAAGATTCTGGTTGTGTCACGGATGTCCGGAAGTGGGGATCCGGTGTGTTACACCACCGGAAATACTACCTTGATGAACGTGGTGGTTCGAAAATGGCAAAGGAGGCGGCGCAGTCCGTGGGAAGTGAGGTCGAGGTTAGGGAAAGGTCGTGCGGGAGGGGACAACATTGGAGGTGAATTGCATGTGAGGAAGGTGCATGGGAGGCGGGTCGGAGGAGGCAGCGTAAGAGACGAAGAGGGCACGTGGGAGGTGGTGGAAGCGTCAGTAGTAAGGAGGACTCGGATGTGTAGGAGGCAGCTCAGAGAAGAGGAAGGCGCGGGAGGTGGGTCAGCGGTGAGTTTGAGGAGAGGAGGTCGTTGCTGAGTTCTAACTGCGGAATAACTCACCAACGAGATGCAAAACAATAGAATCAAAAGCATGAGAACAGAGAACAACCAAAAGCAACACACAAGAACACACAATATTTTTTTCGAGGTTCACCCAATACAATGGCTACTTCTCCGCTCAGAGGCACTCCTGCGATTTCCACTAGAAATATTAAGAACAAGTTTATAAATCTCTCAAAAACTCACCACTAAGGTGTAGGGTTTCTCTCTCTCTCTCTCTCTCTCTCTCTCTCTCTCTCTCTCCCTAACAGCTGATAATACTTTATTTTCTTTTCACTTCACCTTAAAATTGTACAAAGTACAATATATATAGGTTTTCACCACTTCTAATCTTAGCCGCTCATCAATCAGCACCACGACGGTCGACCGCAACTCTTGGACGATCGACTGGTCCATGCCTTCGACTGTACATGATCTAACAAAGAGTGGGTCGGTCGAATGCACAATCGACTGGTCATTCCTTCAAGTGTACAGGGTTGCAACAAAGAGCGAGACGGTCGACTGCGCGGTCGACCGTGCACTGCCTATACCTAGTCGGTATGGGGTGCGGTCATCGCGGTCGACTAGAACTCTGCCTGTAGCTTCAGAATGCCCTTGACTTGTTTGCTTCCACTTCGACTCTCCTTCTCGTCTGTCTTCTTCAACCCCTTTATCGTGTATTTGGATCCACAAACCATAACAATCTCCCACTTGGAAACATATACACGAAGTCTTTAACTTGTTCTTCAATCTTCCATTGGCCTAGTCTAGGCCCGTGCCTCTGCGAGTTTCCACATCTATTAACTTGGAGACAATCCAATAGCGGTATATCAGAACTGATGCTTCTTGCTATCCACTACCTTTGTGAGCATGTCTGCCGAATTCTTAGTGTTAAGAATCTTAGATAGCCTCAACCATTTTTTCTCAACCGCCATTCTAACAATGATACCTCATTTGATTGTGCCGAGTCCAAGAGTGATATGTCGAGGTTTTCGCTAAGAAACTGCACTTTGACTGTCACACCATAGCTCACCTATGAGTTGCTTTCTGTCCAATTATTTCATAAGCTTATAAATTCACAACATGTCTTTAGTCGCCTCTGTAAGTGTCATATACTTTGACTCTGTGGTTGACTGTGCTACAACCTTTTGTAACTACGAAGCCCAACTAATAGTTGTACCTCCAACTGTAAATATATACAATGTAGTACTTTTGCAACCATCACGATTGCCCAAAAAATCTGCATCTACATAATCATGTATATGCAAAGAATCTCCCCCAAAATAAAGAGAATAATCTGAAGTACCTGCAAGATACCTAAGAATCTACTTCACTGCATCCCAGTATTGTTTACCTGGATTCTTCATGTAACGGCTTACAACTCCCACTACTTGTGCGATGTCTGGTCTTGTAGACATCATCGCATACATCAAACTCCCAACAGCTGAGGCATAAGAAATAACAGCCATTTCCTCCATCTCTGCCTCTGTTTTAGGACACAAGTCCATCGATAACTTGAAGTGAACGATTAAGGGACAAGTGACTAGCTACGTGCCATCCATATTGAATCTCTTCAACACCTTCATGTAGTTCGCTTGTGATAAAAAGCTTTTTGCTCTTCCTGTCTCTATTAATCTTCATACCGAGGATTTGCTTTGTTTCACCCAAGTCCTTCATTGAAAACTCCAAAGCTAACATCTTTTTCACTTCCTTGCTGTTCTCCATACATGAACCTATGAACAACATGTCGTCCATATACAATGCCAATGTAACTATATCATTGTCCTGATATCTACGAACATACACGCAATGATCTATTTCACATCTATCGAAACTTTTTCCTCTCATAAAGCAATCAAACTTCAAATACCATTATCTTGGTGCTTGTTTGAGCCCATAAAGACTATTCTTTAGTCGACACACCATGTCTTCTTTCCCTTTAGCTTCAAAACCTGTGGGTTGTCTCATGTACAGCTCTTCTTCGGCATCACCATAAAGAAATATTGTTTTCACATCCAACTGCTCTAAGTGTAAGTCTTCAACTGGCATAATACTAAACAGAACCCTGATTGAAGTCATCTTCACAATTGGTGCAAAGATCGCACTGTAATCAACACCTTCTCTTTGAGAGAATCTTTTCACAACAAGCCTCGCCTTATACCTCTTACTGCCATCTACCTCATCTTTGACTCTGAAAATCCAAGTAGTAACCTTCTATTCTCCATGCCCTTTCCTTTTGCCACCAACCTGGAACATGTAGTAACCTTCTATTCTCCAAGCCCAAAAGTTGTTGTGAATCCTTCTTTATCTAGTTTGCTGATCTGTCTTGTGTCAATCAAACTCAGAATATGTCTTGTGTCATTCAAGATCAATTGCCCTCCATTGTAAGCCTTCACTCTCACTGTGCCCTGCCTACAACTAGACATATTTGCTCATTTTCAACTGAGAGTGCCCCAAAATCACCTGTCCTATAATCCTCAAAAATATCCCTCATGGGTGTACAATAATAAGAAGCACCTGAGTCTACACACCAATCATATTGCATAATATCAAATCCAGCAGATTAACATAATTCATCTAAACGGGGTTTGATACTTACCACATTGTTTACCTATGACCCTGCTTGCGCTTTCTTATACTCCTCGCATTGGTCTGTTCTGCATTCCGGCTTCTTGCAGTACTAACACTCACCTTTGTGATGTTCTGTTCTTGACTTGGACCTGTGATTCCTGCTTTGCGATTTCCCTCTGTTGTTACTGTTAGGGTTATATACTGAAAGCATCACTTTTGTATTAACTTTATTTCCTTATTTTTTTGAATGAGAATCATATGGGCATATGTTTGCATATTGTGTTTATTATAATATTAATGCAAGTGTCTGATATTCTATAAGGTTGATAATATGGTGTGAGGTGACACACAGAAGATCATATTATCAGTTCCCTATGGAATATATAGATAGTTCACAACCTAGACGGACTTGGACAGTCCATTGGAAAGGTTGTAGTGTAATCTGGTATTAGTCTGTCTTGACTATAGGTTTACACTAGTACACTTTGTGTGTATTGAACAGGACCACTTGAGGTTGTTCTCTTTGTACTGACTACAAAAGAGAACAAACACCTCTGTTATTATGGATGCTTATGCTCTTAATCCAGATATAATAACAGACATGTATATGCAGTGTGCATTACTTTGACTCATAAAAGAGTGAGATTCATTATGGATCAACAACCTCTATGAATTGGGTAATAGCATTGTATGTATGATGGGCTGTTGATTGTAAAAGGAATCCATATCCCGATACGTCGGGTTGAAGATGTCTCCTTAAGGAGCTCATAAGGATTGTCATGTAAACCCTGCAGGTGGATTACATCCGACATGACAAATAGAGTTGAGTGGTACTACTTAAGGATAAAAGATGTGTATCAATATAGTTGTCAGTAACTTAATTTGATCGACGGACATTCGATATCTTAACATGGGGAGTTGAACGAGCATATAATAAAAGGAGCCCATAAATATAATTTGGGATTAGGAAGGTAGTGCAACAATAGCTCCTTAGTGGACCGAGCTATTGTTAATGGGCCTGGGTTGTGTGTTCGGGCTGAACACGGGATACCCAGATTCGTTAGGAGACCTAACCCTAATTTCTCCTTATGGTCCCTGCCGTAGCCTTATATATATCCTCTATTCTCTGGCCGTCATTGATAATCTGAAATATAAGATTTTTTCTCAAAATTCGTGATTCACGTAAGGAGAGAAAGAGAGGTCAGCCAAGGAGAAGAAAGGTTGGGAGATCATCGCCCACACGACGTCCAACCCGAGGAAGGAATACGTGCAGAAGATCTTGGGGTCGCTGTCGTCTTCTTCTCATCGCAGGTATAATTCGTGAACCCTAGATTCCGCTATATAGGGTTAGATCACGTATTTAATCTGTTAAATTTTTAACAATCGATACGCACACCAATCCGTAGTCCTGGGAATCATCTCAGTTCCATCAGTTACTTCTACCACGGTTATCAACTGACAGCGCGACATTGCTAGGATATGACACCGAAATCTCTCCATGTCTCTTCCTTCTTGCATCCTCATTCATAATGTTGCTTATAACATCCTTTAAAGTTGTTGATATGGCTAAAAATTCGATTAAATCGAGATCGTTCAAATCGGGCACGAATCTTGAAGCTCTCAAGGGTAAAATAGTAATTTCACCTACAAATGGGTCTAAAAATGGGAACTGGGCTTCTTTCAAACCCAATAACCCCAAAACGGATATGTTCTATTGGGTAAGAGTGACGACCCGTTACAAAGCAGCCCAGATATTTAAAGAGAAATTCAAATTCGTGATTATCTCTAAGAGGCGGTTTAAACTGCCTCTCTTATAATGAAAAGAGTTAAAAATCTATTTATTATCCAAAAACACTGTGACGTAGAGATAAATGATTATCTCTAAACTGTCTCTAAAGGCGACTATAAATACCCCCCCCCCTGCCATAACGAAGATAATCAATATTTTTTTCCGCAAAGTGCACTTTCATAATCTTCCTGATTACTGACTTGAGCGTCGGAGGGTTCGTCACCGAGATCCATCCCGATGTATCAAACTTTTTGCAGGTTAACGGCAGCGGCGAGAAACAGTCAAACACTGATCAGAAGTCAACAGGTTTGCTTTATTTGTTTCCAAAAGAATTCACAAATCATCAGTTTGCTTCCACACCGAAATTAGCAGCAATAGATTGGCGTCGTCTGTGGGAAACAGAAAAAGCAATCCAGTCATAAATCTCATGTGAAAGTAGTTTCTAAGCCATGCCTTCGAAAGGAAAAGGGAAGGCAGCGACATCCAGCCGAAGAGCCACTCCTCTTCCTCCTCCTCTACCGCTCCAAGATCTCCCTCTTCAACTCGACCAACAAGTTCAGCAACCGCAGCCTGAACAACCTCTTTTTCAACAGCCTCCTCCTAGGTCAGGGGGCTGTCCCGGGGGGGCCCCTGCCGAAGCCATTAGAGACAACATCCTCACCATGGCCACATCTCAGTCCACAATCCTTCAACTGACTCTATGGCTTCTCAAAGCCCTCCCGGGCAGGATCTCCGTAAAGTATTCGTTAACCATCAGCAGGGGGTCGACCTCCGAACTCGCTTGTATGAAAGGCGACCCCTTGAGGAAGTCCCTCAACCCGAGCACCAAAGGGCCCCTAGAGTCTGGTCCCCCCGCAGGCCAAGGCTTAGAAGAACCCCCTCCCCGAGGAGGCGAAGAGAGTCCCCTCCACGTCATCGGCGGAGAAGTCATACTCCAAAAAGCCGAGCCACACCTAGGGACCGCCGAGCAGGAGGGGCACCAGTCACTCAGGCTGAGTTCCAGAACTTCAAAGAGGACATTCTGCGAGTTCTCAATATTGCCCCGAGCCATGAACAACATGCACCTAGCCCTCGTCATGCCCCGAGCCATGACCAGCGGGCACCCAGCCCTCGCCATACTACTCATGAAGAGGAGTCCGGAGGGTCGGCTAGATCCAACCAGAGGGATGACTCGGTTCATCGCCATCTCCACGAGATGGAGATGCGTCTCAACAGGCTCAACCAGGAAGAAGTACAGCGGGGGAGGAATTTTCGCCCGAGCAGGCATCCTTTCTCCAAGGGTCATCATGGAAGCTCCAGTCCCTGAGACCTTCAAGCCCCCTCATTTCAAGTCTTACAAAGGGGAATCGGACCGGTTGATCATATAGAGAGTTTTAAAACTCTCATGATGATTCACCAAGCCTTGGATGCACTCATGTGCAAGACCTTCCCAACTACTTTGAAGGGACCTGCTAGAGATGGTATTCCTGACTGACCCCTGCCTCCATAATTTCCTTCGACCAGTTTGAGGAGCTCTTCCTCACCCACTTTGTGAGTAGCCGCCGAGCTGAGAAGACAAGCACGTCTCTATTGGCCCTCAGTCAGAGGAAGGGAGAGCGCCTAAGGGATTATGTCCGGCGCTTCACAACCGAGGCACGATCTATCGCCTCTCTTGATCAGTCGTTGGCCTCTACAGCATTTCGACACAACATCAATCACGCCAACCTAAAGGCATCCCTCGCCAAGAAGCCGCTCCGGGACCTCTCGGAACTCCTGCTGAGAAACGAGAAGTATATCCGGGCTGAAGAAGCCCTCAATCCTCAAGATCAGAAAGAACCTCTATCCGGAAACAAACGGAAGGGGACAGAAGAGGTAGGCTCAAAAAAGATCCACAAGGACAACTGCGGCCAGCATCGCCCTCCTCCCCATTTTGAAAGGTTTACTCCTCTGAATCCCAGTGTTTCGGCCATCCTTATGGAGGTCGACAGGGAGGGTCTGCTCCAGCCTCCCCCGAAGATGAATACACTCGATAAGAAGAGGAACAGGGACAAGTTGTGCCGCTTCCACAGGGATCACGACCACGACACAGATGGCTGTCGGGCCCTCAAAAGATGAGATCGAGGCCCTCATCCAGAGAGGGCAACTCGCCATTTTTTTAGGATGGATAGAGTAGATCCTCCGCCTCCTCGAGGAGCGAACAAGCGAGCAGAAAGACTTATTGAGTCCCCTGACTCCAAAGCTGAAGCAGTCTTACACCTCATCCACAGAGGCCCAATGGAGCGAGAGTCTAACTACTCCCGAAAAGCCTTCGTCCGAGAAATAAACTCAGTACAGAACCATCCTCCCCCAAGGGCCTTGGGTCCCTATCACCTTTTCAGATAAGGACTTAGAAGGTGTCTGAATGCCTCACTGTGGTGCTCTTGTAATAAACCTCCATATGGCCAACTTCGAAGTGCGCCGAGTCCTCGTCAACAACGGTAGTTCGGTTAATATCCTCTTCCTAGAAGCCTTCTAAGGCCTCAAGTTGTCTCGAGATTGCCTTAAACCCGCTGGCTACACCCTCCACGGATTCTCGGGGTGCCAGTAATGATCGAGGGAGTTATCACTCTTTATGTAACCGCTGGCAAAACCCCGGCCACTCGAACCAAGCCAATGGACTTTACGGTTGTTGATGTAAAGGCCGCATACAATGTCATCCTTGGCCGACCCGGCCTAGCCGCTCTTCAAGCCGTATCCTCAGCCTTCCATATGAAGATGAAATTACCCACCACAGTTGGGGTGGGAGAGGTCAGAGGAAGCCAGGGGACTGTCCAAAAATGTTACATGACTTTGGTAGGGAGCCGGTCCTCTCTCTTGAAGCCCTTGAGCTCCCCCAAGGGAACAGCCAAACCATCTCTAAGCCGGCGACGAGCTAGAAGAAATATTCTTCTCAGAAGAATACCCAACCAGAACGTTCCAAGTTAGCAAGGTCCTTCCCCATCCGGTCAAAGCCAACATTATCCGATGCATATGGGGGAACTGTGACCTGTTCGCTTGGACTGCGGCTGACATGCCTGGAATCTCGAAAGAATTGCTTTTGCACCACCTCAGCGTGGCTCCCAAAGCTAAACCTGTCCAACAGAAGCATCGCAAGTTTGCACCAGACCGCCAGCAGGCCATCAAAGAAGAAGTAGAAAAACTCTTGGCGGCTCGGTTCATCCAAAAGGTCAATTATCCCGAGTGGCTATCTAACGTCGTGATGGTCAAAAAGGCCAATGGGAACTGAAGAATTTGTATCAACTTCAAGATCTAAACAAGGCTTGTCCGAAAGATTCGTTCCCACTTCCTAGTACCGATGCGCTAATTGATGCCACCTCTGGTCACGAACTCTTGTGCTTCATGGATGCTTTCTCTGGACATAATAGTATCAGGATGTCCCCCCCTGGATATTCCAAAGACTTCATTCACAATAGAACAAGGCTTGTATTGTTACCGCATCATGCCCTTCGGGCTAAAGAACGCTGGAGCGACATATCAGTGCCTCATCAACAAAGTCTTCAAAGAATAGATATAACAGAACATGGAGGTATATGTGAATGAAATGTTGGTAAAAAGCCTCAGAAAGCAGGACCATGTGACCGACCTTCAGGAAGCCTTCGATGTACTGTGAAGTTGCAATATGAGGCTCAACCCGTCCAAGTGTGCCTTCAGTGTGTCATCTGGCAAATTCCTAGGGTTTATGGTTAGCCAAAGGGGCATAGAAGCCAACCCGGAGAAGATCCAAGCCATATTGAACATGGCTCCCCCGTCAAATGTCAAAGAAGTGCAAAGGCTTACAGGGTGCCTCGCCGCCATAGGGCGTTTCCTCTCCAAGTCAGGAGAAAAGTGTCTCCTGTTCTTTAAGGCTCTTAGAGGAACGAAAGTCTTCGAGTAGGGGCAACCGCAGCGAGAGTCCTTTGACCAACTCAAAGCATATCTGGTCACCCCCCCGCTCCTGAGCATGCCCAAGCTCGGGGAAATCCTCTACCTTTACCTCGCCACCTCATAACAGACCCTCAGCGTCGTCCTAGTGAAAGAAGAGGACAAAGCCCAGAGGTCGATTTACTATGTGAGTAAGGTTCTCAGAGATGCCAAACTCCTTTACTCGAAGATAGAAAAGATGGCCTATCTCGAAAGCTCCGTCCCTACTTCCAAGCCCACTCGTTGGTCGTTCTTACCGACCAGTCCCTCAAGAAAGTGCTCCACAAGCCTGAAATTTCAGGGCACCTCATGAAGTGGTCCCTACTTCCAAGCCCACTCGTTGGTCGTTCTTACCGACCAGTCCCTCAAGCAAGTGCTCCACAAGCCTGAAATATCAGGGCACCTCATGAAGTGGTCCACAGAGCTGAGCCAACATGATATAAGCTATCAGCGAAGAACCGCTATCAAGGCACAAGCCCTCAGAGTTCATAGTGGAGAGCACTATCCCCAACCCCAGCAAAGAAAGAGAGGAATCCCCATTCTGGATCGTATATGTTGATGGGTCCTCATTCGCTAACGGGAGAGGAGCAGGGGTCATCCTGACTGGCACCGATGACTTCATTCTTCAGTACTCGCTTCGCATTAATATTTGAGCATCTAACAATGAGGCAGAATATGAGGCTCTCATAGCCGGTCTATTCCTGGCACACAAGACTGGTGCTCAGCGCTTCAAAGTATTCAGTGACTCACAGCTACTAGTAAACCAGGTATTGAGGGAGTACGAGGCAAGAGATGATCGCATGGTCAAATATTTGGCTAACCCGAGAGGAAAATGGGCAGGCAGATGCCCTCTCAAAGTTGGCTTCCTCTTCTCTCTAGGGGCTTGAACACACCGTTTTGATAGAAGTCCTTTTAAGACCCTGTTGGATCCTGTAGGCAGGGCAACAAATACTAGAGGGGGGTGAATAGTGTTTTTAAGAAATTAAATTGCGGAATAGAGATTTTTCTTCTGTACAGTCGACTTAAGGGATAAACCAGTCGACTGAATTAACAAAATGAAAAAATAATTTAAACAATTCTATGAAGTCGACTTAAAGTTGAGACAGTCGACTTAACATACAGAAAACTTTCAGAGTATACGAGTCTGACCAGTCGACCTACCAAGTACTCCGTCGACTGTCCAGACAAGTTTCACAGTAAAAACACAAACTGAGAAAATATAAATGCAAGTAGAGAGATACAACCACAGAGTGCACACGATGTATCCTGGTTCGGTCCTTTCGACCTACATCCAGTCCCCAAGCAACCCACTTGAGATTTCCACTATTCTTGAAAAAAGGTTTACAAGAATACCCTACGGCATTCAGACAACAACCTTGTCTAACCCGTAGTTCTTTCTCTCAACCAGAGAAAGCAACCCACTCTTCCATAAAGAGTGACAAACCTGACTCTACACCCTAGAGTCCTACTCTCCAACCGAGAGGAAAAAAAAACAATAAAAATTGTTTACAATCAACCTATAGCCTTGTTTGTGATTGTGATATAGTACGTGGCTAAATGGTTGACTTCTATATCCAGTCCAGAACGAAATCAAATGTTATACCGGACTGAAGATAGAGAATCAAGTCTTAGTGAATTGAAAGCTTTAATCTCTTGAAAGTATGAAAACTTAAGATCTCAAAAAAATGCATGGAGTATTAGTAAGTTTTTACAGTGGATTCTAACCTATATTTATAGAGTTAGATACACTGGACGTTGGGAAATAGTTGCTCCAACTGTCATCCAACGGAAAAAATGATTTGAATTTGAAAAGGCGATTTTAAAAACATAAAACTGTCAAACGCACTTGAACAGTCGACTGGGTTGCCATAATGAGTCGACTGGTCAGAGTTTGAATAAGATTACGGTAGTTTTGTACCAACTCAGTTGCCTGGAGCAAGTAACTTATCAGAACTTGAAAAGACTCATACACAACATGAGGTTTTCTCCCCCTTTGTCATCAACAAAAAGACACAAGAGAATAACTGAAGAACTTTGTCTTACAAAAATAATGAAGTCTTACAAAAGTAACAACATAAAGAAAAATGCAAGAAAGGAAATACATAGCAAAGAAAACAAAAAAAAAATCAGCAATCTTCGTCTTCGTCGTCGTCATCAACATCTTGAGATGGAGATGGAAATTGAGTGGTAAATAACTGAGTCAGATTGGAGATTTTGGATTCAAGGGAATCAATATGGGAGTCAAGGGTATCTTGACGATCCATGAGATAGTTATCATCATGATATAGACTACGTGGATCATCAAAATCAGCACGGGAACGAGAAGAGCTGGAGGCTGAAGATGGTCTAGCAGAAGTTGCTAAAGGAACTTGGGTGTGGGGAGTAGGCCTAGGGGAATATCTAGGGAAAGGATCAAGAAGCTTCATGCGTGCTAAACTAGCACGATCGAAGCACTCATAATGCTTAACCACATTGGTCTCGGAGTCGAGATCAATATCATAAGCAAGGAAGACACTAGTGAGGAGACCACCAAAAGGTAGAAAGTGAGTGTGAGACTTGTGGAGTCTAGAAAAGATGACACGACCCCAATTGATATTTATTCTACCAAAAATTGTATAAACTGCTTGTTGCAATTCCATAGAATACTAATCAAAACTCCCTGTTTTGGGAAGAATATTATATGATAGTATTCTTGCAACTAGTTTTGCAATAGGGGTGATAGATTTATTAGACATGGGGGGTCCATGGTTTGGCAAAAAGATTTTAGACAAGATAGATGCATCATCTAAAATGATCTCACCTAAATCAAGTCCCTCATCATCAATTCCCATAATAAGATTAATTCGCTCGGATGTGAGTTTAATCTTCTTATTTTTTACAGAAGAATAAACAATGACTTCTCCTTCATCCGATTGAACTACTATCATATTAGTATAAAAAAGATAAATGAGTTGTGGGTAGTAGTGAGGTTGATTTTCCAATGATAAAAAGTCATAAAGACTACAATTTTGAAATAGGGAAATAAGATTGAACCTATCTAGATCATTGAAATTTACAAATCTACCTGGAAAAATCATAATGGTACAAATAAGATACCATTTCTCCAGGAGATCAGGACTCCTAAGATACTGAGAATAGTCCTTAGAGGAAGAACTATCATCTACATGGGAGGTCTTAGATCTTTTCGGTGCCATTAAAAAGAGGAAAGGGAAGAGAGTATACCAACAAAGAGAAAAGAATCAAAACAGCAAAAGAAGTTGGAAGTCAGCAGTTCCAAACAGCAGATCCAAGCAGCAGATCCGGCAGTCGACTCTCGATCTTCCTCTGTTCTCCTTAGGGTTTCAGCATCTTAAAATTGGGTAAAAGTGAAAGTGAAAAAGATGGAGGCAGTGAAAGAGGTTTTATCAGAAGCGAACGACTGAGATTGAGAGTAAATGAGATCAACGGCTCAAAAGAAGTCAAGAATGAGTCAAAGGATAAAAATTGTCTCAAAAACTGTGTGACGATTCGAAGTTGAAGACATACTGATTCGCGACAATCGACTGGTATTATAGGACAGTCGACTTAGGCGAGAGAAAAATAAATAATTATAACAACCGATCAGTCGACTTGGTGAAACCTCAGTCGACTGGTCAGAGAGGCAAATAAGTATATAAAAAATACGGGACAGTCGACTGAACATCATATACAAGTCGACTTAAAAGAAATGTTTTCAACAAATATCAAGAAAATTACATATCCCTAGTTTTCTTCTTAAAGTAATAAAGGTATCTTCTTTAAGAGGTTTTGTACAGATATCAGCTACTTGTTAATCAGTAGAGATAAAGTCTAAAGATATGTCTCCTTTTAAAACATGATCACGTTGAAAATGATGGCGAATATCAATATGTTTCGTACGTGAATGTTGAACCGGATTTTTAGATAAGTTAATTGCACTGGTATTATCACACATTATTGAAGGTTTTTCAAAAGAAATACCATAATCTAATAAGGTTTGCTTCATCCACAAAATCTGTGCACATGCCAAACTTGCAGTGATATATTCAGCTTCTGTAGTAGATAGGGATACCGAATTTTGCTTTTTACTGCACCAAGAAACTAGTAAATGTCCCAAAAAGTGACATGTCCCACTAGTGCTCTTGCGATCAGTTTTACTACCCTCTTGCGATCAGTTTTACTACCAGCAAAATCAGCATCACTATATGACAAAAGTTGGAAATTATCGGTACGTGGATAGAATAAACCATAATCAGATGTGCCTTTAATATATCTTAAAATTCGTTTCATAACTTTTAAATGAGATTCTTTAGGACTAGATTGATATCTAGCACACAAACATACACTGAACATAATATCTGGTCTACTAGCAGTTATATATAAGAGTGAGCCAATCATACCTCGATAGAGTTTCTGATCGACATTCTTACCTAATATATCTTTGTCAAGGGTAGTGGTAGTAGCCATAGGTGTGGATTTACTACTTGTACTATCCATGTTAAACCGTTTGAGTAATTCCTTTGCATATTTTCCTTGATTAATAAATATGCCATTAGAAGACTGTTTAATTTGTAGTTCAAGAAAATAATTGAGTTCACCCATGTGACTCATCTCAAACTCGTTTTTCATGGTGTTAGCAAACTCTTGACATAGATTATCATTAGTAGAACCAAAAATTATATCATCAACATATATTTGTATGATTAAAATATCATTTTTAATTCTCTTAATAAACAAAGTAGTATCTACTTTACCTATCTCAAACCGTGTTTCTAAAAGAAATGTTTTCAATCGATCATACCAAGCACGTGGTGCTTGTTTAAGACCGTATAAAGCCTTTTTCAATTTATAAACATGGTTTGGGAATTGTTCATGTTCAAAATCTGGTGGTTGTTTAACATAAACATTCTCTTTTATAAACCCATTAAGAAAAGCACTTTTAACATCCATTTGATAAAGTATAAAATTCATGAAACAAGCAAAAGATAATAAAATACGAATTGATTCTAATCTAGCAACAGGAGCATATGTTTCATCAAAATCTATGCCTTCTTCTTGATTATATCCTTGAGCAACTAGTCTTGCTTTGTTCCTAACAACTTGTCCTGATTCATCTAACTTATTTTTGAATACCCATTTGGTACCAATAATAGTATGATCAGGAGGTCGTGGAACTAAATCCCATACATCATTCCTTATGAATTGGTTTAGCTCATCTTGCATGGCATTCATCCAAAATTCATTCTCAAATGCTTCTTGTATATTTTTCGGTTCAAAATCCGACAAGAAGGCTGTATGAGATATCATATTAATATGGGATCGTGTCTGAATACTATGGGAGATGTCACCAATTATTAAGTCATGAGGATGATCTCTAACTTCAACAAAAGATTTTGGTAAAGTTGAAGATATCACAATAGGATCAGTCGACTTGACAAGTTCCTCAGTCGACTGGTTTACATTAGTCGACTTGATGTCCTTATCGATCGACTTATCTGCGAGACTCGTTTGTTCTAAAGATGTAATTATTTTATTTAAAGGTGATGAATCAGTTTCATCATCTTTAATTAAATTTGATGAAGGCAGAGATTCATCGAATGTAACATGCATTGATTCTTTAATAGTCATTGTTGACTTGTTGAAAATTCTATATGCTTTACTCCTATTTGAGTATCCTATAAAGATACCCTCATTAGATCTAGGATCAAATTTCTCTAAATTATCTTTAGTGTTCAGAATAAAATACTTACAACCAAATGTTTTAAAGTAAGAGACTTTAGGAATTTTGTTAAAAAATAACTCATAACAAGTCTTCTTTAGCTTAGGTCTTATTAGAATCCTGTTTAAAACATAACAAGCTGTAGCAATAGCTTCAGCCCAAAAATACTTAGGTAAATTGCTTTCAACAAGCATGGTACGTGCACATTCTTGCAAATTCCTATTTTTCCTTTCAACCACTCCATTTTGTGGTGAAGCCCTAGGAAATGCAAATGAATGTGTTATACCATTCTTGTTGCAATATTCTGTAAACGTTTCATTTTCAAATTCTTTACCATGATCACTTCTAATAGTAACTATGGTTAGAGATCTTTGGTTTTGAATTCGTTTACAAAAATTTGCAAATTCATCAAAAGCTTCATTTTTATGTTTTAAGAAGAAAGTCCTAGTGAATAGTGAAAAATCATCTATTAAAACAAATACATATCTACTTTTATTTAAAGAAGCAACTCTAGTAGGGCCAAATAAATCCATATGAATTAACTCGAGTGGCCTACTAGTAGAAATTACTTCTTTTGTTTTAAAAGTGGATTTGATTTGTTTTCCTAGTTGACATGCATCACATAACTTATCCTTTTTAAAGATAGTTTTGGCAGTCCTTTAACTAGGTTATACTTAGATATTTTAGAGAGATTTTTCATATTCACATGACCAAATCGTCTATGCCAAAGCCAAGAATCATTATTAGAATCTATTAAACAAAAATTATTTGAAAACTCATTTGTATTCAAACATAATTCATAAATGTTGCTTTTGCGAAAACCTTGAAAAATAATGTTTTGCATAGTAGAATCATAAATTAAGCAAACATCTTTTTCAAATACAATTTTATAACCTTTATCACATAATTGACTAATACTTAACAAATTATGTTTTAGTCCATTAACTAACAAAACATTTTCTATAGTAGGGTTAGTGTTTTTACCAACCATGCCGATTCCTATGACTTTTCCTTTATTGTTATCACCAAAGGTAACTGTTCCTCCATTGATGCTTTGTATGGTGGATAGGAGATTGGCATGACCAGTCATATGCTTTGAACATCCACTGTCAAGTATCCAACGGTCTTTCTTTGGTACCTATAAGATATTCAATGTGAATATGGTACCCTTTTCATTGGGTCCAAAACATATTAGTTTGTAGGAAACCAAACCCATAATGAGTTTGATTTTCCTCCATAAGCAGGAATAAAATTCACAGAATTACATACATTTAACATATATGAGTTGATATAAGCAGTTCTATCATTCAAAATCAAATTGACTGGAACCCATACAAGTTTGCTCTGTCCAGTCGACTTTATAACATCCTTCAGTCGACTTCTACTGTATGTCAGTCGACTGGAAGATAATGTAGGTCGACTTATAAGAGGTTTTGGTCTTGTTAAATAAGACTCAGTACCTCTGGACAGACGACTGGTGGATGGACTCAGTCGACTTGGCTGAACTTTAGATTTGCTTTTATCAATAAAACTTACAAGCTTAGGCTTTTCAAAGAACTCATAAAGTTTATGTTTAACACTAGAAATAGATTCAAGTTTATTTATACTAGTGTTTTTAGAAGAAAGATCCTTTACAAGAGATTTTTTAAAACCAAGTCCAAACTTTTGACTAGATTTTACTTGATTTTGAAGAATATCGTTTAAATTCTCTTTTTCTTTATTAAACTTAGATACGTTCTTGGAAATCTCTTCATAATTCTTCTTTAGAGACTCAAGATCCATATCTAAACTTGAAATACGAGAATTTAAAGATTTTACTTCTTTATCATGGTTAAGATTCTCTTGAGAAAGTGTTTGATTAACTTTCTCTAGGTTCTTAACTCTAATCTTTTCCTTTTTCAATTCTTGAAAAATTTCATTGAACGCATCGAGTAAATCATCTAAATCATAATCATTACTTACTTGATTCTGTGATGCCATGAAACACATGTTCGCAACCTCGTTGGTTTCATCAATTTCTTCTTCTGAAGAAGAATCGCTGTCATCCCAAGTTGCTTGATATGCCTTTTTGTTTTTGGCAAACTTGTTCTTAGTGTATTTATCCTTCTTGAAGTTGGATGTCTTTCCCTTAGACTTTGTATTTTCTAGAGGACAATCCTTCTTCATATGACCTGTTTTGTTACACCTGAAACAAGTTGGAGGATCATTAGAATCTCTAAATTTCGAATTGAACTTACCTTTCTTTAGAAATTTTTTGAATCTCCTTGTGAACATGGCTATCTCCTCCTCATCTTCTTCATCATCTTCTGAGTCTGTCATGGCTTTAAATGCTAATGATTTCTTCTTGGACTGTTGTGGTTCTGCATCCTTCTTTCTTTCTTCAATTTGAACCTCATAAGCCATTAGATTTCTCACAAGATTCTCAAGAGAAAGTTGTGATAGATCATTGGCCTCTTCTATTGCAGTGGTCTTCTTTTCCCATTCAGGAGTAAATGCACGAAGAACTTTTCTCACCATCTCTACTTGAGTGTATATTTTCCCAAGTGCCACAAGTGAGTTTGTAATGTCAGTAAATCTAGTAATCATTTCGGACACACTTTCATTTTCCTTCATGCGGAACATTTCAAACCTGTGAACAAGAACAGATATTTTAAATTCTTTCACTTTGTTTGTTCCTTCATGAGTTACCTTGAGTGTGTGCCAGATTTGATGTGCGGTTGTTGAATTTGACACACGATTGAACTCCTCCTTTGTAAGAGCACAAAATAATGCATTCATTGCTTTTGCATTATTCATTGTTTGGTTCTTCATATCATCATTCCATTGTGCATATGGAATCGTAGGAGCATTGTATTCTGTTTCAGTCATGTTCCATATTTCATAATTGATGGATTGAAAGTAGATCTTCATTCTGCACTTCCAATAATTGTAATTTGTGCCATCGAAGAGAGGTGGCCTTTGTGTAGATTGGCCTTCATGGTACTGATTTGCATTTGAAGTAGTTGCCATAGCCGTTAACCTTGCTCTGATACCAAGTGTTGGATCTTGTAGGCAGGGCAACAAACACTAGAGGGGGGGTGAATAGTGTTTTTAAGAAATTAAATTGCGGAATAGAGATTTTTCTTCTGTACAGTCGACTTAAGGGATAAACCACTCGACTGAAGTAACAAAATGAAAAAGTAATTTAAACAGGTCTGTGAAGTCGACTTAAAGTTGAGACAGTCGACTTAACATACAGAAAACTTTCAGAGTATACGAGTCTGACCAGTCGACCTATCAAGTACTCAGTCGACTGTCCAGACAAGTTTCATAGTAAAAACACAAACTGAGAAAATATAAATGCAAGTAGAGAGATACAACCACAGAGTGCACACGATGTATCCTGGTTCGGTCCTTCCGACCTACATCCAGTTCCCAAGCAACCCACTTGAGATTTCCACTATTCTTGAAAAAAGGTTTACAAGAATACCCTACGGCGTTCAGACAACAACCTTGTCTAACCCGTAGTCCTTTCTCTCAACCAGAGAAAGCAACCCACTCTTCCACTAAGAGTGACAAACCTGACTTTACACCCTAGAGTCCTACTCTCCAACCGAGAGGAAAAGAAAACAATAAAAATTGTTTACGATCAACCTATA
Organism: Hemerocallis citrina; assembly: GCA_017893485.1. Classification (NCBI taxonomy): domain Eukaryota; kingdom Viridiplantae; phylum Streptophyta; class Magnoliopsida; order Asparagales; family Asphodelaceae; genus Hemerocallis; species Hemerocallis citrina. The sequence continues at coordinate 133,345,520 of CM030363.1, forward strand.
GCATTGTTTGTGATTGTGATATAGTACGTGGCTAAATGGTTGACTTCTATATCCAGTCCAGAACGAAATCAAATGTTATACTGGACTGAAGACAGAGAACCAAGTCTTAGTGAATTGAAAGCTTTAATCTCTTGAAAGTATGAAAACTTAAGATCTCAAAAAAATGCATGGAGTATTAGTAAGTTTTAACAGTGGATTCTAACCTCTATTTATAGAGTTAGATACACTGGACGTTGGGAAACAGTTGCTCCAACTGTCATCCAACGGAAAAAATGATTTGAATTTGAAAAAGTGATTTTAAAAACATAAAACTGTCAAACGCACTTGAACAGTCGACTGGGTTGCCATAATGAGTCGACTGGTCAGAGTTTGAATAGGATTAGGCAGTTTTGTACCAACTCAGTCGCCTGGAGCAAGTAGCAGTCGACTGGTACTGAACAGCTAATCTAGTTCAAACTGTTTTGACTTTCGGTTTTGAAAAACACACATTTAGAATGAGTTATATGTGACTGTATGTGTGTGTGACAATGCTTTACATCATTCTAAGACTCAAAATAAAAAATATTACATTTGTTTTACAAGACAAAATTAAATGTCATTGAAACAGGTCTTGACTTGAGCCTTTGAGTGAAGCCTTTGTCAATATCCAGAGCTTGTGCTTGTTCATTTGTTCAGCTGTATAGAAATGAGGCCTATGTGTATACAACCTGCAATTATATAGTATAGCATAGATACATGTTGCAGTGTGTTGTAATCATCAAAATCAAGAATCAATAGACCCAACATCGAGGAAGGAAGCCTCGAATCAATGGAAATACTACCCCTGACACTCGGGGAGAATTGGATGAAGCCCCTTCTCGAGTTTCTCAAGGACGGAATCCTCCCTCCAGAACCTAAAGAGGCTAGGATAGTTAGAACTAGAGCCAAGCGATATACGCTCATTGAGGGGGTCATGTACAATCGCTCTTATACTCAAGTAGACGGCAGACCCCACTTGCGATGCCACTCCCTCGAGGAGGCCCAATATGCTCTAAAGGAGGTCCATGAAAGGTAGGTGGCGCCCACTTGGAAGCAAGGTCTCTCGCTCGTAAAATCCTGAATCATGGCTATTTCTGGCCCACACTCCTCAGCGACACCGAACAACACGTTCTCCACTGCACCCCTGTCAAAAGTTCTCAACCATTCGGCGTTTACCACAAGACGAGTTGTCCTCCTTATTCAGTCCGATCTCTTTTGCAATATGGGGAATGGACTTGCTCAGACCCTTCCCTCCAGTGCCTGGTCAGCGGAAGTTTTTTATCGTTGCGACCGACTACTTCTCCAAATGGATTGAAGCCAAGCCTTTAGCAATAATCACTGAGAACAGAGTCCAGCAGTTCCTTTAGGAAAATATCGTCTGCAGATTCGGCGTACCTCGGATCTTAGTAACTGACAATAGGACCCAATTCACGGGGGCAGCCTTCCGCAATTTCTGTGCGGACCTCGGTATCCAGTAACGATTCTCCTCAATATCCCACCTGCAATCCAATGGTCAAGCAGAGAATGCCAACCGGAAAATTCTCTCTGGCCTAAAGAAGAGACTCGACAAGTCTGCCAAGAGATTATGGGTCGAACAACTTTCCAATGTGCTTTGCAGCTACCGCACCACTAAGCAGACGCCAACAGGAGAATCTCCTTTCAACCCTACTTGCGGCTCAGAGGCTGTCATCCCACTTGAAGTTGGCATACCCTTTCTTCGCTTGTTAGCCTTCAGTGAAGAGCCAAATTCGAACCAATTTCGGGCAACCTTGACCTCATCGATGAGATTCGAGAAAGATCCTCTATTCGTCAAGAGATCTATCGGCATAGGATCAAGCAGTACTACAACAAGAGAGTCAGTCGCACAAATCTCAAAGAAGGAGACACGGTTCTGAGAAAACTATCAATTTCTTTTTCGAGCAAGAAAGGAAAACTATCTCCTAATTAGGAAGGGTCGTAAAGGATCTCCAAAGTTGTCCGCCACGGTGCTTATCAACTTGAAGACCCAGGGGAGAAGAGAGTACCAAGAACATGGAATGCGGAACACTTGTTGAAGTACCAAGAGGGTGTTCAAACACCGCTCGAAGCAACTTCTGCATAATGCATTTCATGATTTGTTTTTCTTCTTATTACTTAGTTGATTTTCTCAAATGTAATAAAGACTTGCAACTCAGAAGCAGCCACTTAGTCCTCTTTAATAAAAGCAATTGTCTAAATCTTTTGATTGTCTTACTCCAAAGCGTACACTCTAAGTATGAAAACTCTCAAACGACAAGTTCGGAGTCAATCACTTGGTTTGACGCTACTTTAGTTGCTTGCGAATGAGCAAGTGCGAAGTAGCTCACCATTCGAAATTGCTCCCACAACTGTTGAAAACTCTTAAATGACAAGTTCGGAGTCCAATACTTGGTTCGACGCCACTTTAGCCGCTTGCAAACGAGCAAGTGCGAAGTAGCTCACCATTCGAAATTGCTCTCACAATTGTTGAAAACACTTAAACAACAAGTTCGGAGTCCAACACTTGGTTTGATGCCACTTTAGCCTCTTGCGAACGAGCAAGTGTGAAGTAGCTCACCATTCGAAATTGCTCCTACAATTTTTGAAAACTCTTAAACGACAAGTTCGGAGTCCAACACTTGGTTCGACGCCACTTTAGCCGCTTACGAACGAGTAAGTACGAAGTAGCTCACCATTCGAAATTGCTCCCACAATTGTTGAAAACTCTTAAATAAAAAGTTAAGAGTCCAACACTTGGACGCCACTTTAGCCGCTTTCGAACGAGCAAGTGCGGAGTATCTCACCATTCGAAATTGCTCCCACAACTGTCGAAAACTTCTTTATGAAAGTGTTAAAGTTACAAGTGTTATTGGGCGAAAGAGGCTCATTACAAGATCAAAAAGGTGCAACCAAAAAAAACATTGCTTGAATAATACAAATATCTTATTCCGCTAAAGTTGGAGATACAAGTCTTATTCAAGCCTATACTACAAATATCTTATTCTGCTAAAGTTGGGGATACAAGTCTTATTCAAGACCAGAATCTCATACAAAACTACAAAGAGTCACCCTAACTCCTCTTAGGAAGTGGGACACTCCTATTAAGTGATATACGAGGGCAATGAGTGATGTGCCGCTCCCTCGTTGCCTCCGAAGAAAGCTCTAAAGCCGCGAGCTAAGTCATACCGAAGGACCCAAGGGTCTAGCGGCCCCTCCAACCAAAGTCCCGCTAGACGAACCAGCCATGCCACTTTGAGCATCCCCAGGGTTCTGCGGAGGCATGCGTAGTGCCAATTTATGGAACGATCTCCCCGGGGCGGACTCCACGCGCGGACAAGAAGTCCTCCTAACATTGCTTCCTTCGGAGAGTCGTTTTAAGCAAAGATTCTCTGCCTCTAACTTTAAGAGCCGCTCTTTGAAGGAGTCATCTTTCACTTTAAGCTTCAAACGAGGCACCCCACTCATGCTACCCCCTTACAAGAGCTCAAAGATGGTCCTCCGGAGATGAGCCGCTTCTAAACTCTTCTCGAGCACCACGTTCTTCAGCTCGTCCCTTTCTGACGTCACCGCGAACAAAGAGTGCTGAAGGAATTTCAGTCTCGATGCTTTGTCGGTGGCCGTAGAAGGGCCGACCTCCCTACCCTCGGGGGGCACTTCTTAGAGAATCTCCTCAAGACGCCTCGTCCCGATATCTCGACGGGCCAAGACCATTCTTAAGTGACCAAGCTCCAACTCTGCTTTAGCGAGGAGCAAGTCACAGCTTAGTGACACGGAGTTTGGCAAGGAAATGTGACGTCTCACTACCCTGGGGAAGTCAACCAAAAAGAAACATAAATCACTCTATAAGGTAAATAGAGCTACAAGATAGTTCTAAGGCTAAATAGAGCTACAAGATAGTTCTAAGGTGAAATAGAGCTACAAGATAGTTCTAAGGTAAAGCGAGGCTACAAGAAGTTCAAAGTCTCACCGACATACACAACACTTGTCCCAAAAAGAGATATTTAATTACTCCGACGAAGGTACAAGAGCGGTGGCCAGTCCGCTATTGCGCGTCAATACAAAATACCTAGACTAAAAAGGAAATAAAAATACAACTGATTCAGGGATCGATCTCTTTCGAAGGATCGACGGCCACAGAAGACTCAACCACCTATGCTTCAGTGGCGATCACTAGAGGCAAAGAATCCAGAGCTACATCTGCCTTCATCTCGCCACCCTCAGCCTCTTCCTCTTGGCCCTCTTCTTCATCTTCTTCGCCTCCTTCGGAAACATCGTAGAACCCGGGGACTGGATCGGGGAACAAATGCCACTCGGTGCAGTCGACGTCAGGGAACTTTGCTGTAACCTTGTCTATGGCACGGGCGTAGGCCTCCGCCATGTTCACATATAGGATCCCCTTGGCCTTCCCCCTTACTTGGTCTTCGGCTTCCTTCGCCCTGGTTATCTTCGCAGCCACGACTGCCTCCTCCTTCTCCTTCACTGCGAGCACCTTCTCCTTCACCAACCGAGCATTGTCTGCCTCCAGCTTGGCGACAATGGCCTCGAGGTTCTCCACCCTTGAGGTCTTCATCTCGGCTTGAATCCTTGATTGCTCGAGGTCTTTGGCGATGCTAGCCTTGTCAGCCCGAGCTCTCTCATACTCGAGCTTTAGATCCTTCTCTTGCTCGGTCATCTTCTCCATCAGATGCCCGAAGGGGCAAGTGATCACCAAGAGAAGCAAAATCTAGTCATTCGAGCGAGAAAACCACCAAAACTTAGCAAAAATAAAAGGTTCAAAAATGATAGAAAACTTACCGACATGGTTGCTCGAGTGATTTCGAGCGTGTCGTCACCAACGGTTGCCGCCTCCAAGGCAGCCTTGTCCTTCGGCATGGCGAGATGTCGAATCGCTTGCATACAAAAGGATGAATATCCAAGGAATCCATCGAGCTTCATGACTTGCCAGTCAGTGACGAAAATCTTCTTGCTTCTCTTAAGGAGTGCACCGTGGTGGAAGCAGTTGCTTTCATCTTCGGCAAAGAAATCTTCGTGGCCTTCCTCTTCCTCTTCCTACCGGCAGGGCCCTTGCTGCTTAGAACTCCACGCGCCGCAAGCATATCATTGAAATTCAATTCTACAAAGAAAAAAAATGCATCGAGGATAAGGGCAAATAAAGATTCGACTAAGTCAACAAAAAAGGAGAAAAAAGGGGTGCTAAGCTAAAAGAACAAAAGTGTACTAGGGTTTATCAGGCTGAGACCCCCCCAAAAAGCACTTCCTCTGTCAAGTCCTTCCAATCAAGCTTCGGCCAATCAAGGAGCATCTGGACCATCTCTGTTTCCTCGGGGCTAAGAATGGGGCTCTCCTTCGCCTACTTTGAAACCTCCTCAACCCAAGTAGTTGGAATATTCCATGGCTCTCGACTTTGGATCAGAAAGAACTTGTCCCTCTAGTTCTTGATCGAGTCTGCACAGTTGACGAGCCTTACCCCATGCCTCGGAGACAGATAGTACCTGAAATCCGTTTTGTGCTGCTTATGGATCCAGTACACAGTCCGCAGCACATTCAGTCGTGGCTCGATGTTCGCTGCTTGATAATGGAGGATGAACCCGTTGATAAGCCTCCACAAGTTTGGCATATACTGGACTGGGCTGATCCGGTACCATCGCAACACTTCGGCGATAAAAGGATGGAGCGGTAGTCGAGCACCGGCTAAGAAGGAATCGACGGACCAAAAACACATATCTACTGGCATCGGCGAATTGGCCCTCACCTCGAGCCCATGCAGCATCAGGTCGAATTCACTCGGGATCAGAAAACACTCCCGAATTAACTTTAAATCCTTTTCGCTGAGTATGGAGATGGTGTCGACGGCCTCTGAAGTCTCCCGAGCCGCATTCTCCTCGAAGTCCCGGCCCCGAACATACACAATACGTTTGGCTAGATCATTCGGATGTTCTCGAACTCGATGAAGCCCTGCCAGGGGCCCGGGCAGCCTGCCGCACTCCCCCATTCTTCATTCTCTCTTAACAATGGTCTGCACCACCACCAAAGAAGTCCCTACTACGGCCTTACCCTTGTTGACTGTAGGAGCTTGACTAGAGGTCGACTCAATGGCGACGATGGGGGAGGTCTATTGCCTCGAAATGACGCTAGACATTCTCTAAAAGTAAAATTAAAATTATCTAAGAATTACCTTGATTTGACACCTACGGTCGGAAAAGATCATCGAAAATAGAAAATCTTAGCCGGAAGCTCTCGTTAGAAAGTGAAATTCGCCAGAGTAAAAACTTAAAGAATAAGCGAATGAGGGGGGTGAAGTTTTATAGAGAGGGGGCTAGTTGGCACACTCCCCAAGGTTAAAAGGCCCCCAAAAATGCAAAGGCCTGACCCATTTAGCGTAAAACAACAAGAAGGATGGGAAACCTAAAAGACACTTGACTGGTAAACGATCAACGGTCAACAACTCCACGTGTCGTCTCCTCGAAGTCTCTTTAGACCTCGGCAGCTCTCTCCGAGCACTCTTGTCACCGACGTCGTAATTGGAGAAATGGCGTTGACTGGTCAACGGTAATGGTCAACAACTCCACGTGTTGTTTCCTCGAAGTCTCCACAGACCTCGCAGCTCTCTCCAAGCACTCTTGTCACCGACGTCGTAATTGGAGAAATGACGTTGACTGGTCAACGGTCAATGGTTAACAACTCCACGTGTCGTCTCCTCGAAGTCTCCCCAGACCTAGGCAGCTCACGCAGAGCGTTCTTATCACCGACGTCGTAATTGGAGAATGACGTTGACTGGTCAATGGTCAACGGTCAACATCTCCACGTGTCGTCTCCTCGAAGTCTCCCTAAATCTCAGCAGCTCATGCCGAGCGTTCTTGTCACCAACATCGTAATTGGAGAAATGGCATTGACTAGTCAACGGTTAACGGTCAACATCTCCACGTGTTGTCTCCTCGAAGTCTCCCTAGACCTTGGCAGCTCACGTCGAGCGTTCTAGTCACCGATGTTGTAATTGGATAAATGGGGTTGACTGTTCAACGGTCAACGGTCAAAATCTCCACGTGTCGCCTTCTCGAAGCCTCTCTCGACTTCGGCAAGTGGCGTCGGTTGTTCTTGTCACCGACGTTGTAATTCGAGAAATGGCGTTGACTGGTCAACGGTCAAAATCTCCACGTGTCACCTTCTCGAAGCCTCTCTCGACTTTGGCAAGTAGCACCGAGTGTTCTTGTCACCGACATTGTAATTGGAGAAATGGCGTTGACTAGTCAACGGTCAACGGTCAAAATCTCCACGTGTCGCCTTCTTGAAGCCTCTCCCGACCTCGGTAGCTCTCGCCAAGCCTTCTTGTCACGACATCAATCCTACCACATGTAAGCAAGCCGAGGTGTCTATGAGGTTCGGCAAGTAGCGCCAAGCGTTCTTGACACCGACGTCCAACACGCCACATGTCAACCTGTCGAAGTGTCACTGGGGTTCGGCGCTGGAGCCGAGTGCTCTTGCCACTGACCCTCATTTTAGCGAAAGACCGCTGGCCAGTCGATCATCCGCAGCCGTCTGATCATTCAGAAAATCACATTGAACGTGATCGACGCTCCAGATTGTGCCACATCAATAATCATTTGATTAATTCTTTTATTTTATTATTAAATCAACTTAATTATTTAAAAATAGCAAAAAATGATCAAAAATTCAAAAAGTTAATTAAAAATTCTAAAAAATAATTATAAATTCGGGAAAAATATTTCCGAACTCGTGGAAAAATAATTATTAATTGGAATAATTGATTGATATTTTTTGAAAATTAATTGTCGCTTCGCAAGTTGAATAAATGATTTGAGAAATGGTTAAAAAATTGGAAAATCTAGAAAATTCTATGACCAAGCTTGAGCCTTATACAAGCTGAAATGAGACATTGCTAAACCCAATGCGAGATTCTAACACACTCGAGAACTTCGATACAATCCTGTACGCCATCAAAACAAGAAAACCACTCCTTAAAGCCTGTTGAAGTCTGTCTTCAGGAGTAGGGGGGCTCGTGATATGGCTAAAAATGGGATTAAATTGAGACCGTTCAAATTGGGCACGAATCTTAAAGCTCTCAAGAGTAAAATGATAATTTCACCTACAAACGGTTTCGAAAATGGAAATTGGGTTTCTTTCAAACCCAATAACCCAAAAACGGATCTGTTCTATTAGGTAAGAGTGACGGTCCGTTACAAACTAGCCCAGATATTTAAAGAACAATTCAAATTCGTGATTATCTCTAAGAGGCAGTTTAAACCGCCTCTTTTATCATGAAACGAGTTAAAACTCTATTTCTTATCCAAAAATATCGGGACATAGAGATAAATGATTATCTCTAAACTGTCTCTAAAGGCGACTATAAATCCCCTTCCCCCCCTACCATAACGAAGGTAATTAATATTTTTTCCACAAAGCGCTCTTTCATAATCTTCCTGATTACTGACTTGAGCGTCGGAGAGTTCGTCGCCGGGATCCATCCTGGTGTATCGAACTTTTTGCAGGTTAATGGAAGCGGTGAGAAACAGTCAAACACCAGCCAGAAGTCAACAGGTTTGCTTTATTTGTTTCCAAAAGAATTCACAAATCATTTGTTTGCTCCCACACCGAAATTAGCAGCAACAGTTGTCGAATCAGTCACGGTTAGGGATGGCAAATGGGCTGGGTCAACCGGCGACCCACCCGCGACCTGGCCCGTTTAACATTTAGGCGGGTTCGGGTCGAACCCGGTGAACAGTACCGGGTCGACCCGGGTCGCAAATAACGCGAATTGAACCCGCAAAATCCAACCCACGAACCCATTAAGCACGCGAATTCAACCCGTCAACCCACGGGTCGACCCGCAGGTTTCGACCCGTTGGACTCGTACGAGTCGAACGTTCAACCCATTACGGGTCAACCGTTGACCTGCGGGTCGAACGGTCGATAATGGCTGTCTCCACTCTCCAGAGCCGTTCCGAACGGCTCTTTAGCCGTTTTTTTGTTTTTTTTTGTTTTTTTTTTTGTTTTTTTTGTTTTTTCCCATATTTTGAGCCTATAAATACCCCCAAAAATCTCATAAAAAATCACACCTTACTCTCTTACTCTCTCTACTATTATACATCATTTGTAAAGAATTTTTCAACAATTGTAGTATTCATCAAACAAGTCTAGAACGAGCCATATACACGATCAAATTTCGGTCGTATCGGAATCAAAATTCAACGTCATCAACTCTCTTCAACCCTCGTCAAATCTACTTCAAGCTCTCCTCAATTCTTCAATTGCGGAATCGGCAAAGCGCTCCTCCATCTTTTCTATTCTATTCTTATTTTCACATTTTTTTACATACGCGTATTCCACAGTGAACGGTATCAAAATTTCATACCTCTCTCGTTATATTTTTTTTTGCGTTGTAGTTAAAATTATTGTTCGTTTTTTGAACTTCTCTATCTCAACCCTCTTGTTTTTTAGATTTTTTTTTGTATAATTCACCGTTCCTACATTGTATATTTTTTTTTACATACTTTACTTTAGCACATTACTACATTATGTCTAGATCACACGGTAGCGGTCGTAGCAGACAAGATTCGTCCTCCTCTTCCTGTAGGCCACCAATTGTCCCAACTAGTGAGCCCACCCAAGAATACTATGATCCTCCTATGGAACAATGGGGTACACACGACGTAGTTTTAGGTGACATACAATTGGAAGAAGAAGAAGAACAACAACAACCAACCGAAACCACAAAACCCCATAGTAATAGGAAAAGTAGAGGAGAAACTAGCGATTGACATAAGTTTTATGATTATATTCCGGACGAACATACTCTGGGTATAGGTTTGAAAGTTTGTAAAACATGTGGTAAAACATACAAATTCAAGAGGGGTGACAGCACGGTACAATTAGTAGGCACATCCAACATAACCATAAAGAACTTCTTGATCAAATACAAGGCCAACAAAAAATCAACCCTATGACCGGTCTAGTTGATAGCCACCCTTATGATCCCGATCTTGTTCGTCGAAAAATGGCCCGATTAGTCATTACGGAAGAGTTACCATTTTCCTATTCCGAGAGTAGGAACTTGAAAAATTTTAATCAAACAGCCTTAAACCCTCATTTTAGAAGAATTCCGAGAAATACTTGCAAATCGGATTGTTTTAAAGTGTACAATGAAATGAAGGATGCTTTGATTGCAATTTTATGGAGTTTAACTTGTAGGGTTAGTTTAACTTCGGATTGTTGGATGGGTCTGAACAATATTCCAACGATGGAAATAACCTGTCATTGGATCGACAATGATTGGATTCTTCAAAAAAGAATCATATCACTTGAGGCGTTGCCGTATCCCCATAGTAGCGCTGAAATAGCAAATCGTATTATAGGAATTTGTGATGTTTTTCATATTCGCGATAAAATTATGTGTATTAGTTTTGATAATGCATCTAACAACAATGTAGCAATTACTACTTTAAAATCCGTATTAAACCCTCCATCTGACAATATTTTTCATGTTAGATGTACATGTCATATTATAAATTTATGTGTTCAAGATGCATTAAAAATAGCTGTTCCATACATAGTTAAACTTAGAAATTGTGTACATTTCATTGCATTAATTCCAAGCATTTTCCAAGAATGGAAAGCTTAGTGTAGGGTTAGAAATGTTCCTTTTAGAAGATTTCCAAAGGATGTTAGACACCGATGGAATCCTACTTTTAATTTACTAAATGTTGTTACCGAATATAAAACAGTTGTAAATGATTTTTGTATCGCAAAAAATATGCATAATTTTGAAATGACTCCCCCCGATTGGTTTTTTGTCGAATCTTTGTTGAAATTTTTAGAACCTTTTAAAACCGCAACTTTAAAATTTTCAAAAACATATGAATCTACTTCTAGTAGCATTTTTATTGAATTAGTTAGTATGATGCAAACATTTAATGAAATGTTAAATGATATCAATGTTGGTGAGATTGTAAAACCTGCATTTGAAAAATTTTTGAAGTATTATTTTCCTCCTATGTTGATTTTTGTTGCTACGGTTATGGATCCTCGTATCAAATTAGATGGTACGAAGAGTTTGATAGAAATATTTTTTGCATTACTTGAGGAACATGTAGAATTAGTAATTGATTGCGCTACTTTTTTAGTTCAGTTTGAATCTACGTTAAATAACTTGTATGATTATTATGATAGACGTTTTGCTTCTAGTAGTACAACTTCTGTAGTTAGTTCTTCTTCTGGTAGTTCTAAAGGTAAGGGTAAAAGTAGAATTGGTGATAGAACATTTAATTTACTTGAACAAATTCAATCAAAAAAACCTAGGACTAATCAACCAAATGAATTAAATTGGTATAACCAACAAGATTCTGAGCCTTCTACTTCTCCACTAGATATTTTACAATGGTGGAAAGACCATGAACACACTTTTAGTATTCTGTCAATTATGGCTAAAGATTTACTAACTCCTCCTGTCTCTACAGTTGCTTCTGAGAGTGCATTTTTTACAAGTGGCAGGGTTCTAACTGATTCCAGGAATCGCTTGAAGCCGGACTTGTTAGAGATGCTCGTTTGCATAGAAGACTGGCTGAAGGCTGAAGATAGGACACAAGGGAAAGCAGTATCAACGTCCACAAGTGGGAGCAACTCGCCCGAAGAACAACAACAACGACGACGACAATAGCTTTGCTTGTTATGTTAAATTAGAAAAATTGTAGTCGTTGTAAAATTATATATAAGAAATATGTTATTGTATAAAGACTTATTTATGAATTGAATTCTTCATTTCATTAGAAATTGTTAAAATTGTATAACTTAAATTCATCATATGAATAATATTTCAAAATTTGTTGCTAATTTCACTCTTTCAATCTTATTATTATTATTACGATTTTTAATGTTTATTAGTATTATTACTTACTTAGTATTATTATTATTATTATTATTTTAAGCTACAAAAAAAATTATACAAAAAAAAAGAAAAAAAAATTCTAACCCTATATAAACGGGCCAACCCGCGGGTCGACCCGGCCCAACCCGGGTTGAACCCTAAAGGGTTCACAGATTGGGCGAGCCACCCAAACCAAGCTTGAGCCCGGCCCGGCCCGGCCCGGATAAGTGGGCAAACTGGCCTGAGCCCGCCCACTATATGTGCCAACCCGTACAGGTTAGGCCCGGCCCGGCCCACTCGACCCGTTCGCCATCCCTGGTCACGGTGCTTGTAATAGTCTGCTCTACTGTGACGTAACTATCGAAAAGACTTGATAGCAGCAACAAAAATTGTGCCATTTCCTCAAACTTTAAACCCGACGATTCTATCTGATTGTAAATCATACAGAAATTTTTGATGCTCTGCAACCGAACCCTTTTCCGAAAACTTCATGTTGACCAACTTCTTTAGGTGAAGAATTTTGTTTGCTGCATTCGGTTTCTCAAACATATCTGTCAAGATCTCCATTGCCTCTTTCGCAGTCATTGCCTTCTTAATATGAAATAGCGACTTTCTACACAGCAACAACTGAATTTGTCCAAGTGCTTTTTGATCCAATCTATCCCAAGCTACCAATGAAACTGCATCTACATCCGCTGCTTCTGGCTTCTCACTAAACAATAGATCCTCAAGATTCTTCTGTCGTAGATACGCTATCATTTGGATATTCCATAATGTGAAATATGCTCCGCCGTACTCCTTGACTCCACTCTTGTCCCCCATCTCAATCAATGCTAAAAACCTGGTGCTCTATACCACTTTGTTGAGTTCTAATTGTGGAATAACTCACCAATGAGATGCAAAACAATGGAATCAAAAGTAAGAGAACAAATAATAACAAAAAACAACAAACAAGAACAAAAAAGATTTTTTTCAAGGTTCACCCAATGCAATGGCTATTTTTCCCGCGCAGAGGCACTCCTGCAATTTCCACTAGAAATATGAAGAACAAGTTTACAAACCTCTCAAGAACTCACCACCAATGTGTAGGATTTCTTTCTATCTCCCCCCTCTCTCTCTGATGGCTGATAATACTTTCTTTTCTTCTCACTTCATGCTAAAATCATACACAATACAATAGATATATAGGTTTTCACAACTTCTAATCTCAGCTGCTCATCAATTAGCGCCGCAACGATCGACCGCAACTCTTGGACGGTCGAGTGGTCCATGCCTTCGACTGTATAGGATCTAACAGAGAGTGGGTCGATCGACTGCGCGGTCGACTCATCAATGAATCAATTGCATAGTAATTTTGTTTCATGTAATGAAATAATTGGTCTTTTTCTTTTTATGTAAATTCAATTTTGCTGAGTTTTTTGTTTAAATCGTATGACGTTGGTTGACTCTATTTCGCCACTTCTTCGGTACTAAGTGAGACCACTAGGTCTAAGATAAATTGTATTGAGAATGTCCTCTCACTCTTTTTCCAATTCGATAAATGTTGGTTGATCGTATATTTCATTATAGTTATATGATTCAGAGTATCATTTCCTATTTGATCCCTTTGAATTCAATATTCGAAGTTGCGATCGTATCTATTCATTAAAAAGAATCGAATTGATACATTTTTTATGTACCCAAAGGTGCTATATTGGATTTGAATAAGATTTTGGATCAATCTATATTGATTGACTGCCTCCATGATGTTGTTGCTAGCAAATACCGCTGCTTTTTAGTTTTGGATCTTCCAAATCATTCCCACAGTAGATCCGGACAATTTTTTGGGATCCAACATGTAGTAATCAATGGAAAAGACAAATCCCCTATGATACACCAGATCCGACTTGGTTATTGATAGAGTGAATAGATATGTCATTTCTTGAAAATAGAGAGCAAGACGGTCGACTATGCGGTCGGCCGTGCACTCCATGTACATAGTTGGTCGGGGGTGCGGTCAACCGCACGGTTGACCGCAACTCTGCCTGTAGCTTCAAACTGCTCTTGACCTGTTTGCTCCCACTTTGAGTCTCCTTTTCAATTGTCTTCTTCAACCCCTTTTGTCATGTATTTGGATCCACAAACCCCAATAGGTGTGTGGAAGATCAGAGGGGGTAGCATAAGGCGAGTCATAGGTAAGGAGGGTGAGTGGCATGTGAGGGGATAGTGTGGGAGGCAAGCTTTGGGAGGATTTTGAAAATAGGAGGATGAGATCATGGCTGGGAAGAGTTTAGGGTTTTTTATTTTTTGTTTTTTATTTCTTTGTTTTATGAAAACTTGCAAAATGCATGTGTTAGTTTAAATTAGATTCTTGAGTTTTCTCTCCTTTATCTATTTTAAAATAGAGAAAGGGGAGAAGATGTAGCCACATTAGCTTAAGAGTAATGCTAGAGCCACTACCAATTTCACTACATTTTTCTTCACTACCTTAGGGGGCATACTCCTATTGGAGAGTTCTCCCACCTACTCTATCATCCCCTACCTATTGGAGTGTGCCACCTAAGGTAGTGAAGAGAAATGTAGTGAAATTGGTAGTGGTTCTAGCATTACTCTTAGCTTAATATATAGTTATAATATTGAATGAAAATTGCAAAAAATTTATACCGATCAAGTACGAAACTATCATCAATACTTGATTAGGTGAACAATCCAGAGCAGCTGATACACATCTTCCAATGTTAAGTATGTGAAGTGGTGCTGATGGTATGCGAATTTCCAGATGTTATTCCCTTATGAAGACCTCGTGAAGTTCTTTCAGTGCGAAGTGTGGGGCATATCTCCTAGGGGGCTTCTTTCTTGAGTGTATATTCCACTGTCTTCATTCAGTTTTTTCTTCTCAAGTGTTTTAGTATTACTCTACGTAGTATCGCTACTTAACTGAAAAGTTGTAAGTTTGAAAAGTTGTATTTACTGAAAAGTTGTAAGTTGTAAGTTGTATTTAGTTGAGTTATTGGCTTTATAAGGTATGTACTGTGTCAATACCTTATAAAGCCAATATCTTGATATTTGAGAACAATATCTTGATTTTTTTTTTAAATTGATTTTTTTTTAAAATATCACCAGGATAGGGTATTTTTTCTAAAAAAATTTAATAACCTATCCCGACGTTTTTACTCAAAAATGCTTGAATAGGTAACTTTTTTCATTTTTTAAATAAATGTTCTATACCGGCATTTTTAAAATAAAACGCCAGGAAAGATGTGTCTATAGCGGCGTTTTTTAAAAATGCCGGGATAAGCCTTATATTTGTCCCGACGCTCGCTTCAACGGCGCTCTTGGCGACGTTTTTAGAAGTGCCGCTATGAACTATAGTGACGCAAAAAAATGCAGAGATAGTCTAATAAAAATACCGCTAAAGACCTAGCGGTTTGTAGTGTAAACAACATTCCTCAAGTTTACAATATACATATCATATCCCAAGTTTTAGTTAATCTGATGAAGACAACTTTTACCTAACAAATTTCATATTGCAGATAAGAAACCTTGACACAGAATTATTGAATCATCATGAACTTGAATTATCCCCAGAGCATTTGTGACCAAGTAAATAAGAAGAAGAAGAAACAACAACTTATGAGTGCGTCGAATCAACATACAGTATAAAAGGCGTTTGGTAAACTGTCTACAGTATATTTGATGAATTCATATTTAGACTTTTTTACTAGTATAAATAAAAGAATAAAATTGGACCCCATACGTGTACAAAATGGGTTTTTATATAGAAAAAAAATTCTTCTTATTATAGTTTATTAGAGTTGTTACATGTACGTTCTCCTACTTTTGTTTCATTCTATGTGATCCGCTGCGCCAACGGAACGAGGAAATGAAATCTAACATGTTTTTTTTGCTCAAACGAACATTCCGAAGAAACTTGTAAAGAAAAAATTAGCAAGTTCCTTCCATTATGAGTAGAAAATTTTCTTCGGTTCATTTTGAAAGACTTCAATTCGTACGCGCAAGAAATAGGCTAATTCAGCAGCTTTTTGTTCAATTTCTCGTGGAGTCAAATTCTCATCAGTACAAGTTAAAGGAATGGTACTCTGGCCTCTGGTTTCCATATAAAGAATACGACGAGGAAACCTCTTTCATCTTATGAACTTTAAGGTGTATGAAGTCTCATATTTGGCTCTTACTGCAGAGCGATAGAGACTCCATTTCACTTAGGTTGTGATCTAGGCCGAAGGCAGACCTGAGTCCAGGTAACCCTGCTTTGAAACATTTTAGTATTGCCCCCAGATTAGAAATGATGAATCAGAGCACATGGATCCATCTTATTATCTTCCTGCACATGAAAGAAAAAATATGGTGGACTAACTGATCTTTACATCAATCAGTTGATGAAAGAGCCCAATGCAACAGAATGCATGTTGGGTCTTTGAAATAGTTCGAATCATTTCGATAATAATAAGTTTGATCTGTTTTATTGAGAAAGTCTACGCTTCGAGTCCGTATAGCCCTAAAACAATCCCTTTTTTGTAGTATAGACATTCTATTTTCGTTTCGTATAGTTTTTATTTCCTCATTAGTACTTGTTTATGGACTAGCTGGTTTCATTTTCCATAGAAATGAAAGCATTACCACATGCGTATCTAAATACATAGATAGGGACAAAAAAAGTGAAATTTCATTTTGTATTTCATTTTCATTAATTAATTAGAATTTTATAACTAAAACTTATAAAACTTCAAACTTATATAACTAAAACTTCCTTATAATTTATAAAATAAATTCTAATTATAAATATAAAAGGGTAAATTTCATATAACCCTACTGAGTTTTTCCTCTTTGGCAGATAATAGTACTCAGTTTTTTTTGGGCAAATAACCCTACTAAACTTTGTTTTCTGTTAGGAACCCCTAACGCCGTTTACTTTAGCATGGAATGACTAAAATAACCCAAATGTCTTAACCATTTAATAAAAATACCATTCTTCTTGCCTCTTCTTCCAGTAAAACCAAAACCAAATCTGATAATATTCTTCTTCCTCCTCCTCTAAATTCCGATATCTCAAACCCTAAATCGAAAAAAAAACTCCTCCAACATGGTCCACCACCACCACCAAACCCCAGCTCCACTACCCTCTCCTCCCTCCTCCCTCCTCCCTCCCCTCCCTCGCGCCAAATTGCTCCTCCTCTTCCAAATGTCCTCCCTCGCCTCCAAACTCTTCAAGATCGTCTCTGCCACCGACTCAGCCGTCCTCTCCACCATCAACGTCGATGACGGGACCGTCACCGCCCTAACCCTAAGTCCCATGGTTGAGGAAGAGACAAGGTCGAGGAGTGGTAACCTTACGACATCAAGAACAAAGATCTCGAATTTTTTGTCGAGATAGGCCACTTTTTGAAAATATTTGCGATTATGGGCCAGTTTCGAAACTATTAGCGCTCTAGGCTAACTTGTGCCACGTAAGCAGCGACTGCTATTCCCAATAGCAGCATTTTCATTTTCGAGGTCACTAATGGGAATAGCGGCCAATGTTTTAAATGTTTTTGAATTTTTTGTTTGTCGTCGCTATTCCCACTAGTGACCTTAGTTATATCAGGTCGCTAATGGGATTAGCGACCTCGAATGAATGTATTGATACACTTAGCGATTCCTAAAGAGATTTTCCCAAAAATTTAAAACTGAGGTTGCTTTTGGGAATAGCGACCTACAGTAGGAAACACAATCTCCTTGTTCTTTGTAAAATTTGCAAAATAGTCATACAACTAAGGCTTCTATTCGGAATAGCGACCTTGGTACAATAAAGGCCTCTATTCCGAATAGCGACCTTAGTTTTAAAAATAAATTGATTGTCATTTTTCATAGAGCAAAAGCTCTCTAAATTTTTCTAAGTGTTCGAATACAGCTCATTAAAGGTCGCTAATCCCATTAGCGACCTCATATAACTAAGGTCGCTAGTGGGAATAGCGAAGACAAACAAAGAATTCAAAAAAAATTAAAACATAGGTCGCTATTCCCATTAGCGACCTCGAAAATGAAGAGACCGCTATTGGGAATAGCGGCCGCTGCTAACGTGGCACAAAGTAGCCTGAAAATGCTAATAGTTGGGAAACTGGTCCAAAAACGCAAATATTTTCAAAAAGTGACCTATGTAGGCAAAAAACTCAAAGATCTCATGGTTCTACAATGCGAAGAGAGCAAGTATGGCCATCGTCTATCTCTTTTGTTAGAACCCTTTATTTTTTTTGTTGGGCTTTTATTAGTGTTGTGTTGGTTGTCTATTAGGTGTTTAATTTTGTGCCTATGGGAGAAATATGATGGATTTGATAGGTGGAGTTCATATTTACTGCATTTGCATATAGTAAACAACTTCATTGGATATACAGTTGGATGTAGGATGTAGGATAAGAGTCCAAAATTGCATCTTAAATTGCATCTTAGATGCCAGTGTACTTAAAAATTGCATCTTAATTTGGGGAGATAATAAATTTAGTGAAAGTGAGAATGATTATTGTGAGAACTGAAAATCAAATTGAAAGGAAAACCTTTTAGAATTGAGTATTAGTATCAAACGGAGACTAAAATGCGAGAGGAATTCATTCCTTTGAGAAACATCAAGCCGCAAGAAGATAACAATTCATTATACACTAGCAAGGCATTGTCATTTTTGATTTTTCAAGATGTATAAGTGAGTTTAGTACTTGGTTGTTGTGACATCTTGTATTGGTGCAATATCGGTGTGCATAGGCTCGATGAATGAAAACATGGACCCTTTTTTTTTTTCTCTTCCCCCTTGTATGTGGACGCTCAAACATTTTTTTAAAACTTTTTTTCCTTCTTCTACGATATTAGTGCATGAACCGGAGACTAATACAACAAGGAATTTGGGAGAAACAACGATATTAGTAAATGAATGTGGAACACATGAGTGCAACATGTGGTGGTCCATGTATAAGGATGCATTCATGCATGTTTTCTACACTTCAAGCATCACTTATACTAGATTGTCTTACAAAGTTTCATTTTTTGGGGAAAAAAGTTTGGCATATTTCCAGAAAACAGAGTTTGGAAACTCACTCTTGTTTGATTTAGAGTTCATAGTAAATTCACTTGACAACACCTTGCTCAAACTAGTTGGTTGAGATAACAGACATATTTCCAGGAGACTATTCCCATTTTTAGAATTGCTCTATATGGACTACAAGTGTAGGAAAGGATTGCTTTGCAAACTACAAGAATGTTTTTAGTTGTTTAGCAAAACAAAAAAAAACAAAATGAACTACTCATTTTTTTAGTCGAACTCTTCCCTAATTTTTACAAAATTAAGGCACGCAATCCAATTTTCATAGTCGGAGTTTTTCTTGAATTTCGACTTGTGACAAGGAACAAGAAGAAGCCATCTTAAAGATGTAGCAATTCTTTAATTTGATTAATTTGAAGAATTTGGATTGATTTACAGTCTTGGTTTTTTAAATAATTCATCTGAGCATAAACTGTTTGCAAAATTAGGGTTACATTAAGAAGTAGAGGTGATTGTAAAAAACCTCTCAGTACAAAATGGGATTGAATTTGTTGTTCGATAGTTATGTTGAAGCGAATGGGACAAATACATGGAAGGAAGTATAGATGGATTCTGTTATGAGAATTGGGGTTTAGGAGTAGTTTTAATCTAGATGTAGATTACTGTTAATAAAGGAGAGGCGTTATGTGCTTGCTAACTTATTTACGAATAGTTAGTTTTTGTGAGTTATATCCTTTAGGATGCTTAAATTTAATTTGTTCATGACTGGCCTCTCCTTTATTAAGCATGCATGCCTATTTGCAAATACCTGTTACATAGATAAATTAGAATTTTGTTACTTAGCAAAAATTTGCTTAGATAATTGAATTGCAATTTTTTTTGGAGATGATAGAAATCCAAAAGATCGTTTAAATTATAGGTTTGATAAATTTCAGGAGTCAGAAAGTGAGCAATGTGGAAGCCCTGAGTGCATAACAAAGACTAGCAGATCCATTTGCAGAAAAGGATGATTAAGATTACAGAATTGGCATCATGGAGAACAATAACTTTATACCAGGTTAGACCTCTTATTAGCTGAATTGGCATGATGAAGCAGATTCCCGGATTAACCCGACACTTTTTTGGGCCAATCAGTTTCTATGTAGCTATTTGCACAACAATCCTTTCCTACAAGTCATAAATTGGAACTAAGACTATTTCCACTACTGTATTAGATAATATTATTGGAAATGGAAGCATCCTTAGACTGTGGTTAAAACTGGGTGGCCAGGCCTTTTTGGTATCGAAACAAGATAAGAGTTGTTCTAGTGACCTATTCCGAGATGTTTATCAAATCCTATCCATTCTGAATTCCTTGCAAAACCCTGGAATATATTGTAAAGAAAGCCTGGAATATATTGCAAAGCCCTGGAATATGTTGATGATGGATATTGTGCAATGTTTATTATTTTTAAGTGGTTCCATCATGATGAGTAATAACTCTTTCATTGCGTTGAAATTGGTTTTCGTAGCAAACTACTCCATCCAGCTTCATGAAAGCAATTGTTCTTGCGAACACTTTCATGTTCATTATGCCTTTGAACGTCTTCAGAGAAACATATGAGGTTGATAACTCATTATTGTATATATGATTTTGCTACAATGTACATGTATCATAAATTATTAATGATGATTAGAATAGAGAAACCTCACACTTTTTTGCCAGCAATAAGCACAATCTTCTGATGATCTTTTAGGATATTACTACTAAATATATCTCTAAGTTCTTAGCTGATTCTTTGGAACTTATAAATATCTTGTCTGAAGCTCTTCTTTTGTGCAAATCACATATATATATTTTCATCACTACTAGCTTCAAAATGGTACACTTATACTTCTCCCTAATCATTTATGTTCACAATGAGAGCATCCACTATCGTTGAGGCTAAAATATGCAAATATACAATTTAGGAAATAGCAAAAGAAGGAGAGCGCTGCAGTCGTTAAAGCAAAAAAAATATAAGAGCCGGAAGATGATCTTTCCGTCTAACAAATTTTAAAAATTTTTTGAAAATGATATTTTCATTTTCGTAAATATGAAAAGAAAAGTTTTGAAGAAAGTTTTGCGCCCCCGAGATTTTTTTATAATGGCATTTTTGTAAATAAAGAGTGGCATTTTCATAAATTTAGAAAAAAATTGTTTAAATCTGTGTGGACCTTTAAAAAAAATCTTACAAAAAGAAGAGAGACGGAAGATCTTTTTCTGTTTCTCATCTTTTATTATTTTTTAAAATAATAAAAGAAGCGGATGGAATATCATCTTCCGTCTCTCTTCTTTTATTATTTTTTTATATAATAAAAGTAAAGGTCAGAAGATCTTCTTTCGTCTCTCAACTTTTCTGCAGTAAAAGTTGGCAGACGGAAGATGATCTTCCATCCGTCTTCTTTTAATATTGAAAAAAATTGAGATGGAAGAAGATCTTTCGTCTTCTATATTTGATCATTGCTATATTTTGCTACTAAATATAGCAGTCAACTGTTCATAACTTTTCTAAAAAATGAGTATTTAGCGAACGATAGTTGGAGCGAAATTGCTAAAATATGCATATTTTAACTATTTAGCAAACGATAGTGGATGCTCTGACGGCTTATATTTTAGTCAAACAAAAGCAACTTATATGAAACTATAATTTCCAATTATTTCTAAAGTGTCAATATGTAAACAACAAATGTAGAGATAAATTTTCTGAACAGAAACATATATGAATTTTTTTTTGCCTACAAAAATGATGCTAGAATTAAATTACTTTCCCTTTCATGTTGTTGAGCAAGTCTCTGTATCATTTTGATTCTGATATATGGTTGCATCTTGCAGAACAGTTTTTTCCCCTAGGTTTGTTGAGCAATCACAACAGAACTGTAGCGTTCTATTTATGCACTTGTAGTCCATGCACATAAAGAATCGGTTGGAAAGCAACTACTAGAAGAAGAAGAAGATGTAGCGTTGGGATTTGGGGTTTGAGTGAGAGAGTGGAATTTGGGATTTTGTGAGCATTATGAGCTATTTTTATTTTATTTCCAGGCATCTTGAGCTTTGTTTATGTTGTTTTTGAGAATTATGAGCTTCGTCTATGTTGTTTCCAGGCATCTTGAGCTTTTTATGTTGTTTGTGAGCATTATGAGCTTTATTTATCTTATTTACAAGCATCTTGAGCTCTGTTTATATGTTGTTTATGAGTATTATGAGCTTTGTTTGTATTGTTTCCAGGTATTTTGAGTTCTATTATGTTGTTTGTAATCATTACACTACAAAAGAAACTCGATTTCCCGACTTTTTTTTACGTCTTTACCGGCATTTTTTTACGCCGGTGAAACTTTCACCGGCGTTTATAATAGCGCCGGTCCAAATGCCGCCGAAGCGAGCGTCGCGGAAAGGAAGGGGTCTACACCGGCGGTTTTAGTGGACGCCGGTAAATGTGATACCTACACCGGCGGCCAGAAAACGCCGGTGTATGGGGGCCTCTGAGTGCCGTTCTTTTACCCCCAATATACATTCACCAGCGTCTATAAACCGCCGGTGTTCATCAATTCACCGGCGTTTATAGAAACGCCGGTGTAGAATGAACGTATACCGACGGTCTGTGACCGCCGGTGTATGTGCGTTTATGAGTGTCCGGTTTTCCCTACTTACAAGCACCGGCGTGATCAAAAACGCCGGTGAACCCAACTACACCGGCGTTTTATAAAACGCCGGTGTTTCTTTTTACCGTTACAGCTGACGGCATACACTGGCGTCTAGCCGCATACACCGGCGTCTAGCCGCATACACCGGCGTTTGTGTGAACGCCGGTATATCGCATACTGCAACTAATTCAATAGATAGACCGGCGTTTTATAAAACGCCAGTCTAGCTATGCCCGTTTGTATTCCTTTCTCCGGTTTTCCGTTCGATTTCAATTCACAGTTTCTTTTACAAAACCTGTAAACTAATTCACAACTGATTCAACCAATTTCGTTGCATATTAATGCGCAAATCACAACCAAACACAAGAATAATAAAGTTTAACACGTGTCATATCCCAAATATCTCAACAAACTAATTAACAGTGTCATAATCACAACCAAATTCACCACAAAATTAACAGTCATAATTAACAAATTAATATACCGACGAACATCCCAAATATCTCAGGTCTGACAAATATCCCAAATTAACAGTCTGACATAACTCTCATAAAAAAAACAGTCTGACATAACAGCATGGAGGACATAAGAACAATCATACAGCAAGGACACAAGAACAGCAAGGAGGACCACTGATTCATACCCCTCGAGGAGCTTCAGTTCTGATCATCAGAATTTTCTTCATCTGGGTGACCGCTCTGTGAAAAAAAAACAATAGTTTAATTCAACAGTAGACCACAATACAGAATATACATATTTTTTGAACTTGCAAAAAAATCTAACTGTATCTTAAATTATAAGATCAAAGTGCCAATTGCAAATGGAATTGTTGATGATATATAGAGAGGTAAAATAATTACATTGCAATGCTAAAAATTCGGTACTTAATTTTGTTTTTTAAATATATCTAAAATAACAAAACAAATGAAAATTCAGTATCTAACTTGAAAACTCTATATTCTCCTTTGATTGGGAATATCCACTACCTAAAATAGTAAAACAAATGAAAATTCAGAATCTAAGCATGTCTTTCATGGATTGTTCAGACAATCCATGAAACTGTCATCGTGGACGGAAACCAAATATAAGAAAAATAAGAAAAATAAGATAGGACTCATATCAAGTGTATTTTTAGGGAACTGTCATCGTGGAAGGAAACCAAATATAGAAGCCAGAAATGGAAACAGAAAGAAGAATGGTAGAGACTTTGGATACACCAGGCTAACATAGCGGCATTTTCCTCATCTCTCTCATCCCTTGTTTCCCTTCAGCACACGAACACAAAGAGACATCAGCAACAACAACAATAATAATAAATTATTATGAACAAGATGTCTCTATATGGGTTTCCAGATCTCCACTCGAGCCCTCTCGTTCTAATCACAGCCCAACTAAGAACATAGACAACAGCCACTGAACAATCCAATCACAGCCCAATCAAAATTTGCCATCCTGGATCTTAATGAAATAAGCTTCATTAGCAGTAAAAGAAGATGGGGATGCTAGCAGCTTACTCAGTTTGGAAGTGAACCCATTTTTGGTTAAAAAATCATGCCAAAGATGGCAAACAGGTTACTTTAACAGTACCTTAAAATGAAAATTTCCATTATCTGAGCTTATATGTTGCTCCACTAATTCTTGTGCCCAACTAAATCTAAAACCCAATTGTTGTGCATATCCGGAGGATTTTGGCATACGTACCTATAGCATCCTCAGTTCACAGTGAACCCATTTAATATCAAAAAAACATGCCACAAAGACAATCAGATGCATGAAATCAGCTTCATTAACAGTGAAAGAAGATGAGGCCTATGCTAGCAGCATATTCAGTTTGGAAGTGAACCCATTTTTGGTTAAAAAATTATGCCAAAGAGGGCAATCTGCAGGTTACTTTAACAGTACCTTAAAATGAAAATTTCCATTATCTGAGCTTATATGTTGCTTATCAATTCTTTAGCCCAACTAAATCTAAAACCCAATTGTTGTGCATATCCGGAGAATTTTGGCATACGTAGCTATAGCAGCCTCAGTTCACAGTAAACCCATTTAATATCAAAAAAACATGCCAAGAAGACAATCAGATGCATGAAATCAGCTTCATTAACAGTGAAAGAAGATGGGGATGCTAGCAGCATACTCAGTTTGGAAGTGATCCCATTTCTAGTTAAAAAAACATGCCAAAGATGGCAATCTGCAGGTTACTTTAACAGTACCTTAAAATGAAAATTTCCATTATCTTAGCTTATATGTTGCTCTATCAATTCTTTAGCCCAACTAAATCTAAAACCCAATTGTTGTGTATATCCGGAGGATTTTGGCATACAGCTATACCATCCTCAGTTCACAGTAAACCCATTTAATATAAAAAAACCATGCCAAGAAGACAATCAGATGCATGAAATCAGCTTCATTAACAGTGAAAGAAGATGAGGCCTATGCTAGCAGCATACTTAGTTTGGAAGTGAAACCATTTTTTGGTTAAAAAATCATGCCAAAGATGGCAATCAGGTTACTTTAACAGTACCTTAAAATAAAAATTTCCATTATCTGAGCTTATATGTTGCTCTATCAATTCTTTAGCCCAACTAAATCTAAAACCCAATTGTTGTGCATATTCGGAGGATTTTGGCATACAGCTATAGCATTCTCAGTTCACAGTGAACCCATTTAATATCAAAAAACCATGCCAAGAAGACAATCAGATGCATGAAATAAGCTTCATTAACAGTAAAAGAAGATGAAAATTCTAGCAGCGTACTTAGTTTGGAAGTGAACCCATTTTTTGTTAAAAAATCATGCCAAAGATGGCAATCTGCAAGTTACTTTAACAGTATCTTGAAAAGAAAATTTCCATTATCTGAGCATATATGTTGCTCTACTAATTCTTCAGCCCAACTAAATCTAAAACCCAATTGTTCAGCATATCCGGAGGATTTTGGCATACGTAGCTATAGCATCCTCAGTTCACAATGAACCCATTTTGGTTAAAAAAACATGCCAAGATGACAATCAGATGCATGGAATAAGCTTCTTTAACAGTAAAAGAAGATAAAAATTCTAGCAGCATACTTAGTTTGGAAGTGAACCCATTTTTGGTTAAAAAATCATGCCAAAGAGGGCAATCTGCAGGTTACTTTAACAGTATCTTGAAATGAAAATTTCCATTATCTGAGCATATATGTTGCTCTACTAATTCTTCAGCCCAAATAAATCTAAAACCCAATTGTTGTGCATATCCGGACCATTTTGGCATACGTAGCTATAGCATCCTCAGTTCACAGTGAACCCATTTTATATCAAAAAAAATGCCAAGAAGACAATCAGATGCATGAAATCAGCTTCATTAATAGTGAAAGAAGATGGGGATGCTAGCAGCATACTCAGTTTGGAAGTGATCCCATTTTTGGTTAAAAAATCATGCCAAAGATGGCAATCTGCAGGTTACTTTAACAGTACCTTAAAATGAAAATTTCCATTATCTTAGCTTATATGTTGCTCTATCAATTCTTTAGCCCAACTAAATCTAAAACCCAATTGTTGTGTATATCCGGAGGATTTTGGCATACAGCTATACCATCCTCAGTTCACAGTAAACCCATTTAATATAAAAAAACCATGCCAAGAAGACAATCAGATGCATGAAATCAGCTTCATTAACAGTGAAAGAAGATGAGGCCTATGCTAGCAGCATACTTAGTTTGGAAGTGAAACCATTTTTTGGTTAAAAAATCATGCCAAAGATGGCAATCAGGTTACTTTAACAGTACCTTAAAATAAAAATTTCCGTTATCTGAGCTTATATGTTGCTCTATCAATTCTTTAGCCCAACTAAATCTAAAACCCAATTGTTGTGCATATTCGGAGGATTTTGGCATACAGCTATAGCATTCTCAGTTCACAGTGAACCCATTTAATATCAAAAAACCATGCCAAGAAGACAATCAGATGCATGAAATAAGCTTCATTAACAGTAAAAGAAGATGAAAATTCTAGCAGCATACTTAGTTTGGAAGTGAACCCATTTTTTGTTAAAAAATCATGCCAAAGATGGCAATCTGCAAGTTACTTTAACAGTATCTTGAAAAGAAAATTTCCATTATCTGAGCATATATGTTGCTCTATTAATTCTTCAGCCCAACTAAATCTAAAACCCAATTGTTCAGCATATCCGGAGGATTTTGGCATACGTAGCTATAGCATCCTCAGTTCACAGTGAACCCTATTTTGGTTAAAAAAACATGCCAAGATGACAATCAGATGCATGGAATAAGCTTCTTTAACAGTAAAAGAAGATGAAAAATTCTAGCAGCATACTTAGTTTGGAAGTGAACCCATTTTTGGTTAAAAAATCATGCCAAAGAGGGCAATCTGCAGGTTACTTTAACAGTATCTTGAAATGAAAATTTCCATTATCTGAGCATATATGTTGCTCTACTAATTCTTCAGCCCAAATAAATCTAAAACCCAATTGTTGTGCATATCCGGACCATTTTGGCATACGTAGCTATAGCATCCTCAGTTCACAGTGAACCCATTTTATATCAAAAAAAATGCCAAGAAGACAATCAGATGCATGAAATCAGCTTCATTAATAGTGAAAGAAGATGGGGATGCTAGCAGCATACTCAGTTTGGAAGTGATCCCATTTTTGGTTAAAAAATCATGCCAAAGATGGCAATCTGCAGGTTACTTTAACAGTACCTTAAAAAGAAAATTTCCATTATCTTAGCTTATATGTTGCTCTATCAATTCTTTAGCCCAACTAAATCTAAAACCCAATTGTTGTGTATATCCGGAGGATTTTGGCATACAGCTATACCATCCTCAGTTCACAGTAAACCCATTTAATATCAAAAAACCATGCCAAGAAGACAATCAGATGCATGAAATCAGCCTCATTAACAGTGAAAGAAGATGAGGCCTATGCTAGCAGCATACTTAGTTTGGAAGTGAACCCATTTTTTGGTTAAAAAATCATGCCAAAGATGGCAATCTGCAGGTTACTTTAACAGTATCTTAAAATGAACATTTCCGTTATCTGAGCCAATTCTTTGGCCCAACTAAATCTAAAACCCAATTGTTGTGCATATCCGGAGGATTTTGGCATACGTAGCTATAGCATCCTCAGTTCACAGTGAACCCATTTTGGTCAAAAAAGCATGCCAAGAAGACAATCAGATGCATGAAATCAGCTTCATTAACAGTAAAAGAACATGAAAATTTCCAGTATCTAAGCATATATTTTTCTATTAATTCTTCATCCCAACTAAACCATTCATGTTAAGGAAATCAAGATGCATCTATCTGAAAAAACATGCTAAGTTTGAAAAATAAGGAAAATCAAGAGATGATACCGAAGAGAGCGAGAGAGAGAGAGCAGGAGGAGGGAAATCGAAAATGACGAATAGGGCTCATATCAAGTGTAGTTTTATGGAATTGTCATCGTGGAAGGAAACCAAATATAGAAGCCAGAAAGAGGAATGGTAGAGAATGAGGATACACCAGGCTAACATAGCGGCATTTTCCTCATCTCTCTCTCATCCCTTCTTTCCCTTCAACACACGGACACATAGAGACATCAGCAACAACAGCAAGATCGACAAGAACAACAATAATAATAAATTATTATGAACAAGATGTCTCTATATGGGTTTCCAGATCTCCACTCCAACTCGTCTCTTTCTAATCACAGCCCAATTAAGAACAATTGGTCACAGTCACTGTTAAAGAAACATATATGCTCAGATAATGGAAATTTTCATTTTAAGATACTTTTAAAGTAACCTGATTGCCATCTTTGGCATGATTGCCATCCTCATCTTCTTTTACTGTTAATGAAGCTTATCTCATGCATCTGATTGTCATCTTGGCATGTTTTTTTTACCAAAATGGGTTCACTGTGAACTGAGGATGCTATAGGTACGTATGCCAAAATCCTCCGGATATGCACAACCATTGGGTTTTAGATTTAGTTGGGCTCAAGAATTAGTAGAGCAACATATAAGCTCAGATACTGTTAAAGTAACCTGCAGATTGCCATCTTTGGCATGATTTTGTAACAAAAAATGGGTTCACTGTGAAACTAAGTATGCTGCTAGCATACCAAAATCCTCCAAATCAGTACAACAACACGGCTGAACAAACCTTATTAGCAGGTCATACAATGTCATCTAAGCATGTTATGTGCCAAAGTGGGGTTGGTCATACAATGCATGAACGACACGTATTAGTTGTTTGTGAGTATGCAATAGGGTGCAGCTATGAACAGGGCTCATATCAAGTGTAGTATTACGGACTGTCATCAAGGAAGGAAACCAATTTAATATATAAGCCATATATGGAGCCAGAAAGAGGGATGGTAGAGAATGAGGATACACCAGGCTAACATAGCAGCATTTTCCTCATCTCTCTCTCATCCCTTCTTTCCCTTCAACACACGGACACATAGAGACATCAGCAACATCAGCAACATCAGCAAGAGGGGATTGGTCCAACAATAAGTATAGATTATAATAAACGAGATGTCTCTATTTGGGTTTCCAGATCTCCACTCCAGCCCTTTCTTTCTAATCACAGCCCACTTAAGAAACATAGACGAAATACTTATAGACGACAGCCACAATGCAGACTCACAAACACTAGTACGTGTCATTCATGCATTCAAGACCATAATCTCTTTAAAAATACCAATTTAAATACTTACCGAGGGTGGGACTTGGGATTGCTGCCCTATTAAATTGGTCATTTGTTCTTGGAGGAGTGCAACTTGTGCCTTTAAGGAAGTCATCTCCTCGTCCCGATTGGCACTTGAACTAGATTCACTTCGTCCGAATAGCCGGGAGGGGGTTGGTCCTAGGCCCATACCACGGACACGTCCATGCCTTTCCTTTCCCCTAACATCGGTCAAGACAACTCTCTGCCGGGTACGCCAATCTGTGTGTGCCACCGTAGGGTCAGAATCTGAAGCAGAGGAGATTTCATCATATCTTTTCCGAGTGTTAGTCTGTAAAAGGACATAACAATCAGAGTTAAAAGCAGATGAGATTTCGACTACTCATTAGATATTAGTTACAAATTACCAGAATCCGTGCTGCTTCAGGGCTCGCATACGTCCCATCCTTCGATTTGTGGGTGGCATCGAAAAAGTCAATGTCGCCAAACTCCGTAGGACCCCCCAAATCTTCTGCCTATATATTAGTAAGATGAAATGGTTATAAACAAATAACTGTAAGTAAAAAATGTTCAATACTATTGCGCCTACCGATTCTTCCCGAACCAGAGCGAAGCTCTGTGTACCAGCGGTGTGCAACACTAGCTACTTTGACCGACTGGCAACTCCCACCTCCGCCCTTTTCTGTACATGCCACAATGAAGTTAGCAGAAAAATTCATTACAGTAGCCATACAACCACATAATCATTAGATTTTTGTGCGTTTAATGTAAATACCTGACCGATCGCCGAACTCCCGTAGTGCACAAGAAATTGCCAATCTGAAGGCTCCACATTTTCTGGCACATTCATTGCATTCTCCTCCTCTGAAAGGTCTTTGTCATAAAACTTCGCCTTCAAGTCACTCTTGTAGTCCCTCCACTTCTTGGAGAGTGACTTTTCAACCCAAGGCGTAAGGGAGTCGGCGAACGAGAAGTATTGCTGCAAAATTTATTACCCATCACTAAAAATACATATTTCAATAATATATTTGCGCCGACCAATTATGTATTTTAGATGAGAAATACCTTGATTGTCGTAATAGCAGTGGCCTTTGTCGTGGTTGGCACCTTCGGCCAACTCTCGTATGACAAAGGAAGTATCCGGGGGTTCCTTGCTATAACCCCAATGAAGGAAGAAAATTTGTTGGCATTATCGCCAACTGGTTGCCCGACACCGTTCACCTCCACCTCGATCCTTTCGTCATTTTGAAGCCTCCAAATATTCGTCATCTTAGTCCGCCCACGATGTTTTTTGACAGTGGGCGGCGTGCTACCCTCACCCTCATCTGTTTGACTGCCACTATTATGTAGTGGCTGCTCATCCCCATGGCTCTCGTTGCCATCATTTATATTTATCCTCTTTCCACGCCTCGGCATGTTGTACCTGTCAAGGATTCAATAACTTCTTTAGAGATGCAAATTTAATTAATAACATGTTTATAATAACTATCATAAAATTTGTACTTTAGTAGGATTAACAAACCAACATAATTATTAAAAAATTTAAAAAATGAGATTTGTAACAAATTAAATTACAATGATAGTTTGGTTCAAATGACACTAAGCATAGTTTAATGTAAATAATACCAACCAGTAGAAAATAGGAAGATAATTAAACCGGTGTATTAAATTGTTGTGCATATCCGGAGGATTTTGGCATACGTAGCTATAGCATCCTCAGTTCACAGTGAACCCATTTTGGTTAAAAAAACATGCCAAGATGACAATCAGATGCATGAAATAAGCTTCATTAACAGTAAAAGAACATGAATATTCTAGCAGCATACTCAGTTTGGAAGTGAACCCATTTTTGGTTAAAAAATCATGCCAAAGATGGCAATCTGCAGGTTAATTTAACAGTACCTTAAAATGAAAATTTCCATTATCTGAGCTTATATGTTGCTCTACCAATTCTTTAGCCCAACTAAATCTAAAACCCAATTGTTGTGCATATCCAGAGGATTTTGGCATACGTACCTATAGCATCCTCAGTTCACAGTGAACCCATTTAATATCAAAAACACATGCCAAGAAGACAATCGATGCAGGAAATCAGCTTCATTAACAGTGAAAGAAGATGAGGCCTATGCTAGCAGCATACTTAGTTTGGAAGTGAACCCATTTTTGGTTAAAAAATCATGCCAAAGAGGGCAATCAGGTTACTTTAGCAGTATCTTAAAATGAAAATTTCCATTATCTGAGCTTATATGTTGCTCTACTAATTCTTGAGCCCAACTAAATCTAAAACCCAATTGTTGTGCATATCTGGAGGATTTTGGCATACAGCTATAGCATCCTCAGTTCACAGTGAATCCATTTAATATCAAAAAAACATGCCAAGAAGGCAATCAGATGCATGAAATAAGCTTCATTAACAGTGAAAGAAGATGAAAATTCTAGCAGCATACTTAGTTTGGAAGTGAACCCATTTTTTGTTAAAAAATCATGCCAAAGATGGCAAACAGGTTACTTTAACAGTATCTTGAAATGAAAATTTCCATTATCTGAGCATATATGTTGCTCTACTAATTCTTTAGCCCAACTAAATCTAAAACCCAATTGTTCAGCACATCCGGAGGATTTTGGCATACGTAGCTATAGCATCCTCAGTTCACAGTGAACCCATTTTGGTTAAAAAAACAAGCCAAGATGACAATCAGATGCATGGAATAAGCTTCTTTAACAGTAAAAGAAGATGAAAATTCTAGCAGCATACTTAGTTTGGAAGTGAACCCATTTTTGGTTAAAAAATCATGCTAAAGAGGGCAAACAGGTTACTTTAACAGTACCTTAAAATGAAAATTTCCATTATCTGAGCTTATATGTGGCTCTACTAATTCTTTAGCCCAACTAAATCTAAAACCCAATTGTTGTGCATATTCGGACCATTTTGGCATACATAGCTATAGCATCCTCAGTTCACAGTGAACCCATTTTGGTCAAAAAAACATGCCAAGAAGGCAATCAGATGCATGAAATAAGCTTAATTAACAGTAAAAGAAGATGAAAATTCTAGCAGCATAACTAGTTTGGAAGTGAACCCATTTTTTGTTAAAAAATCATGCCAAAGATGGCAAACAGGTTACTTTAACAGCATCTTGAAATGAAAATTTCCATTATCTGAGCATATATGTTGCTCTACTAATTCTTTAGCCCAACTAAATCTAAAACCCAATTGTTGTGCATATCCGGACCATTTTGGCATACGTAGCTATAGCATCCTCAGTTTACAGTGAACCCATTTTATATCAAAAAAACATGCCAAGAAGACAATCAGATGCATGAAATCAGCTTCATTAACAGTAAAAGAACATGAAAATTTCCAGTACCTAAGCATATATTTTTCTATTAATTCTTCATCTCAACTAAACCATTCATGTTAAGGAAATCAAGATGCATCTATCAGAAAAAACATGCTAAGTTTCAAAAATAAGGGAAATCAAGAGATGATACCGAAGAGAGAGAGAGAGCGGGGCGACGAGCGCGAGGGGGAGGAGATAGAGAGAGCGGGGCGACACGGTCGTTTCCGATCGCCGATTCACCTCCAAATCGGGATAGGGAGGGGGGAAATCGAAAATGGCGAAGGGAAGAAGGGACGATGACGAAAGGTCGAAGGCTGTCGAAGAGGACGAAGCGGCGGAGGCAAACGCGCGGGAAGTAGAGCGAGGAAGGAGGGAAAACGAAGCGCCCCCTTTTTTTTTTGGGTTTGGGAAAATGGCGAGCGAAAGGTTAGGGTAGATGGAATTTATCGCAGATTTTCACCGGCGTTTTAATTAGACACGCCGGTGAATAATACACTTCACCGGCGTTTTAATGCGACCGCCGGTGTATAACCATCCCATCTGGCGCCCCATTCCTATTCGCTACCTACCCCAGCGCTACTAGTAAAACGCCGGGGAATATTCGCCGGTAAATTGAGTATCTTTTGTAGTGTTATAAGCTTTGTTTATGTTGTTTCTAGACATTTTGAGCTCTGTTTATGTTGTTTATGAACATTATGATCTCTTTTTATGTTGTTTCCAGGCATCTTGAGCTCTATTTAATTTGTTTATGGATTATGAGCTCAGTTTATAAAGTAATTTCAGAATGAAGGATTTTGAAGAATTTTTTGTTCAATTTTTTAAGGATTTGAAAGAAATTTTAATGAAATTTTAAGGTTAAAGAAATTATTAAGGAATTAAAAATAAGTTTAAAAAAACAACTGATGAAATCTGCCCAAATTTCCCGCCTAAATCTCCCAATTTTCAAAAAAAAAAAAAAACCCACCTAATCTCCCAATTTTCAAAAAACACCCAAAAAATGGCATACGGGTATTTTTAAAAACTGCATAAGGGTATTTTCATCATTGAAAAATTGACACGGCATTACTTTTTCCAGATAACAACTCAAAACTAACGGAGTAGGCCTTGCTGCCTAATGGAGCAAACTTGAGTATGATTATATGCCAAAAAGAAACTAGGTATGGTTATCTGCCATAGGAGAAAAACTCAATAGGGTTATATGAAATTTACCCAATATAAAAATAGAAATTTATAGTATAAAATATATGAAGTTTATTTCTATAAACTATAGTTTATTTACCTGAAGATACTAAATAGTTATAATGATTGAAATATACTACTAATATTATATGTATTCTATCGAATAGAATATAAGGGAGGAAAAAGAAATTCCATTGCAGAGTCGTATGCAATGTACAAAAAACGCCTGTACGGCTGTTCAAATTCTATTTTTGTGTTTTTTTTAAGACCTTACTTTAGCTTTATCCCAATCGTGCGAAATAGAAGAACTGTTCATGCGCGATTTTATATAAATATTATCAGGGTTATGATTCACCAACTTGCTAGTTCTTTTTATGAGACGCAAGTAGAAGAATTTATCTTGGAAGCGGAAGAACTACTGAAACTTCGTGAAACCCTCACAATTTTCAAAATGATGTCAAAGCCATCACTATAAGATCTATATAACGTTTTGTTAAAATGATGTCTTTTTTATAGCGTTTCGGAAACACTGTCTATTTATAGCTTTTCGGAAACACTGCCTCTTTTGATAGCATTTTGAAAATGCTATCTTTTGACAGTGTTTTGAAAATGCTATAAACAAAAGATAGCCTTTTCAAAACGCTTTCAAAAAGACAGCATTTTCAAAACGATATCTTTTTGACAGCGTTTTCAAAACGCTATGAAAAGACGGCATTTTCAAAACGCTATCTTTTTTACAGTATTTTTTAAATGCCGTCGTAAAATTCAGTGTTTTGAAAACACGTTCAAACATACAGCATTTTGAAAACGCTATCTTTTGACACTGTTTTGAGAGCAATATTTTTTTTACAGCGTTTTAGGAACGATATTTCTTTTTACCTGTATACAAAAAAAAAATCTCTGGATGCAAATAAAAATTGATATATAGAAAATGTCAATACACCATTGAAACTATAATAGTTTTGAAAATTTGTTTACAAGTATATTAAAACCTAGCATCATAGAAAAAGCCATACAATAAACTTGAATTTGTACAATAAACTTGAATCCGTACAATAGTTACTACAAAATATAGAGTCACAATGCCTTAGCATAAAGAAGACACTCAAAAGACAATCAAAATATAGTCACAATGTTGCAACATGGTCAGAGATGCTATGACGTGTCCTTGGGGATCATTGATGTAGCATTGTCATTGTCTTAATGTTGTGCCATGGTAGTTGATTCTGCAAAAAGGAGAATTTGAAGTAGCAAGTATATTTTGGAAATACTAAATTTCTTGTAAAACTGATTAATTTGCAAACTGAAGTTGAAGGTTATTAACAGTCTCAGTCTTAATTCAGCCAAATGTTAAAAGGAAAGACGTTACAAAATGTAGGGTAATGAGTAAGTGCTTCTGGTGTACATAATATATGTAAGTTACAGAATGTAGTAAAAATTTCTTTGAAGAAAAAAACAGAAGAAGAGCAAATTTTAAAAGAGAACAGGTTTGTAGAAGTTCAGCTGAAGCAGGTCAAGCAAAAATATATAGCAAACAATATTTTTGAGGTTTCGCCAGTGTAAATTGATTTTGCAGAAAGTATAATTGTAGCCATTAGTGGAAGTAGCAGCAGCTAATAGTTTTGGATAGTTGAAATGGCAATGCAAATTTTGATCAATGCAATATTTTTTAGAATTATAGCACTTCTATGATTTGTTTTGTATCAATAACAATTATCTATGCAGAGAGTTAATTATAAGGTCCCTTTGAGTAGTAAATAATGATAATTTATGTAAATTGTTAGCAAGGAACTTTCGGATATTCATAACGTTTATGATAATTTTAGTGTTCAGAAAAGTTTTGAAAGAGTTAGTGCATACCTCTTGAGCTTTTCAATGCAATTATGTATAATAATCTCTGTTTAGTAGCTACAGGTTGGATATTAATTTCAGTAATTTATTTATATATATCTTAAGCTAATTAGCCTACTCCATCTCTCCTTTCTCTATTTTGAAATAGAAGAAGGAGAACAAAAGTAGGAATTGACACGTGCAACCCACACTCATTGCCAAAACAGAAATAATTAAAAAAACATTAAAAAAAAACCTTTCTTCTTCCACATCTCGACCGCCAGTCCCTCTCCCTCCATCCGAAGCTCCGCCTCTACAGTCTGCAGGTGACAGATCTCGGAAAGCAGATCGTCCCTCTCCGCTGTTATTTTTGACAAATTGTGCCGAACACACTGAATCCGAAGAGTGTTGCTAAAGGCGGTCGCCGAACCTTCGTCCTCTCCTACGGGGGTCATCTCGGCGATCCTGCTCTCCAGACGCCTTATCTCAATGTCCCGCTGACCTAGGACGAGCTGAAGATGGTTCCGCTCGCTTTCGGCTCGGCGCAATCCCAGCTCGACTTCGTAGAGCCGCTCTCGGCACCTCCCCAAGCACGGCCTCATCCCCCCTGAGACAGCCTCGGCTCAAGGGTTGTCATCCGACCGAGCAGGCTCGGCGTCTTCGGCCACCACCACAAGCTGAAAAGAAGAAGAGTCAAACAACAAAATTTCAAACACTGCCGAAACCCAACACTTCAAGAATTTTCAATCAGACTTTCAAACTTTGAGTAAATTGTCAGAGATCGGAAGTTACACAGAAGCAAAGCAAAGGTTTTTATTCAAATAAAGTAGCCCTACATACAACTAGACCGACGCTACAACATGGTTTTACAATAACTTAGAGAGACATAATACAACATGTTTAGCGCTTCCTCGGAAGGGGAACGCTCCGGTTCAAGGAAACCCGGGGTTGGTGACGCCTGACCTCCGAGCTCGACTCCAAACCAGCGAAGCGAGATCCCCCTTCGCCGCTAACTCTAACTGCGACGCCAATTGAGGCACCGCTAGACGAGACAGCTACACTACTCTAAGCGTCAGCAGGACTCTGCCTCACCGCAGGCAAACGAGTCGCAAGTTCGTAGAAAGTAATCCCTTTCTCGCTCTCTTCGCGAGTACACGACGTACTACGAACGTTGGCCCTCTCAGGCAGAGGCTTGAGCGACTGCGATCTCTTTTTCCATCTCGATAATCCTCTCTCTCAGAACATCATCCTTCGACGACATCTTCAAATGAGGAGGTCTTGACGAGCCCGCCACATCGGCACTATCGGTCGCAAGACGTCGATAATGTGTGACCTCGATCCCCCTGTCTATCGTAATCCTCATAAGCTTGTCGACCTTCACCAACAACTTTTGGCACTCGAATGACAACTTCTCCAACTCGGAGGCTAACTCCTCTTCTTTCGCCGAACGTTCTTTCTCCGTTACCTCCAAGTGACGGACCTCGGCCAAGAGCTCGCAATTCTTTTGCTCGGCAACCAAAAGCTCCCTGCGAAGCCCCACTGTCTCGCCTTCGAGACGAGAAGCTTGGGGTTGCTTCCGTAGTTGCTTCAACTCACGACAATACCCCCTCGCAGCCGCCTTTATCTCCTCCAGCTTCAAGAGCATATAAAATCGCCTCTCTCGGCTATGAGAAAGCGCTCGCTTCGTCTCTTTTAGCTCCTTACGAAGATACGAAACCTCCGTGATCGGACCAAACTTCACCTGAAAAGCAAAGATAAATCCGAGGCCCAACACTTGGAGAATTTTTGCAACTAGTCAAACATAAAATCTGAGCTCCAACACTTGGAGAATTTTTGGCCAAACAAAAAGTGTTTTCATTCAAAACTCAAAACGCATTACAAGAGCGGTGGCCAGTCCGCAGTCAGGCTTACACATAAAAAAAAAAAAAAAAGAGGACTAAAGACACAACCAAGTTAGGGGTCGACCTTTTGTCGCTCGGATCTGTCGACCCCCCGACGATTCCCAAGTCCTCGTCCACGTCCTCGTCCTCGGAGCTGTCCTCCTCTTCATCTTCGGCCTCAGTCTCGCCCGTGCCTTCGACACCCTCGGTCTGTCCCTCGGGGCCGAGCATTACCGAAGGGAGCTCTTCCTCGCCGTCCACAGGGTCATAGAAGTGGTAGGAGGAGGTGTCGAACCCCGGGTTCCGAGCTGCGATATGAAGCAGGGCTCGGCTATACGCATCCTCCATGTTCTTGAATATGTGCTCCTCGGCCTCTTGCTGGACAGCCCTCTTCGCCTTCGCCACCTTCGACTGGTGCTTCGCCCTGATCCTCTCGGTCTCCTTCCGAGCTTTCTCCGCCTCCGACCAGGCTTTGGCCAGCTCCTCCTTAAGCTCGGCATTCTCCTTCTCCGAGGCCTCGAGCTTGGCTGCCTCGTCATTCGACCGCTGAATGGCTTCGGCCAACTGCGCCTCCAACCCTGCCACTTCGGCACCACGCTTTGTCGAGAGGAGTTGCTCAGCATCGAGCAGCTTCAAAGCTTTTGCACGCTCCGACCTCTCCCGGTCGTACTGCGCCGTCAACTCTTGTTCTTTGCTCGTGAACTCTTCGAGCAAGAAGTTGAAGTGGCAGAGGGTCTGAAAAGAGAACAAATAGTTAAGGTCCAGACCTAGAGACTTAGAAAATTTCGGAAAAAATGCTTCAAGAAGAAAGTGTTCGTTCCACTTACTGACATCGTGTTCCGAGCAATCTGCATTGTGGTGTCCCCGACCTCCCCGGACTTAAGCGCCGCTCGGTCCTTTGGGGTCGTCAGGTGCTTCACCGCCTGCATACAAATGTTGCCGTTCCCCAAAAAATCGTCGACCTTCA
The DNA here is from genome assembly GCA_017893485.1 of Hemerocallis citrina. NCBI lineage: Eukaryota > Viridiplantae > Streptophyta > Magnoliopsida > Asparagales > Asphodelaceae > Hemerocallis > Hemerocallis citrina. The sequence continues at coordinate 133,383,948 of CM030363.1, forward strand.
TTACTTGCCAGTCAGGAACGAAGATCTGCTTGTGCTCCTCGGTCAGAATCTTCTCCGCTTCGGCAGTGAGGGGTGGAACTTGGAGGGATAACACCTTGCTCACGTTGAACGCGCCGCTCGATGAGCCGGGAGCATCGGTCTTCACCGGTGGAGTCGGCACATCCGAGGAAGGGAGATCGGAGGCTGCGACCTGGTCATGCTCGGGATTGGCTTCCAGGACCTCAACCATCGGCAGGTCGGCTGTCTTTGGAACGGAAGGTATCTTCGGCGCTCAGCCGCCCTGAGGCCCCGTCGAAGGTCTCTTCTTCTTCTTCGCCTCCTGCTCCCTAGCCGCCTTGGCCTTCGCCATCAACGCCCTATAATCCATCTTGGAAGACTCTGCACAAACCGAATGAAAAAATTTAGAAAAATTTCAAGAACTTCAAGCAAAAAGTAAAAATACCAGAAGCGTACTGGGGTCGATCGGACTGAGACCCCCTCGGAACAAAACCTCCTCGGTAATGTCTTTCCAACTTAGCGTCGGCAGGCCGAGGAGTTTCTTGAGGACTTCCGTCACCTCGTCACTCAGCACCGGCTCCTTCTTCGCTCGCTTGGGCAGGCCTTCCTTCGACCAAGCTATCGGAATTGCCCAGGGTTCGGGAGCTCGGACAATGAAATACTTCTCCTTCCAATGCTTGATCGAGTCCGGGTTCTCGATCAACTTCACGCCTGTCCGCGGCGAAAGGTAAAACCTCTGCTCATTCCTGTTCGGCTGACAAGGGCGGTAGAGGCTCCGAAGGAGGAACAGAATTGGCTCGGCGCCGATCTCTTGACACTGAAGAACAAATGCCAAAACGTGCCTCCAAGTGTTCGGCATCAGCTGGGAGGGGCACAGGCCGTACCAATTGAGGACCTCGGCAATGAACGGATGCAGTGGAAAGCGAAGCCTAGCGGCCAAGGAGTCGACCGGAAAAATGCACGTGTCGGCCGAAGATGACGTGCAGGCTCGGAAACCAGGCCCCGGGAGAAGCAGCCCATATTCGGCAGGGATCTGGAATCCAGTCCGGATCCGATGCAAATTAGCCTCCGTAAGAACCGAAGTGATATGGTCCACCTCGGAAAAATTCTCTCGGCTCGTTCTCCTCTACCGACATGGCGGTGCCCTGGGTCACCTTCTCCAGCATCTCTTCGGAATAGCTCCGAACACCCTCCACGCTCGACAAAACGATCGGCTGCCGACCGAACTTCCCTGCCGTCTTCGGCTGCTCTATGATTGTAACCACTCCCTTACCCTTCTGGGACTTCGCCACAACCTCCTGGAGTGGCTCGGCGACCTCGCCACTCTTGCTCGGCCGAACAACGGTCTACTCGGTCGGCTCTACCACCTCCTTTCCTTTACCCGCTCGGCTAACAACTTGGTCCGAGGTGGGGGTCTCATCCGAAGAAGTAATCTTAACCATTTTTTCTAAAGAGAAAGGAGAGAGACTGACCTTGAAGTGACTGTTACGGTCGGAAAAGTTCGCCGGAGCAAAGAAACGCCTTGCCGCGACAGCTAGCAGCGCCATCCAAGAGCTAAAAACTTCGATGGTGAAAAGTAAAAACTTGAGAGAGAAAGTAAAAGTGAATAATGAGATTTGGGGTGGGGGTGTGAAGATTTATAGTAAAAGAGAAAGTCTCTTGGGCTTCCTAACTAAAGGGCGCGACTCTTGAGCGGCTTTTGAAGCGTTACGAAAGCCCAAATGACTTTGTACCCGAGCAGCAACGGTTGGCAAAAATGCAAAACATTTCGATACAAGTCAAATAGCTTGGCACGCACGGGATCAAAACCCGAGCGACGTGCGATCCGACCCCAACATCAAAGAACCCGGTCGGCTACCGAAAAAGAGCCCGTCTCGAGATTCGTGCCACCATCCACCGGCTTAGATCGCGCCACATCGCTCGGATGAAGCCCTTTGGACCCGGCACCCCGCATCTGTCCCAGGAAGCAAGAGAAAATTTGGATTAAAAGTTTTAAGGCACTCGCCCTCGACGAGTGCCCCGGGCCCCTGGACTCGGTCGGTTCCCCTCTCACTTGTGAGCAACTCGAGGCTTACGACCTCGGAAGCCAAAACCACGAATCGTTCAAGGGTGGGAGAAAAACCACCATCGCGTGAGACCTAGTCAGAAGGCAGATTGGCTCACCTCCCATCTCTAGCTCCTTCGGGCTGACAACCATCAGAAGCCGTCAACCCGGAAGGAAGACAGAGATCGGAGAAGACCCATCCATTCGAGGCACCTTGTCCCAAGGGTCCGGACTCCGGTCGTCACCTCTTCTGCCCTGATCTTCCCTGGCCCTGACATCCGCATCGGGGTAGTCAGAGTCAGGAGAAGATCACGGCGGAAGAGTGACCACCCATCCGACGCTCTCAGGGTTAGAATTTTTCAAAAAACAGGCATCCACCCAAGGCAGACACCTCCGATGGTCGATGAACAACCATTGCTGTGATCGAAACTACAGGGGGAGTGGGGTATTTATAACCTCCCCCAAGGGACCAGCCATTATGGCCCTCGGGAGGCCAAGCGACGGAAGCCCAGCAGTCACGCCTAGGGAGCTGAAGTGCCACGCATTAATTAGAGGATGCCATTCTTAATGACCCCGGGAAGTTGGAACGCCGCTCAAATCCTGGGGCACCATTAATGCTCTTGGGAACTGGGCCCGTCTCGAGATTCGTGCCACCATCCAACGGCTCAGATCGCGCCACCACGCTCGGACTGCCGAACCCTTAGACCTCCGGTCGGCTAACCGAGCAAGTGCCCATCCGAGCCCCAAAATGGAGAAAATTCACTTTCTCCTCAACATTCGTGTAAGATCTCGATCAGACGGCCCAGATCTTGCCAGCGTCGCTAAACGACAAGATAGTGTTTTCTTGGGAACTGAGCCGTCTCGAGATTCGTGCCACCATCCAACGGCCCAGATCTTGCTAGCGTCGCTAAACGACAAGATAGCATTTTCCTGGGAACTGAATCGTCTCGAGATTTGTGCCACCATCCAACGGCTCAGATCGTGCCACGTCGCTCGGACAGCCGAACCCTTAGACCTCCGGTCGGCTAACCGAGCAAGTGCCCATCCGAGCCCCAAAACGGAGAAAATTCACTTTCTCCTTAACATTCGTGTAAGATCTCGATCAGACGGCCCAGATCTTGCCAGCGTCGCAAAACGACAAGATAGCATTTTCTTGGGAACTGAACCGTCTCGAGATTCGTGCCACCATCCAACGGCTCAGATCGTGCCACGTCGCTCGGACAGCCGAACCCTTAGACCTCCGGTCGGCTAACCGAGCAAGTGCCCATCCGAGCCCCAAAACAGAGAAAATTCACTTTCTCCTCAACATTCGTGTAAGATCTCGATCAGATGGCCCAGATCTTGCCAGCATCGCTACACGACAAGATAGCATTTTCTTGGGAGCTGAGCCTGTCTCGAGATTCGCGCCACCATCCAACGGCTCAGATCGTGCCACGTCGCTCAGACAGCCGAACCCTTAGACGTCCGGTCGGCTAACCGAGCAAGTGCCCATCCGAGCTCCAAAATAGAGAAAATGGCTGCCGAGCGACTACAACCGCCAGATCTCTCAGAAATTCGTGCTCGCTCGAGATCAATGGTCCAGATCAAGCCACGCCATAAATAGGTATTAAAAATCAGTTTTTATTTATTTTAATCGTTTTATTTATTTAAAAATTGCAAAAAAATTACTAAAAATTTGGGAAAATTAACTAGAAATTCTAGAAAATAATTATAAATTCGGGAAAATATTTTTGAGCCCCTGAACGAACAATTATTGCCTAGAATGTATTGTTAAGGCCCCCGAACGACTTGTTAACACATCGCAAAATTAAATAAATAATCCGAAAAAAATAGATTAAAACCGTTGGATATTCAACAAAGCTTAGATTCAGCAGTAAAAATCACCTCACTACCCCCTTCGAGATACAAAACCCTCAATTCGGACTACGATACAACTCCACTAGTCACTAAAACAGTTAAACTACTCAAAGGCTGATCACACTCAGTCTTTAGGAGTGGGAGGCTCGTGATATGGCTAAAAATGGGGTTTAATCGGAACCGTCCAGATCGGACACGAATCTTGAAGCTCAGGAGTAAAACGGTAATTTCACCCACCAACGGGTCTGAAGCGGGCACTGGATCTCCCCTCCACAGATCCAATAACCTGCGAACGGATCCACTCCAACTGGGTACGGGTTTCGACCCGAGACAAACCCAGACCAGCACGAGAAAATCAGGGTCTCTGATTTGACTAAATCAACGGGCCTGATCCACAGTTATCCTCTCACCGGGAATTAGGGATCAGTTTCCTAAACTGATTATGAGGACTTTACTCCTAACAGAATCATAGGAAATCAGATCCCAAATCAACTCCCCATGGCGACTATAAATACCTCCAACCTACCACTGTTACAAGGTAATCACTCTTTTTCCAATCAAAGCTCTTTCTTAATCATATCACTGGTTACTGACAAGAGCGTCGGAGGGTGCGTCACCGGGATCAACCCCGGTGTATCGCACTTCCTTGCAGGTGAACGGCGGGAGTCAGCAGCCCAATTCCAACGAACATGCTTGGATTTGCTATTCAGGTTTTTCCACGAACCCACAAATTTTATCTGTTTACCCCCACACCAGATTTAGCGGTAACAGGTGTGTTGTTGGTCTTTGCTAGTGCATTACTGTTTCTAGTGTGTGCAATTTTGGTTTCCAAGTGCTGAGGTAATTCTAGTGGATCTATTGTTATTTCTGGTAGCTGTTCTTCCCTTCCCCCTACGGCTCCATTCCGTCAGTGGTGGTTTTCAGCTCTTCGCTGTGCCCTGAGCAACTGTTAGCTCAAGTTCTGTTAGTACTGTTATTCTTCTCTTGTAGAACCCCATATTCTTAAATATTATTTTAATTATTTGAAAATGAATTTAAATAATTTTTGGAGATTTAATTAATATTTTCTAAGAAATTTATCTTTGGTACACATGCAAAACACGTGCAAATGACTTTTTAGAAGGTTGAAAATTTAGATTTCTTTATGAAAAATCATTATTTATTATTTAGGATTTATGTAGTATTTTTCCAGATTTTTCTAAAATTAATTGATACTATTTGCAATTTTTGAGAAAAGAAGGACTTATTTGCAAAATTGACATTTTCAAGGGTTGAAATGCAAAATTGGTATTCTGGACGTTTTGAGCAGTATTGGCTGAAGTTTAAAAGTATATTTTCTATTAGATCCTAATTTAATGGAGTTTTATTGAATTTACAAGAATAATGGATATATATGAAAGTTGTGTTCTTGAAAGGATTGTTTTGCAAAGTGTGGAAAAACCCTAATAATCATCTGGCATATATATAAGGGATTTTTATTCCCAGCCGTCATTGAGAGAATATTCAGATTTTTGAGATTTTGTTTGAGGAGCAAGAAGAGACTTTTGGATCTAGCAAGGAGAAGAGCTTTTTGTGGATTTTCTTCAAATCAATGTGAGTGGTTTGTTTTTGTTTTGCTTGATTTGTTTTGTTTGTTGATTGATGATTGGCGTGAGATCTTTGTTACTCTTTGTTTGGATCGGCATGATATTGTTTGTTTGTCTCATTGTATGCATGATATAGATCTTTTATTTTAATATGGATTATGAGAACTCTTAATGATATTTGGACCATATTTGAGAAATTATCAAGATTTGTCGAGGAAATATTGATCTATGGAATCGTATTGTTGGAAAGCATGTTAAGAATTGATTATATTGTGATCGGATGATAGACATCTAGATCTTATAATTTTATATCAGGATTTGTTTATGAGTTGAGGAAGAAATTTGGTTGAGGAACCCTAATGGAAGATTAGTGATTTAGATCTTGAGAAGTTGAGATTTGAGGAATTGATTGGTGAGTAATGTATCCGTATTGGAGACTATTTGAGAGTTATCAATGGCCTGTGTATGAACTATTGCTTGATAAACAATGAACCATGATTCTTTAGAAATCTTCAGTTTAATTCTGTATCCAGATCTATTTTTTGAAAACTGTAGGCCGACAGTCGACTGGCCTACCGTACAGTCGACTGGTACGACTCTACTGATTATCTTCAGTCTTTTGAGAATTGTTCGGGACAGTCGACCTAGGCTATTGTCAGTCGACTGGTCTGCTGATTGTAAATTTGTTTAGTCCTTTCTGGACAATCGACCTATGAACCTTTCAGTCGACTTAAATATTTAGAATATTCTTGAGAATTATTGGAATTTGTCTAGGGGCAGTCGACTGATGACTTTCCCTAGTCGACTGTTATTGCCTTAGATTATTTTTGTGAAATTCTGGAGAGTTATCCTCTGGACAGTCGACTTACCTCAGCATAAGTCGACTGGTACTGAGAGATCTGTGTATTTGATTTGAGACATTTTGTTCGGTATTTGATTTGAGATATTTTGTTCAGTATTTGATTTGAGACCTTTTGTTCAGTATTTGATTTTGAGATATTTTGTTCAGTAATTGATTTTGAAATATTCAGTCAAGAAAGTGATTTTGAGATATTCGGTTGAACCACTTGTTTAGTGGATATTTGATTAGATATTTGATTTTGAGTCTCTAGAGGTACGTGACCCTAGTATACCGGTGTTGAGTTATTTGTTGAGGCCCATTGAGGCGAATTTTTAGTTATTCATATTTTTAGTCCGGTGGGGTACACTACTCTAGGAGATTTGTTCAGTAACCAAAAATAATAAGGACTTGCACTAGTAGTGTCATGACGAAGGGGACATGAGTTATGCACCTCAGTAAGGCTTTAGATGTGGGATTTAATCTCCTGAATTATCCAAGTGGTTAACTTGAGATGTGGGACTTATCTCCTGAATTATCCAGGTAGACAACCTGAGATGTGAGATATATCTCCTGAATTATCCAAGTAATTATGTTGAGATGCGGGATTGACCTACGGAATGATCAGAGTCGAGGCGACACTCTTGGGATATTATTGTGATGATGAGTCTATGTTTAGATGTGGGTTGATCTCCTGAATTATCCAGGGAAAAATATCTGAGATGTGGGATCTACTTCCGGGATTATCAAGCATGGGCAAATTTTCATAGTTTATCTTCATCTCTCAGTAGTCATCGTTGTCAGCATATAGCATTTGTGTATTATTGACTCATCTTTATGCATTCGGATTTCCTGTTTCCACTTTTTATATTTGGTTTTGGTATCACATGTTGTTCTTTTGGTATTTTGGTTATTACCTGTTAGACATTACAATTAAAGTTCATTTATGTTGTTGTTTGATTTTTATGCCACTAACACCATGTATGGCTGACCCCTTTAGTTTGGGGGTTAGGGTTCAACTCTAGCCTCACATGTTGCAGGTTATTGCTTAGAGTTGGAGAATGGATGCTTGAGTTAGCTTTTTGGATAAATGGGTTATTAAGTGTTCAGTGTTGAGTTGTAAAGATGTGTTGAGTTAATTTTGGTTTGTTTAGTCTTCCGCTGTGACCTGTAAAAGTTTTGTTGTAATAAATGTTGAAAATTTTAGTGGTGTTTGGTTGTGTTTATTGTTATATTGAAGTGGATCATTGGGAATGTGCCACGTATTTTCTAGGCTCTCATATTAGAAATTCGGGGCGCTACATCTCTTATTCATCTTTATCTCCTTTCCTTTTCTCCCTTTATTGAGGGAGTTGTTGCCCCCCTTGGGCTGCTTTGGTTTGTTTCTTTGGGAGTGGTGCTTTGGTGGGTTCGGAGCTGTACTGGCTCTAGTTTAATAATACATCACCTTTTCCTTGTTGGTGGATTTTTTTAGCATTCGTGGTCTGGTTTCAGCCATGAATCGCTCCGAGTTTGAAGCTAGGTCTAACTATGTTGTGGCGGTTCAAGAATTGAAGAGGACTTGTCTTCTCCGCTTATGGATAATTCCTTTCTTTCTCGGTGCTCTCCAATCTTCTCTAATTCTCCCTCTTCTTGTAGGACCGACCCTCATCTGGATTGCTTCAGGTGCCTCCTTCCTGGGCATTTTAAACGTGAGTGCATGAATATTATAAAGTGCTTTTTCTGTGATAAGTTTGGTCACTCACGTAGTCGATGCTTTTCCCTCCAAAATCTACTTGGATTCCCCAAAGGACACCTCTTACCAGCCAAACTTCTCTCCTTTCTTAACTACCCCCTTTTAAAGCACAAGCTCAATGCTAGCTTGGCAAGGAAGAGAAGTCTTGAATCTGGAAAGGATCTCGACTCCTTGGCATTAGCGCCTTTACCAACTCTGTCCTCCACTTCTTCTTCCATTGCCTATTGTGATTCAATTGCTAAGCTTCAGCCTCCTAATATTGCTAACCTTTTTAAGGATCGTAAGGTGTATACGAAACTGGTTTCCTTCCCTCGGTTGGGTTACTACAAGGATCGTCCCCATTTTTCTTCGGTAGGGCCTTCGTTGAGTTTGAGGCTGAAAAAAATAAAGGCTTGTTTAAATCTTATGTCTCTTGTCTTGCTTGGCCTCAAAGTGCGACAGGACTCGCTCTGCATCACTGCAGTTCAGGCCCTCGGATGCTTTCTGCCAAGGTTAATATTTTATCTATGACACTTTCTTTACTTTATAATTTTCCTTGTGCTATGGTGATCTCATCTCCCAATCTTTCGACATTCTCTATTCATTTCCCGGGATGCATCTTCTCGTTGTATCAAGATTTAGGGGTTCAATCTTGGATCAATCACCTCCTTATGGAGGTTTTGCACAGCCTGCACTCTTTTTCCTTCAAGCTTTCCCTTATTCTTGATAACTCTTCGTTCTTCCGTTTTTCCTGTCTTGCTAACTCCATCCCAATACCCTCATCAGTTGATTCCAGTCTGCTCTTTCCCTCTTCTTGCTTCATTAAAGACGAAGCTAGCATGTCTGACCCTGCTGCAGATTCGCGCCCATTGGTGAAGGTCATCCCTCCCACGTTTAAGCGGAAATACAATAAGAAAGTCTTTACTAATTTGCATAATCGTGTGAGTGCTCGTATTCTGGCTAGGAAAGCAGCTTCTGTGTCGGCTCCTAAGCATGTGCGCAGTTGAGTTTCGGCTTCTCTATGCCATCCTCGGTATAGGTTATCAAGCTTTTCTTTTTCTACGCTGCTAGAGTTCCCTTGAGCTGCTGAATCGATTTCCTCTCTCTTAGTCCAACCTTCCCATATTTAGTGGAGTGACAGGTGGAGTTTGGTGTTTCCGTGTGGGGATGTTTTTGCCTTCTACTTTTATGGACCTGTCTTCTGCTCCTCACTTCACCTTTGCGCGCATATCGTCGAAGTGTCGGTGCTCCAGGATTGCTCTTCTTGCTCGTGACAGTACCTTGTGCCTTGCGGAAGCGAGCCTTAGTGGGAGTTTGCACTCCCCTTGGGTGCGGCAGGGTGCTCCCTTTCATGCTCATTAATCCTGGCTTCTGGCGCAATCACTTTTTTCGGGGTGTTTTCTTCTTTTGTATCGCAGATCTCGTTGTTGCGTGCTAATCAGTCGATTGTTTTTTGATTTCCTTGTTGTTTGCTTCTCTCTGTTTTACAGCTTGTAAAACCATTGTAATTTTATTTGTAACTTTACTGTTTTTATTGATTAATATATTTTTTGATGGCTGGAGTCTTTTGGCTCTATCCGATATATCAAAAAAAAAGGACAAAAAAGTATAGGTATTCTGAGGACTTGTTCTCTGTCTTTGTTTTGATTTTTTGGTCAGAGTGAAGCGGGGGGGGGGGGGGGGGGGGGGGGGGGGGGGGGGGGGGGCAAAGTATTTCCAAATACATATGCTTGCAAGAAAAGTAATTTACATATGTAACTCAGTTCTTCCAATATAAATGTAGTTTACATATGGTATTGAATTTCCTGTTCGAAATCTCTAATCTCTAATGTTATAATGGGAGAAAGTCTTAGTGTCATTTGTCAATCCAACAACGTGTGCATTATACGTGCATAACTAATATGAAGGAGGTCTGAGTTTCGAATTCTCACTACGTCGGATTTTTACTTTATTTTTTTAACATATTAAATGTGCATCACACGTGTAAAAAAATTTACTTTTAAAAAACTATATTTATTAAGACGTGCATCGCACACGTGAAACTATATTTGCCAAAAACTATATTTACAATATCCATTTCTTCAAATCGAATCTGCAATAGAAAATGGATTAATTAATCAAATGTGTAAGAGCATTTGTAGTCGTTTGCTAAATATACATAATATGCATATTTGGTCAAAAAGAGCTCTACAGTCGTTGGCCAAATATGCATGTTATGCATAAATTGCTACAGTAGATTGCTATATATGAGAATCAAAATGAGAAATATGCATATATAAACGACAGAGCTCGAAGTACGGTCGCAAAAAAAAAATAAAAAAATTAATAGTCAGACGGCACTTGAAGTGCCGTCCCACCCCTATCCGTAGTTTTCTGTAATTTTTTGAAATTTTTTTGTAATTTTTGTAATTTTTTATAATTTTTTTGTAATTTTTTTTGCACTTCGAGTACTATTTTTTCCCTCGGACCGCACTTGAAGTGCCGTCCCACCATTAAAAAAAAATTTTCCTCTCCGACGAAACATGATATGCCGTCCCACCTTTTTAAAATGTTTTTTATTTTTTTTCTTCTCCGACGGAACATGAAGCACCGTCTGTTATTATTTTAATTTAAAAAGATAAAAAATAGCATTCTACAACAGCAAGACGAGAGATTGCTATATGCATTTATCTATTTATGTATAATTTTACCATCAACGACTGTGGATGCTCTAATATCGTGTAATATCCTTCAGCCATATCAACAATTTTAACATGTATTGCACAGAGAACAAGTGATCAATGTTTAGGAACACAGTTTATAACACGAGCAGTTTATGAAGATAAATAATCATCAAACAACAAGAATTTTCTATCCAGATTAATTAACAATCTGACATAACTAATAGCCAAAGAACGGTACTGCAATATAATTATATTGTTCATCTTTTAGGTATTTCCATGATTTTCATTGTTTCATAAAAGAAGAAAACTCAAATTAGTTGTTTAGCTTGTTAATAGTATTTCTGTTTTAAAAGGTGAATTTTTTAGGTTTATGCATTTTACCGTAGAGAGTAACATAAATTTTAATCTCATAGACCTTAAAGTAAATTACTCAGGGTAATTCAGAATTTTAGAAGTTCTGTCAGATCAAAGTCAAAATATTTGATATTTACATTTCTTTAGGGACCAGCAGCAATATTAAATAATAAACATATATATATATATATATATATATATATATATATATATATAAAATAAAACACAAAGAAAGCTATCAGGTGACTCCCCTTAAATCCCCCCAAAATCAAAGGCCCAGATTTAAACTCACAAAACACATTTTTCCTCTCAAAAGTTTCCCCCCAAAACTCAAATTCAAATCTCTCCCAAAACAACTCCTTTATTTAATTAATTATTTATCTCTCTCTCTCTATATCTATCTATCTATCTATCTATATATACTTATGGAAGCATGGACTTTTATAACCCAATTTATAATTATTTTTCACCATATACTTATGGAAACATGGACTTTTGTTTACAACTAATTACTGTCATACTATTCAAACTTGAGCTATATAATTGTTGATTTACTGTTTACAAGGCTTTTCATATGCTGGAACGTTCTGAAGACGTGCCGTAGGCACGTGCCCACGGGCAAATCTAGTATATATATATATATATATATATATATATAGGGGTCGGTTCGGGTGAGAACCAACCCTGGGGTGAGAACCTAAGGGCCTCTCCCAACCACTCATCAAATCATTTTGTATGGCTGAGATTATGCAAGTACATATAATAGATCATACTCTACAGATTTTTTTTTTTGTGTGGCGGTTAAGGAAAATTTGGTCAAACTGGAGAGAGAAATAATTTATTCCCGTTTTTTGTGTGTGACGGTTAAGAAAAATTTAGTCAAACTGGAGAGAGAAATAATTTATTCCCGTAAAATATTGGAGAAGATTTTGTATCCCAAATTAATAGCAACTGCAGAATCATTCACCAATTCGTTCCTTCACCAATTCGTTCACTATATAGAAACTGACTGTATTGTAAGTAGATACAACTAGTGCATATTTTAGCAGGAATATATATATATATATATATATATATATTGTTTGTTTATCAATTTGCAAACTTATGTTGTACATGCTGTCAGTATAGCAACTGACTGTATCAATATAGCAACTGAATGTTTCTTGAATAGCAACTAACTGCATTGTACGTAGCAACAAAAATTTCATATTTAGCAACATTGTAAGTAGCAACAAATGTTGTTCATCCTGATGAAGATTGTGGTTCGGCTGAAAATAAAATAAAAAAGGCAATATATGTTGCCTAATAATCTGTGATCTTCATTCCTTTTAAATAAAATAAAAAAGGCAATATATGTTGCCTAATAATCTGTGATCTTTCATTCCTTTTATTACGCGGTCCCCAGGGCTTAATTAAAGGGATTGACATCTTAATGCAAATATTAATTAATCTTATTGTTTAATTTTAAAAAATCTTGACCGTTAAGATTACGCAGATGAATGGCTGGGATAGGCCCTTAAGTTCTCACCCCAGGACATGGTTCTCACCCGAACCTCTCTCTCTCTCTCTCTCTCTATATATATATATATATATTATAACTAGATATTATAACTAGAGAGTTCTAGTCTTTGTGCTTTCTATTAAAACTTAAAAAGCATCAACTAACGAAATATTAGCCACACATTTATATTGTCGGAGTCAAAGACCATCCACTTAAAATCAATCACTAAGTTATTAAATCTCAACTACATACTTTTCAGATGTGAAGCCTCTCCTCAAGTGCTTTGCTGGTGCTAGCTAAATAGTTTATTTAAAATACAACCTATATACTATAAAATAACTATAATAAACGACACAGTTAGTTTCTTATTAAATTAAGAGTAATGCTTCATCTACTACCAATTTCATTACTATTTTGTTCACTATCTTAGGTGGCATACTTCTATTGGAGAGTTCTCCTACCTACTCTATCTGCTTCTACCAATTGGAGTGTACCACCTAAGATAGTGAACAAAATGATAGTACAATTAATAGTGAATGTAGTATTACTCTTAAATTAATAAGCCTCGAATAATGCACACAAACACCACCAACCACATACAGAACCAATTGAAATCAACCAAACATAAAAGTTAAACCAATTGCGTCAAATTGTGCAAAGAAAATATAGTATAAACAAGTAAAGAGCAATAGCTTACTTGGATTAGTACGGAAAGAGCAATAACTTGAATTAGCAAAGGAATCTCATCGGTGTATTAGAGCTACCGCCTGCCACCTATTCTTCATCAGTTCCGAAGTATATATCTCCAAACTCACCCATACCCGGAATAACACGAAATTCTTCATTCAGACCAAACTCTATCTCTGATGTAACAATCTTAATTCTTAGGATTTTTTTTGCAAACAACATGAACCCCTTGAGGAGCCTGGTTGTGCAGATGGAGTAATGTCAGCACACTGGAAGAAGGTGCAAGTCCCATGTAATTTAAAAAAAATCAAATTCTACAATGTAGAATATAGAGGTACTGAAATGTTACTTACACAATAAACATCAAGAAATTAGGTGCCAGTGTATATAATTTACGTTTCCTAGAAATGAAATTCTAAGTTCCATATTTAACAAAGAAATCCTTTAATCTTTAGTCACATTATAACATGTTTAGCAATAAATTAACTACAGCAACCACAAGCTATCCATTATTGCACCAAGAATAATAATAAGAGTAGCATTCAGCAGGCATTTTGTATTTTGGCACATTAATTCAGTTACTGATTCAGTTACTCCCTATCACAACTATCTGTATAAAAATCATTACTTGCATTAATATAAAATGTCAAGAAACAGTAAATAAGAATTTTCCCAATTTTGATTCCTTTTAGAGCATCCACTGTTGTTGGTACTAAATTATAGGTATTTGGCAATAGATATTTAGAAATGAATGTGTTGCGCTGCTATCGTTAAAGCTAAAATTTGGCTTAAAAAAATAATAAAATATAAAGACTGAATAACATCCTCCGTCTAATAAAAAAACTAATTTTTTAATACCCAGAATTGGATAAACGGAACATCATGTTCCGTTTCACAATATTAAAAAAAAAAAAAAAATTGGAGCTAGACGGAAGAAGATCGCAACTCCAAATTAAAAAAAAAAAATCAACCCAGACAGTTGATGATCTTCCGTCTGGGGAGATTTTTTCTCTTTCAATGTTTCTCCATATTATTCAATAGTCAAAACATACTCCACATTATTCAATGTTTCTTTTTTCTTTTTTTTAAAAAAAATTAAAATGGAGAGACGGAAGATCTCCAATTTTGACCATTCAGTGCTTCAGACAGAAGAAGATCTTTCGTCTGTCTTAATTTAATATTGAAAAAAATTTGAAAATTTTTTTGAGACGGAAGATCATCTTCTGTCTTCTAAATTTGGCAATTGCTATTTCACTCTGCTATATATAGCAATCGATTGTTCACGATTTGGCCAAAAAATAGGTATTGGGCAAACGATAGTGGATTAAAATTTTCATATTTTCGGTTTTTAGCAAACGATAGTGGATGCTCTTACAACATCCTCGCAGTGCATTTTTCATACTATCCCTGTTAGGGATTTCCCACCGAAAAACCCTCTCTAGGATCTCGTTGAGTTATTCGATACAATTAACACAAACCACAAAGCGCATATGAGATCATACCAAACACACCAAAACACACACAAATTTGTCCCGGTTGGGGCTTTCGCCTTAATCCGGGGGAGAAGAAACCCAAGATGTTATTCAACTAGAGAAGATACAAGAATATTACAATTCTAACCATGACCCTCTCTCAAGCCTCACCAGCAAGTACCAGTTGTTACAATTAGAGAATCACTAATCTCTCCTTCAATGAAGTACTTTCTCTCTTGGCTCTCAATGGAGGCCAATAACAACAATAAATAGAAATCTAGAGAAAACCTAGTTTGATATTTTGATACAATAACCAATGGATATTCCTGAAGAGATAACCCTACGATAAGAGCTGTCAGATCTGACTTGAAGAGCAAGTTGGGCTTCTCACGAATCACCGGGATCCGACCCAATAAATCCATCAGCACCGCTGTTGGTCGACCGCACCTCAAGGTCGGTCGACCGTCCCCCTCTCGGGAACTTCTACAAGTTGGGCGGCCAACTGCACCCCATGTACGGTCGACTGCGTAGTCGACCGCAACTCCACCTGCTGCTTCTGCTGACTGTTTTCCTTGCTTCCACTCCATCTCGGATCGTCTCGATTCCTCCATCGTCTGATCGTTTTCTTATCCAACATAGTATGCAAGACATAAACCCAACAATCTCTACCTTGGATTGCATACTCATGAATCCACACCTATGTGATTTAAACCTTCTAGACTCTTTTCCTTCTCTTCTTGCAAACAACTCGTTTCAATGGCTTCCTCTGCTAGTTGAATCTATCTACACCTATTTTTCTCCCACTGTATGCCCCCCTCAAGGGCACACCCCAGTAGATGTAATCATGGAGGTGCCACCCTCTACACGAACTCTACCTACCTGAAGGCTCTCTTCACCTTCCGACGATATTCGAACGTTGCAGTCTCGCTCGGATGATTATAGTGACGACATACTAGATGGTGCTTTAGGAACAATGGGCTTCGAAACACTTGCACAAGTTTTTCTGTTCGTCCAAAGCTGGTAGAGGTTGTGCTGACCCTGCCCAATTCCCCTCTTACCCTTCATCACTTTGTGATAACTTTTCCAAACTGAACGAACTCCACCTGGATCTGTGTACCTGCAGTCCCGAGCTTCTAGAGTTCTCATGAAAATAAAGCTCCGCTTCATCAAAGGAATATGCATGCTCTCCTCTAGTGTGTGTCCCCTTCCGCCTGTCATCTTCGACTCATTTGTTTTCTCACATCTTACTTCACAAGTCTTGTCAATCTTCGTTCCCACACAACGACATGAGGCAAACTTGTAAGTAGAAACCATCTCCCTCTCGGAGCAAACTTGAGAAGAACTAACCGAATCAAAAGAACAATCGGAATTCACATCTAAAGAACTTGAAACAAAAGAACTGTTTAAGTCATCACCTGATTCAGCGGCACCTGATTTGGCACCCCTCTGACTCAACCGCTTGCAACCGTCTTTCATGTAATGCTCAATCCCTTTGTACTGGTGACCACGGACCTTTCTCCTATATACACTTTTCCTTCCAATCAAAGTACATTCCACCTCCAAGCAACTCACAGAAGTTGACGCCGATTTCTGACTCTTCTTCCTAAGTGCATCCTCCGGCTCCAACCCCTTGATCATACCTGCTATGAAAAACTTCTCCTTGGTAGATTCCTCATCTAGAACTGTTATCATGTTGGATAGATTTGGTGGTGAATATATTGAGTTGGAAACCCTTAGATCATCTGCGTTGAATGCCAGTTCAGATAACTCCATATTGAACCCCACTTCATGATCTAGAAGAGCAGTACTTTCCTTCATTGAGAAACCCCACAACTTTCTTCGCTGGTACATCCGACCTTGTGATGACGATCCCGAGTAGTCAGTTCTGAATCTTGCCCAAAGACTCGCCGTGCTTCTCCTATACCTGACTTTGTTCGTTGATGAAAACCGGATTAAACCCCAGGCCTCTGAAAATATCTTCTTCTACTTCTCCTGCTTTGTGCTGATTTGTCTCCCTTTATCTCTTCTAGGACTAGATCCAAGTCCTGTTGAACCGATGCTTCATGCATGTCCACCTTCAAGAGATCAAAGTTGATCTTGCTTTTGAACCGCTTGATCTTCGTGATTTGATCTGCCATCATCTCCAAGGAACTTGAACAAATCCTTGAACCCGAAGCTCTGATACCAGTTGTTAGGGATTTCCCACCGAAAACCCGTCTCTAGGATCTTGTTGAGTTATTCGATGCAATCAACACAAACCACCAAGCGCATATGAGATCATACCAAACACACCAAAACACACAAAAATTTATTCCGGTTGGGGCTTTTGCCTTAATCCAGGAGAGAAGAAACCCAAGATGTTATTCAACTAGAGAAGATACAAGAATATTACAATTCTCACCATGACCCTCTCTCAAGCCTCACCAGCAAGTACTAGTTGTTTACAATTAGAGAATCACTCAATCTCTCCTTAAATGAAGTACTATCTCTCTTCAATGAAGTACTATCTCTCTTAGCTCTCAATGGAGGCCAATAACAACAATATATAGAGATCTAGAGAAAACCTAGTGTAATATTCCGACCTGTTAAATAATAAATATTTTTTTATTTATTTATTTTTATTATTTTATTATTTTATTATTTTATTTTATTTTTCGGAATTGAAATATTTTTGATGGATATTACTTAGTTTAATTAATAACCATCATCTGTATATATATCAATCCATATGTATGTGTCGTATACTGTTGTGGTACTGGAAACTTCCGACCCGACAATAAAATTTATTTTTATTATTATTTTTAGAATTAATTTATTTTTATACGGATTGTGCAGTTTTACAAACAAAAATTATCAGTACACTTATTAATCTATACGTACACATATTGTATCGATTCTATGCGTGCGTATAAATCATGTAGTACGTGTTTTGGACAAAAAAATATATTTTTGTCATGATTAATCTAAAATTGGTTGGCTAGGATTAAGTGGTAGGATTAAGCCTAGGGTTTGGATTAATTAGGGTTACATAAAAGATCTAGGGTTAACTTCTACTAGAAGTCTCCACCTCCACGTCACCATGCCACCTCACCCCCTCCACCTCCTCATGTCTTGGCCGGCCAACATCCCCAAGGGTGTTTTTTGAATAATACCCTAGCACATTATGCACTCAACCCTTCTCCTTCATCCTATAAATACCCCCACCCTCACCCCCTTGCCTCATTTACCAAAATTTTTGGAGAGAAAAAGAAAGAGAAGAAAACCCTAGAGTTCTCTTGTAGGTTTGGAGCTTTCAAACAAAGCTAGGAGGAAGGAGAAGTAGCATAGCTAGTCATTCCTACAAAGTAAAACAAAGGTGGGGGTTTCTCTACTATTTTTGTATGTTGATTTTTGTTTAATTTGCTCTCTACTTATTGTTATATGTGTGTATGTACACTACAACACATGATGGATTCCCCGACGTATATTCCCCGGCGTTTTACCAGAAACGCCGGGGTAGGAAGATACCAGGAATGGGGCGTCAAAATGGATGGTTATACGCCGGCGGCCACTAAAAAACACCGGGGAATTATGATATTCACCGGCGTTTTTTATTAAAATGCCAGTGAAGGCCATATTCACCGGCGTTTTAATAAAAAACGCCGGTGAATATACAGATAAAAAATGTACCAAAAAATCTTCTCTCATTCACCGGCATTTTTTAGTTAAAACGCCGGTATAGGGTTTGGGATAAATTTGCCCCAAACCCTTCAGCAAGTCCTCCCTCCTTAGATAAAAAAAACAACAACAAAAAAAAAATTTCCCCCTCTCTCCCGCACTCTCCCGCCTCTCCTATTTCCCCCACGCCGCCTCTCCTTTTCCCCCCAAATCCCCCTTTTAGTTCACGGTTCCATCTCTCTCTCTCTCTCTCTCTCTCTCTCTCTCTCTCGCCGTCATCCCTCGCCGTCCCCACCGCCGTCGTCCCTCACCGTTGCTGTCTCCCTCCCCCGCCGTCGCCATTGCTGTCTCTCTCCCCCGCCATCGTCCCTCGCCGTCCCCTACTGTCTCCCTCCCCCATCGTCGTTCCCTGCAGTCCTCCGCTGTCTGCCACCGTCGACAATCTTGTAATCTGGTAAAAACAAATTTAATGTTAATTTTATGGTTTTAGGGTTTTAGAGTTAATTTTGTTTTGGGATTTGTTAGTTGTAGGGTTAATTTTGTTAATTTTGTTTTGGGAAAATTTTACTGAATTGATTAGGGTTCAATTTTTACTGAATTGATTTGTTAGTTGTAGGATTTTAGGGTTCAATTCAGTTTCGATTCGATCCCAAAATCTGTAGTTGCAAAATTGTAGGAATGGTTTAGGAGCTAATCAAGTTGCTTACACGGAATCTAGTTCTGTCCATGGTGAAAATCTAGTTGCTTATACTGTTTAGCTAAGAGATTTAAAGTAGCAAATAAAATGGTTTTCATATTTGGAAGGAGAAGAGATATGACAGAACAAGTCATTGGCATTTCCTAGCTAAGTCATTGACAGATCATTCTACTAGATATTTGATTGTTCAGTTATTATATTTGTCTGAATAATAATGGTTGTGATTAGTAATGTCTGACAGACTATTTTTTTTCCCTTAACAAAGTTCATTTATCTAATCAAAGATCGAGGTAAGTGAGCTCTGACACTTTCCTATCCCTTTCTTTTAAACAAGTGATGAATCAATTAGATTTGTGAACATATTTTTCTTAACAAAGTTCATTTATCTAATCAATGAACATATTTTTTTGAATTCTCATTATGTTTTCCTTCAAAAGTTTGTCGATATGTATATGGTTTTTATATATATTAATAGCAAACACTGAGAGTTAGCAATATCTCTATGTAGACATTTGTAACGGTTGGATATAGAATACTTGTTATTAGATGAAATTACAGAAGCAAGCGAGCATTAAAAAAAACAAACAGCATGTACTATAGATACAAATACACGAGTTTACACATTAATTTAAATGCATCAATTCCACAAAGCAAATATGAATCTGTAACAGCTCACACCATTTTTGATAAATAAGTTCAACTTTTTCCAAGAGTATATCGAATTTGAAGGCACTATCAAATATGCCAACAATGCTTGATGTTGAGTAACCGACACATCAGCTCCCTTTGTTGCACCAAATACAGTTGCAATTGCAACAATAACAGCCTGCTAAAGGATGTAAATTTGTCATCGTTATAAGGGCCGGTGTGTCGAGTGACCAATTTGCTTTGCTGGAAGCTATTGTAGCACTTGCAATTTTTCTACAGCGTATGAATTTTAGTCTAGTTCCTGATCAAAAGATTAACATGACAACTGGGGCAACTATCCATACAACCAGCGTTAGTTTCTGACCCATAATTATTCTTGATCATTTTTTGTTAAGACTTAGTGAACCTTGTATTTGTTGGTCCAATATATATGTTTGGCCCGGGGATGCACTTTGGTTGTATTTTTTGTGGTGCATGAATTTGTTTTGCTACTTCTACTCTGTTAAGGACCACTTACTCCATAATGTGTGGTCTGTAGGGTGTTCATTTCTTTTGTTCTGATTGTTGTTCATTATATCTTCAATCATGTGCTTCTAATTATCTTCATGATGGCGTTTTCTTTATATCAATACATACCTTGTTACTGACAATAAAATTTGCTTTTAATTCCTAATTATTATGCACTCCTTTTAAGAGTATTTTTCATTTAGCTTTGTTCCTTTGATTGCTTCAAATGAACATCGTAAGAGCATTCATTGAAATCACTCACAAGAGAAAAAGAAAAGTGCTTTATGTTGGTCCATCTAACAGCTTATATTTTGGTGTTCAGGTAAATTGTACAAAAAGGGAACTGCACAACCATTTCATCCAACTTGTCCTGGCAGTCCTGCATTGGAACATAGAAAGAAAATGAACTCATGGAAGATGATATATATTTTATGTCAAAAGGATTGTGCTGTAAGTGGCACTCACTGATTGTGCTTCTCTATTTTATGAATCATCCTACTGAGTGCATTTTGCATATGGATCTATATTGATTTGGATCTATATTTATCATGCTTGGGTAATTTATGCCATAGTATTTATGAGAACAACTAAATATGCTTGAGTAAAAACAGTGAACAAATGGAGTTTCTTCTCATTATTTTTGAGTGAATGAGTGATGATGAGATGGATTATGCTTCTGAAGTTGCACACTATGTTTCATGATTCATTGAATAAATGAATTATAGGAGTAACTAGTGATGATTAAATCCTATCTGAGCATTTAATGATTAATCATTACCTGACATTTTGGGGTTTTTTAGAGTGCATTTTGCAAAATTTATGAACAATCTAGCTACTTTTGATATACTGAGTGGCACTCACTGACTTCATCTTATATACTGACTAATTTGGATAATATGAGAAATTTGGAGAACAAAGATGAAAATTTTGAGATGTATGAACTGAAATACTATGGCACTGAGTCACTGACTTCATCTTATATTTACTTGTTCTCACAAATACTATGACATAAATTACTCAAGCATGATAAATATAGATCCAACCCAATATAGTTCCATATGCAACTTCAAAATGCACTCAGTAGGACTACTTTTGATATACTGACTAATTTATGAGTCAGTGATTGGCAATCTACTTTTGATATACTGAGTGGCACTCACTGATTAATCTTTACCTCTTTACCTGACTAATTTTGAGTCAGTAAGTGGCACTCACTGATTGTGCTTCTCTATTTTATGAATCATCCTACTGAGTGCATTTTGCATATGGATCTATATTGATTTGGATCTATATTTATCATGCTTGGGTAATTTATGCCATAGTATTTGTGAGAACAACTAAATATGCTTGAGTAAAAACAGTGAACAAATGGCGTTTCTTCTCATTATTTTCGAGTGAATGAGTGATGATGAGATGGATTATGCTTCTGAAGTTGCACACTATGTTTCATGATTCATTGAATAAATGAATTATAGGAGTAACTAGTGATGATTAAATTCTATCTGAGCATTTAATGATTAATCTTTACCTGACATTTTGGGGTTTTTTAGAGTGCATTTTTTTAGAGTGCATTTTAGGTAACTCCTACTGTCTGGCTTTTGTTTGTGAATCTCCTTTTGCTACCAGGATCCTCTTTGGTCGCACTTGATAAGCTATGGTAGCTGCACCGGTTAATTTCATTCCTAGTATTCTCAAATGTCAATTTCACCAAAAATGTAATTATGTAAGAAAGCATTTGCCTTCTTAATTTTCTTTGAGAGCTACGAGCTTCTTCTTTCAATTGTTGAAGCTGCTAAGCATATGATAACCATGGTGGTGATTTTTTTATTCTTTTTCCATTTTTATTGAGGTTATGGTTCTCCATTCAATTGCAATTTTGAGGAAATGAATAAGCTTGTGATACAGGAATATTGATGAGTTGGTATTGCCTCTATGCTGGATGAATTTCTGAGCTTTTGGCTGCTCTTCAAAAATTTTTGCCATCGGAACAACCTTTACCTTAGCATACTTCTGCTATGTATAAGAGCATCCACAGTCGTTTTTCTCATTTCTTATAAAATGGCAGCTACAGTAATAGCAAATGGACGAAAGTCGTGCAGTCGTGGTTTGCTAAATTTTTCTCATATTCGTTAGAGACGGGATATGATTTACCGTCCCACATTTTTTAATATTAAAATAGGGTAGGACGGGGAATCATTCCCCGTCTCTCAAAACAAAAAAATAAATAAATAAAAAAAAAAAAAACCCAATGCATCGGACGGGGTATCATACCCCGTCCATGAAATCAGCCATTAATGCCACTTTGAATTAAATGGACTTGGATTGAATGCCAGGGGACATTTGACTATAATACCCATGGCTACAAAACAAAAAAGATTTAAAGCCCAGCCAACATGAAGGGCATATTAGGAATAAAAGAAAACATTAAAAAAAAAAAAATTAAATATATCTACGGACGGGGAATGATACCCCGGACGGGGTATCTATCCCCGTCTGAGGAGATTTTAAAAAAAAAATATTGTGGAAAATTTGTGGGACGGGGTTTGATACCCCGGACGGGGTATCATTCCCCGTCTGAGCACTTTAAAAAAAAAAAAAAATTTGGTTAATGATAGAGACGGTATATGATCGTCCGTCTGATACGATTTTTATAGAAGAGACGGGGTATCATACCCCGTCCTTTATATTTTGAGAAAGCTCAGATGGCTTCTCATATTTGAGAAATGGAAATAGCAGCTTTGCCATAATATGGACATTTGAGAAACGACTGCAGCGTGGTTTTTGAGTTCGTTTGCTAAAATATGGAGATATGGAAATTTTGAGAAACGACTGTGGATGCTCTAATGTGAACTTTTGGGTTTCTTCATTTGTGCTTATAGAATGGCTGTTTTTTACTATGGATTCCTGGATGAATTTTGAGTCAGTGAGTGGCGCTCATTGATATGCAGTAATTCTTTGTGATATGCAGTACTTCTTTGTTACTAAATTCGAATGACTATATTCTTCATATGAAGTGCTCTTATTGTTTGTTTTAAGAATGATCAGTGTATGATCTAATGGGTCTCTTGCATTTGGTTTTGATTATAAGAGTGCTGATTTTTTTTTTTTTGGAAATTTTTTTTTAAAAAAAAAATTAGCTACACCGGCGTTTTTACAAGCGCCGGTGTAGCTTTCAGCAAGAATTTGCCAGTCTATACCGGCGTTTTAAAAATGCCGGTGTAGGTCATGGAAGAAAATGGTACCCACACATTCACCGGCGTTTTTATGGCCGCCGGTGTAGTTTTAACCTACACCGGCGGCCGTAAAAAACGCCGGTGAATGTCCCTAAGCTACAGCGACGCACGATTCAGCGACACTTGCACCGGCGATTTATAAAACGCTGGTGGTATCTACAGCGGACGCCGGTAAATGTGCAAAAAAATGCCGGTAAAGACTGTTAGTCTTGTGGTGGTATGTTGTATGTTGATTAAAACAACTTGGACTAATTATTGAGCATATAAGTAGTGGTTTGGATCACAAGGATCCTATGGAAAGTTTGAATGGTGGAAATTAATTAAAACACATAAAGATTGGATCTTTAGCCTTGCTACTATTATTGTTGTTATTTTGGTTAAATTTCACTACTTGGACTAAAGAAATAAGCATAAGAATGGTTAAATAAAAAAGGGGTTTTCATATAAGGAAAGTTGGAAGGATGGAACTCACAAAAAAACACATAAAGATGAGATCTTTGAACTTGTTATGTTTATGGTTGTTGTTTTGGTTACTTGGTTAAGCAAAAGTTAACAACTTGGACTTTTAATATGTGCATATAAAGTTAGTAAAGTGAAAATGGGTACTTACCCATTCTTGGGGTTATAGGACTTAACATGGTTAATAAAAGATAGTATTTTTGTTGTTGTATGTTGTTTCCCACCCTAATAAAGATCATGTCTTTACTAACTTTTAGTTCTTAAAAAGCAAGTTTTGTTGATGTAGGAAATTGTAGGTTGTAGATGAATAAGTTTTGCAACATAGAAGGTGTAGATTCAACAAGGGTTAATTTTTTTGCTTTATGTAGGAACTTGTAATTTGGTAAAACTAGTTCCTTGTGATAAATGGGACTTGTAATCCCTAAAAGAAGTAGTTCTTGTAATATGTAGGTAAGCTTAGATAGTAGCTTAGTTTATATACCATGCTTGATTATAGTAGAACTACCATGCTTGAGTTAGTAGTAGAACACCATGCTTGAGTTGTAGTAGAACTACCATGCTTGAGTTGTAGTAGATCATGCTTGAGTTAGTTGTTGTTCTATGTCAAAAGAGAACCCATTCATGCTTGTGAACCCATGAACAAATACCATGCTTGATTGTAGTAGCACTACCATGCTTGAGTTGTAATAAAGAACACATTCATGCCTATGTGACATTCTAGTAAACCTACCATACTTGAGTTAGTAGTAGAACACCATGCTTGAGTTTAGTAGAACTACCATGCTTGAGTTGTGTAAAGAAACTGTTCATGCCTATGTGACATTCTAGTAAACCTACCATGCTTGAGTTAGTAGTAAAACAACAGGCTTGAGTTGTAGTAGAACTACCATGCTTGAGTTGTAGTAGATCATGCTTGAGTTAGTTGTTGTTCTATGTCAAAAGAGAACCCATTCATGCTTGTGAACCCATGAACAAATACCATGCTTGATTGTAGTAGCACTACCATGCTTGAGTTGTAGTAAAGAACCCATTCATGCCTATGTGACATTCTAGTAAACTTACCATGCTTGAGTTAGTAGTAGAACACCATGCTTGAGTTGTAGTAGAACTACCATGCTTGAGTTATAGTAAGGAACCCATTCATGCCTATGTGACATTCTAGCAAACCTACCATGCTTGAGTTGTGTAAAGAACCCATTCATGCCTATGTGACATTCTAGCAAACCTACCAAGCTTGAGTTGTGTAAAGAACCCATTCATGCCTATGTGACATTCTGGGTTCATGCCTATATGACATTCTAGCAAACCTACCATGCTTGAGTTGTGTAAAGAACCCATTCATGACTATGTGACATTCTAGCAAACCTACCATGCTTGAGTTGTGTAAAGAACCCATTCATGCCTATGTGACATTCTAGCAAACCTACCATGCTTGAGTTCTGTAAAGAACCCATTCATGCCTATGTGACATTCTAGCAAACCTACCATGCTTGAGTTGTGTAAAGAACCCATTCATGCTTATGTGACTTCTAGTAAACCTATCATGCTTGAGTTGGTAGTAAGGAGCCATGCTTGAGTTTATGGACCATGTTTAAGTTGTAGTATAACATTATGGTTAAGTTGCTAAAGGTTCTAGTAAAGAACCCATCATGCTTGAGCTTTATTGTTCTATGTTGAAATGAACCCATCCACGCATATGTGATATTCTAGTGAACAATCGTGCTTGTGCTGTATGTAGAAACCCATGCTTAGGATGAGTAGTTGTTTTTATGTGTTGTCTCATACGCAGCCCGCCTGGCCCGTATGTAGCTATTAGTCCCATACGAAGCTCATTGGGCTCGTATATAGGTACTGTCTTAAATAAGTAGGCTATGAGTGGATCCAAGGAGATCGTGTGAAGTCTAGTTTAAGACTTGGTTAATTGTGTGGACAAGTCGCACTGTCTAGAAGAGGAACACGTACAGTACTTTTCATGACAAGTTGGAAGCACGGTGCATGTCTCGCTTGTTTGGTTATAAGAGGGACACGTACGATGCTTTTCATGACAAGTTGGAAGTACTGTGCATGTCTCACTTGTTTGGTTAGAAAAGGGACACGTACGGTGCTTTTCCATGACCAATTGGAAGCATGAGTCGCGTACTCGCTTGTTTGACCCATATGGTGCCTTCTCATGATGAGTTGAGAGTACGACTCTAGGTTGAGAGTATCTTGTAGCTCGTACGTCACCATTTGATTGGTTAGGGTTAGTGACATCGTTAGGGTAGTAACTTGTTACTTAACCATTTTTATCTATAAATTGCCAAAGAGTGATAGTTGGTGTTAGGGATAATACCCTATAATCCAATCTCTCCTATAGGCTGACACTAGGTGATGTTATCGGGATGTATTTCCCTGTCAATGGGATACGGGCGGTGCTTTTCATGACAAGTTGGGAGCACGGGTTCCGTATCTTGATTGTTAATTTCTGAATGTGCCATGATAAGAACGAGAGGATTTCCTAAGGAAATAGACCCTACGATCCCGACAGGTTCTATGCATTCTCATGATCAGTTGAGGGCACGGAAGAAGGTTAACAAGTATCTTGTAGTTCGTGTTGGCTTTTAAGCGAGGTCTGGTACGCCGGGCAATAGTCGCCAGTCATGTAGTATTATGTCAGGAACAGGATGGGTACAAAAGTAGAATTCATAACGTGGGTTCAAATCCCTAAATATGGAGAACGACTTGATATGGACACATGTAGTTATGGGATGCATACGATTCCAGATTCTCGCTTGCATTAGAATATGAGCATCTTAGCCTTAGTTGACATCGCATTAGATTCTAAGTCATAGCACTCACGAATACTTAAACTACACTAACAAATTTCACCTTGTTTGTATATGTTTGTTATTGGAGATTCGCTGCTAGTCATCAGCCTTTAAGCATCAGTATATGTACTGACGTCCCCACTCTAATAAGTTATGGATACAGGATCACCAGACCTGGAGAACTCTAGTCAAGGCATGGTTTACAAGTGAAGAGCCCGATGTCTGATCATTTTCATGCTCTGATGTAATTTATTGAATCAATGGAAAACACTCGGCTGTAATATTGTATTAGTGAAAAGTTTTAAAATTTTCCTGATTTCTGTGAATTGTGACTAATTGAATGTAAAGGTCCTGGCTCGTGTCTCGAATTCTCCATATAGGAAGTTCAGGGCGTTACATCTAGTTTGATATCTTGATACAATAACCATTGGATATTCCTGAAGAGATAACCCAACAATAAGAGCCGTCAGATCTGACTTGAAGAGCAAGTTGGGCTTCTCACGAATCACCAAGATCTGACCCAATAAATTCATCAGCGCCGCTGTTGGTTAATCGCACCTCAAGGTCGGTCGATTGTCCCCCTCTTGGGAACTTCTACAAGTTGGGCGGTCAATCGCACCCCATGTACGGTCGACCGCGCAGTCGACCACAACTCCACCTGCTGCTGCTGCTGACTGTTTCCGTGCTTCCACTCCGTCACCGATCATCTCGATTCCTCCATCATCTCATCGTCTTCTTATCCAACATAGTATGCAAGACATAAACCCGACAATCCCCACTGGAACATGTCATGAAAGAAGTCAAATCTCAAAGCACAAACTAACATTTTTTTTGGGATTAACATTATATATGCTAAGAAAGATTACAATAAAAAATACATGGAATAAATTGCTGTAAGCCAATTAACTTCAAGCTATCATATACAACGTTGTTACCCTAAATCAACGGCGTAGTGGTCGACGACACGAGAGAAAGAGTTGTTACCGGTGCATTGGTCGATGGTGCGAGAGAAAAAGGAGGCGGTCGGCGCGACCTAGCGAGGGGGAGAAGGAGAGGGCGACGGGGAAGAAAGGGCGACAACAGGGTAAGGTTTCGGGCTGCGGGGAGGAGAAATCGCGACAAGGAACAGGGAACGGTTAAGGAGTGAGTGATTGGGGATTTGGAATAGGGTTTGTAGAGGAAAGGTTTTTTGGATTTGAATTTGGATTTGGATTTTTCTTTTTTACCCGTATCTATTCAATTTATTTACGGTTATAATAATGTTTTTAAAATGTCGTAAAAATTACACCATTCTAAAAATATTTTCGTAGGTAAGAGTAAATTTCAAAATAAATCGAAGACCACATTTTTTTAAGAAATGCTATTATTGATCACTTTCAACAACATTAATACTTAAATGTTATAATAAATCCACTATAAAAAGCCTTATATGTTGTAGTGCCTGTTGTTTCAAACGACAGCTTAAGTGGTTTTCAAGGACGCTATAATAGCAATTGCAATGGAACATTCCTTTATATATATATACACACACACACACACTAGGTTTGCCCGTTGACACGACGATGTGCATACGGCACGTCTTCGGAACATATTATATGAGAAGTAGTTTTGGAGGTCCAGCAAATTAATTGAAGTAGCAAACATATTATATGAGAAACTTTTGGGGATCCAGCAAAAAATATATTATACGATTTTTTTTTTATTTTTTTGAATTATTTTAAAAGTTTTTAAATTGTTAATTTTTTTAGTTTTTTAATTTTTTATTTTAAAAAAGTTTTTAAAATTTTTATTTCGTTAATTTTTTGAATAGAAGAGGGAGGAAGAGAGAGAGAGAGAGAGAGAGAGAGAGAAATAATTAAATAAATATAGAAGTTGTTTTGGGTGGAGGATTTGAATTTGAGTTTGGGGGGGGGGGGAACTTTTGGGGGGAAAATATGTTTTGTGAGGTTAGATCTGGGCCTTTGATTTTTGGGCGAATTGAATGAGAGCCCCTTGATAGCTTTCTTTGTGTTTTATTATATATATATATATATATATATATAGGGCGCTTCAGTTGCGCACCACTCTTTGCGCACTCCTCCTCAGCCGCTGGATTTTGATCCTCATCATGATCAAAATCCAGTGGCTATCCTTTCAGGCGCTCTCTCAGTTAATATGATGGGGGCACTAAGGTCATTTTCCCATCTTTTCTCTATCTTCTCCCTCTGCTCTCTCTATCTCACGCTCTCTTTTTCTCTCGTTCCCCAGTCCCCCTGTTAACCCAAACCCTACCTTCCTCGAATCCACCTCCACCTCAGCGCCGCTTCAAATCCAGCTCTCAAATTGTTCAAACTCTCTCATGTCTTCTCTCTCCCCGCTCTCAACTCTTCTGATCGAAACCCTAACTCATCGAAACCCACCCGATCAAAACCCCAACTCCTGCTTTCGAAAGTTTTCGATGCCCTGCTTTCGTAAGCTCTCGATGCCCCCTTCTCCTGCTTTTGAAAGCTCAGCTCCTTCTCTTATTGTCATCCTCTACTCCCGCCATGACATTCGAAGCCTCCTCTCTTTCCCGAGACCTAAGCCCCAACTCATCTCTTCCCCCTCTTTTACAGTGGTAATTTCTTGCCCTTAACAACTTATACTTTTTCCAAAGCATTGATTGTAGTAACCAATGAATTGGGTTAATCCATATTTATTAGTTTTTCCCTTTTGAGTCAAAAAATAAGAATTTTTGGGTTTTTATGAATTTTAGTGCTCTCTTTAATAATGCACTTCATTTATTCGACGAAATTTCCATGAGATTACTTCGGTTATCATCATGTTTTTTACTCTTTTATTTATTATGAATTTTGTAGTGATTGCTGAATAGTATATGTACATGTTGTTTGTAGGTTAGGAAGGCAAGGAAAGGAATGATGATGCCATGGATAATCCTGTGATCGAGTCACAAAGTTTCTTTGTTCCAATTGTTGATGACCACCGGATGCAAGCTTCAGTTTAACTGTCTACCACTTACAAGAATCGGGGAAGAAATTTGTGATGTCTTGTTTAGAGAAGCATCAACTATGACCACTTCAATCCATTTGCAGCTATACTTATTGGATTTTGATTGGTGCTGTTCTAGATAGGATTTGATGTCTATGTAAATCTTTCCTACTGTATGATGTTGGTTATATCTATTCAATGAAGTTTTTCAGTTTATTTTTTCAATTGAAAGTTATTTGAGATCCCAATTAGTTGGAAAAAAATGCTTTGTTGTTGTTGTTGTTGTTGTTTTTTATAAGCTGTTGTTTGAGATATTGTTTGCTAATAGTCAAGTATACAAATTGTTTGCTTTTTTTACCTAAATTATTATTCTTCTTAATTACACTGTTCCTCTTCACTGTACCATAATTCATTCTGAAAAAACACTCCTCAACCATCTGCTCATTCTCAAAATTCATCCTTCAACTATCAATTAATTTTGAAAAACCACGCCCCAACATCAATTCATAATGAAAAACCACCACCAACTTTCAAATTCACCAGGAAAAAAATCTCACCTTGATTTTAGAGTACATAGAATCAATTGTTGCTTGTTATCACATTGAGAACAAATATACTGAACAAATTCATTGAAACAAATGCATACATTCAAGTGATACATAAACATTCACTGTATCCAAACTAATTCATAACTAGATTATAACATTTCATCAACCATTTTCATCAATCTCAATATAAAGCATCCTCTGTATGTACCAAAATATCTCAAGAAAATAAGAACAGTATAAACTGAAAACTTACAAAACGAAAGCTTCTATCAAGCAGCAGCTTCTCATTAAAAAATGCAAGCTAATAAAAGCGCAAGTATGTAACATGTATCTCTCGTGAATTTGAATTAGATATTTGTTGTTGCACATGAGAACAAAATGGAGTAGCGATAATTACACAACAAAATGAACTATCCTCGCTGACTTGAGTTTCAGAAACCAAATTCCACGTATTGGAAACTAATAAATCATGTGCAGGTTAAC